>CM074727.1:110280769-110541119 GCA_037306005.1 Rhinophrynus dorsalis | reverse complement strand
TACAGACTGCAGGTATTCTGTACCGTAGTCTGTCAATCTGCTTCTGCTCCCCTCCCCACTTAGATTCTCGATCTAGCCTCCTCCGATGACAGAGGATTTCTACTTGTAAGATGGCGCACTCTCATTGGCTAGATGGAGATCCAGCTTGCAAGTAGAAATCCTCTGCCAATGGAGGAGGCTGTATAGAGAGGCTACGTGGGGATTGGGAGAGCAGAGGAAGATTGACAGACTACTGTACAGAGTTGTACCCGCAGTTTGTCCTAAAGTAAGACCAGGATAATTTTTAAATGATTAAATTTAGCGATACCACACATTTTTAAGAGAGAAATGAAAACCTCTATTCAAGCTAATCACTATATGAACTTAAAGGGATAGTATTATTTACATTTAACAAGGCTGCATCTTGTAGCCCTTTAAAAAATAAATTAAATGCCCCAGTGCCATCTCTCAAACACTTATGGTTTGAGAGATAGCCACTTTCAAAGGTTCCCTCCCCTGATGTCAGTGCTCTAGCTGACTGCAGGGGGATCTGGTCCCTGGGCAAGTGGAGGCTCTTCAGCAGAGCAGAGATCGCGTTATTGCAAAAGAAATCCTTTGCTGGAACGGTCTACTATGTGGTCTTGGTTTGCAAGCACATGTAGAAGACCGTTTCAGTGAAGGATTTCTTTTTCAATAACACGATCTCTGCACTGCTGAAGAGCCTCCGCCGGTCCGGGACCAGATTCTCCTGCAGTTAGCTAGAGCGCTGACAGCTGCTTTCAAGTTCCCCCTCCCCTGATGTCAGCGCTCTAGCTGACTGCAGGGGAATCCGGTCCCGGGACCGGCGGAGGCTCTTCAGCAGAGCCGAGATCGTGTTATTGAAAAAGAAATCCTTCACTGAAACGGTCTTCTACATGTGCTTGCAAACCAAGACTGCATGGTAGACTGTTCCACTAAAGGATTTCTTTTGCAATAACGCGATCTCTGCTCTGCTGAAGAGCCTCTGCTGGTCCCGGGACCGGATTCCCCTGCAGTCAGCTAGAGCTCTGACATCAGGGGAGGGGGAACTTTAAAGCAGCTATGTCTCAGACCATAAAGTTTTGAGAGGTAGCATTGGGGGCATTTAATTTCTTTTTTTTAAAGGGCTACAAGGTGCAGCCTTGTTAAATGTAAGTATTACTATACCTTTAATTATGAGACAAACATGTATAGGGGTGATAGTTCCCCTTTATGTTTTTAAACCCAGACTAATATAAGAGGGGTATTTATTATTATCTATAATACAATATTGAGTGTTCATGTTCCTTTTAACTTTGTGAGGGCCTTTAGGAAAGCTTCACCCTAATCTACTGTGGTTCTTTAGGGAGAAACCAAATGTACGTTTTACTGCTCAGAAAAACCTTTATTTATATATAATTTAATTTTTTTTATAGTCCTTCCTGTGGTTAAGAAGAGTCTGTGATGTGGAATTAAACTGTAGTTTTGATCAAGCTGACACTATTAAATCACCCACTCCTTAATTCTGTTTTATCCACACCTTCTTCCTCTCCAGTTTGATGAATGAGGTCGTTCATACAGCCCCAACAATTGGCAGTAACGTGGAGGAAATTGTACTGAGGAACACGCACTTCCTGATGTGGGACATTGGGGGGCAGGAGACTCTGCGAGCGACGTGGAACAGTTACTATTCCAATACAGAGGTGAGGGACACATGATCCTCCCATCAATAGGGGTGATTAGGTCCCTAATACTTTATTTCTGTACATGTACTGTAATCACCTGAAGGGAAAAATGTGTCCTGGGCTGACCCTTACTTTCCAATTGGAGCGCTTAACACTTTAAGAACCAGGCGGGTTGTACAAGTCATTGCAAAATGATATATTGCACTCCCCTCTGGTGCTTAAAAGGGTTAATCCTCTCCGTTCCAGAGAGGATCTCCAGAATGTACAAGTTCTGTTTAATGTTAAAATAGCAGTGGGAGTGTCCCAGTTTCTTTCAAATGGAAAAATACTAGAGCCTCTTCTTCATAAGAAGCTTACTGATTATTTTGAAATATAAAACACAAAAAACATTCTGTTGTTTCCCAATCCCCCACACACACACCTTGATTGGAGGTCCTTTTTCCTTTGAGTGCCAAAAAGAGGCATTGCCTCACAATACATTGCCACCCACCACCACTAGCACAAAAAATGTTAATCTAGGTTCACAGTAACTACTTCCAATTGTAAATGACCCATTTTTGTGTGTGGGTTTTTTTTATGCAATCATAGAAAGTTCATCTGAATCCTTTTTTTCGAGTTCATAGGTGATGCTTTATTGGGCAGTGGTCTTAAATAGCTATTTCATAGTCCACTTTAGAATAATATCCTCGTCTGTAGTGTTGTCCTTAACCCCCTCATTATAACTGCAGCATTTGGTAGCTTAAGTGATAAACACCTACTGCTCTGAGAATCCCCACTGACATCCCCCCTGCTGGTCTTTTTCAGTTTGTCATTTTGGTGATTGACAGCACTGACCGAGAGAGGCTTCCTGAGACCCGGGAAGAACTGTACAAAATGCTAGCCCACGAGGTAGGTTGTCTAATGCCTGGAGCTTGATTTCTTACTTTTGCTGTGCCTTCAGCTAGAATACTTAATGTATTTAATACCCCATCTTCTCATTGAGTGCAGGAGCTGAGAGATGCAGCAGTGCTAATCTATGCCAACAAACAAGACGTGAAGGACTCAATGACTGCCTCGGAGATATCCTCTTCTCTGGCACTTGGTGCAATCCGGGACAGAGCCTGGCACATCCAGGGGTGCTGTGCACTGACTGGTGAGGGGTAAGTCTTCATGGTACACTCACCACTTCCTCCCCCCCCCCCCCAGTCGTCTTCTTGTGCCAGGAAAGCTGACATTAGTTCAGCCAAAAGCTTTCTTCTACCTGAGTGATGTAGAACTACCCTTCTTGTTCAGTTCAGAGAGCAGGACCTATGCCCCCATGCATGACTGTGGGTTAGAGCTGCATAGCTTGTCCTCCTTTCAGCTAAAATTGTGTGTTGGATTAGAGTAGGGATCTAGGATTGTTTTGCAGATTCTATATGACAGATGTTGGTGTCCCTTTAAATTACAGATGTCCAAGTTCAGTCCTCAAGGGCCACCAACAGGCCAGGATGGAAGGATTTCCCTGATTAAGCACAGGTGAGTTAATTGGTGGATCATTCATTGTGACCTACTCACCTGTGCTTAATCAGGGAAAATCCTTCCATCCTGGCCTGTTGGTGGCCCTTGAGGACTGAACGTGGACACTCCTGACTTAAATGGTGTTATGCACATTCCGGTTTTGTTAGTGGAAAAGAAACCCACATTTTTGCCAAAAAAAGCAATTCGGAGCAGACCACCTGCATCACAAGGGATAAATGAAAATGCCTATTCATTTAAATTGGGGCTTTTAACCCTTTGAGCTCCAGAGGGTTACACAACTCGTTGCTGTGCAATGCGTTACATACCCCGCTGACACTCAAAGGGTTAACCCCTTAAATGCCAGATAAGTCTCCAGTGCATTGCCTTGCAATGAACTGGAGACCTCGCTAACATTTTTAAGGCATTAAAACCCCCATTTAAAACCATGGAAGCTTGGGGGAGACTTGTAACTGTCCCTTGTGGTGCATTTGATATGCCCCAGAATTGCTGTTTTGCTTTCTGAATAGGGCTCTTAACCCTTTGCCATGTACCTGTTTCTCCTACCAGAAATCCCTAAGGAAAGGTGACTGACTTGTCCTCTTCCCTGTAGCTTTTGGTAGACAAACTCTTGGCTGTCCAGCTGTTGGAGATGACAACATGCCAGCTATTCATTAGCTGGTTGGGGAAGATAGGAGTTGTAGCCTGTAAGAGCTGGAGAGCCAGAGGTTACCTGCAGCCGCTGAAATGTGAATGACATTCTGTCTACCTGAGAAGATGTGCATGCCTTTCTGGGCGCCTATCCATGGTGCTCCTATTTCTCTGTAGTAACTGTACCTTTTTTTTCTCTATATAGGTTACCTGCTGGACTAGACTGGTTAAAATCTCGAGTCGCCTCTAATTGAACAGACAGTGGATGCTTTGTATTTATGGACACTTTGTTTTTAAAGACATTCAAATTTTCCTTTTTTAGTTCTGTTTTTTTTTTTAAATTGAACTCTTTTTATACCGAAGATGTATTTTTCGAACTGTGGATGTGGCAGGTGCCCTGCATTACTTTACTGAGGGAAAAACTCTCCGTCTGAGTGTCTGATCTGTGATAACATCCAAAACCTGCAGGTCTCCTGTTCTCTTCCTCAGGCTGCGTATCTTGGTGTAAATATCACGCCTCATCACAAACTATCTCCTGATGTTTTTGTAACATTAGGTTGTACAAACTTTATCTACCTCAACTTCACATACCTTTCCTCACTCCCTCGACATTCTGTCTGTTTCAGCAAATTCACATCACTGACTCATAGCTGTGTGTGGGGGAGGAAAAAAAAATAGCAGTCATCTTTTTGTTCCACAAAAATGCATGCACAGTCTTTTTGGAACACTGAGGAGGGGGAGGTTTATATATTTGTTTTAAAATGTATATTTTGTGAAACATTTTGTTTTCTGCACCCAGTTTAAACACCCTGCTGTCTGCAAGGCCTGCTAGCTTTTGTGAAGCCTTATACAGGTCTCTGACACACAGTTTTTTTTGTTTTGTTTTATTTTTTAACCCTTTAAAGGGATAGTAATACTTAAAATGTAAAAAAAAATGTTGTAGGGTTTATCCCTCTGAGTAAAACAAGGGTACTCCCACTGCTGAAAGGTGTTTCATTCAAAAGTTATTAATTTTCAAAGTTGAATTTTTTAGGTGCAATATCACAGTGGCCTGAAGATGTACAGTGGCTCTGTTGCTACACCATCCTGTGGAGATTTATGGTCCCGGGACCAGAGCTGTCCATAGGATCGTGTAGCAACAGCGCCACTGTACAATTTCAGGCCACTGTGATATTGCACCTAAAAAATTAAACTTTGAAAAATCTTTCAGCAGTGGGAGTACTCTTGTTTTACTCAGGGAGATAAACCCTACAACATATTTTTTTTTTTTTTTTTTTTTTTTTTTTTTTTTACATTTTAAGTATTACTATACCTTTAAGTATCTCAGTGGTATTTAGTACATTGCTTTGCAATGCACTGAACACCCACTTGGCACCCAAAGGGTTAAGAACGCTCCACTTTATAATGTATATGAGAAATTCCCCACCGTTGGTTATTTATTATCGTTTGTATTTCAGTATGTTATCTCTGTCCCAAAACCGCTTTTAAACTGTGCGCACCCCTCTGGCATTCAAGGGGTTAACAATCTGTAGCATGTTTCCCTAGGACTCAAAGGATTAACTCGCTGAGAAACAGTTGGGTGCACAACTCTGTTACTTGGGGGGGGTTAATGTCCAGTCAGCCAGAAAGCATGGCAATGCAAGCAAAGCATTACTTACAGTAAAGAACTGCAGTGCCCTGAGGCTGTAGCCAAATCCCATTGGTGCTATTAAATTCCAAAGAAAGGGGAGGACCTTGGACAATACTTGCGTGTTTGTTTTAGTATTAACACTTTCTGTGCCTGGCTGTGCAGAGTGCTGGTAATAGCTGCACACCGGGCTGCAGTTGTGAAACATTAAACTTTGCTCTATTCTTTATATTACCTGTTGTGAGAGTCCTAGTCATGCATATTTAGAGGGGAGGTGGGGTGTGTGTGGTGTGTTGTGTTGGCAGATGAAAAACAGAGGGTACCCAATTGTGCAGTACATTTATGCAAATCAATATAATAACAGCACATATACTCACAAGTGCAGTTGCCAGAACTTCTCAGGGCTGACAGGCAAACATTCAGAGAAAACAGATACATCTCCACTCTGATAGGTTATTCCACCTGTGTTGTTGTGAAACATAAATCCAGAAGTATTGGTGTAGAAGAAGAATCCTGGACAGCTCACTCTTATTACCAAAGTATTTGTTAAAACATAAAATATCAAGTATAAAGTAATTGTTTTAATAAATACTTTGGTAATAAAAGTAAGCCGTCCAGGATTCTTGTTCTACACCAATACTTCTGGATTTCCATTTCACAACAACACAGGTGGAAGAACCGCTCTATCAGAGTGGAGATGGATCTGTTTTCTCTGAATGCTTGCCTGTTGGCCCTGAGAAGCGCTGACAACGGTACTTGTGAGTATATGTGCTGTTAGTAAAATTATTGATTTCGTAATTGTACTGCATGATTGGGCACGCTCTTTTTTGCTTTCTGCATGTTGTTCAAGAAGATGGGACAGTGTTAACCCGTTGAGTGCCAGAGGGGTATGGAACGCATTGCAAAGCAATGTGTTCCGTACCCCTCTGGCACTCAAAGGGTGAAGAAAGTGCAGCCCCTTACATTTTATTTCTACTGAGTTTTGATTTCCATCTGGAGTTGAAGCTGTGTGGTTCTTAAAGGGGATCTCTCACATAGATATAAGTAATGCTCATTAGTTAGAGCATTTAGTGGAAACATTTAAAACATTTGTTCATTTAAAAAAAAAAAAAAAATGTTCTCTGCACAAAACTTAATGTTTAAAAAGTGCCTGGCATCCTATTTCCGTCTTGCAGTACTGCCTCTGCTCCCGTTCCACTACACAGCATCCTCCGATGACTGATGCTTTCTTTCTCTAAGCTGGAGCGATCACATTGGCAGAGATCTATATCTAGCCAATGAGATCGCTCCAGCTTAGAGACAGACAGCCTCTGTCATCGGAGGAGGGAGGGGAGCAGAGACAGTTCGGCACGCCGGAAGTAGGTCGTTGGGCATTTATAAAACATTTAATTTTTGTGCAGATAAAGTTTTTTACTGTATCGGATTCAGGGCTCCCTGTATGATATGCAGCCGTGCGGGGAGCCCTGAAATCCATGACGTGCCAGGACCGTCACTGGTCCTTTAGGGAACTGTTCCATGACTGTCCTGGCACGTCATGAGTCCTTAAAGGGATAGTAATGTTTCATAATAAAAGCAGCTCCAATTAATTGTCATGGTATTTGGTCCATGGAGAGTGTTATTTCAATACTGTCAGAGTTGTAGTTCAAGAGTAATTGAATGATAAAGTATCCCCCTCCCACCACTTTTATTGATGTAACACTGCTCGGCTCAGAGCAGAAAGGTGGTGTCCAGACAGCTTGCAGAGAGTAACAATCTTCAGTTAAGGTAATGGAAAAACCTGTCAAGGTAGGGATTTCATTGTTCTCACAGTAAGAAGATTGACCATTGCTGTGAGCTGTTTGGTCTGTGGACCAGATTCCACATCTGAGGGGAGGTGGCTTACACTAGGTAAAAGGGGCGGGAGAGGGATACTTTATCATTCAATTACTCTTGAACTACAACTCTGACAGTATTGCAATAACAATCTCTATGGGTCAAATACTATGAAGATTAATTGGAGCTGCTGTTTTTGTGAAACATTTCTATCTCTTTAAGGGGTTAAAATTCCAACAGGCCCTTCTGCTGATTTCCACGAAGGTGGCCGGCAGTAACTGTTTATGTGAGTACAACTCACTGAGGTCTCTTTGGTGGTGATCTTGATACCAAGAAGATTCGGCACTAGGGCCGCCCCATATTTTTTTGCCTCTTTCCAATTTTTTGTGTGTGTCTCAGTCAATGTGACAGGATAAAGCTGAAATTTAAATCTGTGGAGATGTAAATGGAAATCTGTGGCCATGTAATTTAAATGGAATAATCCTGCTGCAAACCAATTGCATCACAAGGTACAAATAGAAATCAACAGTACTTTTAAACGGGAAGTTCCACCTCCTAATAATAACCCCCACACTTATCTTAACCCTTTCAGTGCCAGCGAGGGATCCAATGCATTTCAAAGCAATGTGTTGAACACACTTCTGGCACTGAAAGGGTTAATATTCTGATTTTTTTTTTTTTTTTTTTTTTTTTTTTTTTTTTTAATTTTCCTTTGCCGCTTTATTTAAGAGAACTCAGTCAGTCATTCCTGGATGTCATGTATATGGAGGCGGACATGACATTTGCTATCAGGGCAGCAGGACCCAAACTCCACCCACAGTACATAAGGCACATGCACGCTTCCTATTTCTGTCTGAGAATAGTGCTAGCAACTGTCAACATGGCATCCAGGACTGATTTGAATATGTTCCCTCTTGAAAAAGTGACAAATGAAAATTTCAGAGGTGGTATTGTGCTTTTCTGGCCATAAGCAGGGAGTTATTTGGTGTTACTTTTACTTTAAACTAGGTTTTAACCCTTTTAAGAGAAGTCAGTGATTTGCGATGTGTTGGAGTCCTAGCATCTGAGGGGTTAAAATCCACATTTAAAGTTGTGTGGTGTCTCCCCCCCCCCCCCCCCAGTGCAGATAGTTTGTCGCAGAATTCCTTTACTTTTGATTAGGACCCTAGGCCCTTCTCGTAATTGATCTCTTCTACCCTTTCATTGCCATGGAGGTAACAATTCAGTGGGTTCTATGTCACTTGGTAGATAAACCTCACAGTTGCTACACCTTTTAAACGTTTGAGTGCCAGAGGGGTACCCAACGCATGCTTTGCCATACTCTGGGTACCCCCTGGCACTCAGAAGGTTAACATTTTTGGTTCTGCATAGAACCAGAGGACACCAACTGCGCTATAGGTAACTAGTAAATATTCAGATTGGTTTTAAATGACACTTGTAACCGCTTGAATGCGAGTGGTCTCCATTGCCCTTTCTGGCATTCCAGCTCCCGAAAGTCCATTTAAATCAATGGGTATTTCCATTTGTCATGTTTATGGTGCAGTTAATGTTGAACTAACCATCACCACTTTATCATCTGCCTGTGAGTGATGCCTTGGACTGGTCCTATTGCTAAATTTACACTTGGGTATCAATATAGGGAACCCTTTCTCGTATCTATCAAGATAGTCAGTCAGTGAGTAAAGGGTTATATAAACCTGCCAAATTATATAGTGCTGTAATGTACACTTTATATACTAAACGTAGAAATATCACGCACTACCAACAGAGAAAATTCACAAAGGTCCATGGGCAAAAACAATATTCTTTATTGAATGGCGTTAGGCATACCTGTACAAAAGCTACAATCAATCTTTGTGGTAAATAGAAAGATGTACAAGCAGTCAGACATGCAGCAAAGCATCTCAGGTGGATCCACACGTTTACAATGCTTACTAAAAGATTTATTGAATCTTTTTTACAGGTATGCCTACCGCCATTCAATAAAGAATATTTTTACCTATGGATCTTTGCGAATTTTTTCTGTTGGTAGTGTGAAATTTCTACGTTTTGTCTACATGCATTAGAGCTTGAAGAGGGGCTCTGTCACAGCAACCCCAATTCAACTGGTACCATTTTACCTTACCTGGAATTCCCAAATATGAGAGAATAGTTTGGCCCCCTTTTTGAAATACCACATTGGTCCTGTTTGAAAAAGTGAAGGAACAGCTGCTGAATTCACATGTTCCACTTAACATATGAAACAGGTCATCAAACCATAACACTAAACTTACTAGTGGGTGTCTTGTGCAAGGCCATTTGGGATTGTGTTGGCCACGCCGATCACTGTGCAGTAGGAGTTGGCCAACACAGCTGAAGCATGCCTTAGTCTGCTGCCTAATTGAAAATCTGGCAGTGATGTGTACAAGAGAATAACATTTTCTGTTAATCCTTTGATTGGTCATTAGCCAGCTCATTGCTTTGCTTTAAAACCAGCATGCAGCCCTATCACGTTTTCAGTGTAGCACCCATAGATGCCTGTCTTCACTCTGGAATGCAAGCATTCCCATTGGTGATGCATGCTGGCTCACATAATCACCACTCTCATGTTCTGTGTCTGTCGCCGGACAGGGAGAGCAGATTCTAGTGGATGCAAGTTGGCTGCCTGAGGATAAACGGGAGTTGTAGTCCAGTAAACATTTGTCCACTCAACCAGGCAGGCACGGGTAGAATTGCACTTCTGTTACCTCTCCTAGTAACCAAGCATCTTATCTAAATGATCAGAGCTGCACTGTTAGCCTGACGGTGCTCAGGTACCTGGTCCAACAGAAGAGCAATGCAGCATGCTGGTATATGACAGTGTGATTCTGTGACTCCCAGTGGTGGACATCAGAACAAGGCTGGTGTGGCCAATAAGGTATGAGTGGCTTCTAATGAATGCTGAAACAAGGGTGAGGTGTCAGTGTATGGCTGGGTGCATGCAGCAGACTGAACATCTGTCTGTATATGTGTGTTTCTGTGGCTACCAGTGGGAAAAAAAATTACAAAAATAAATAAATGCATATTTAAAGGAATAGTAATGTTTCAAAATAAAAGCAGCTCCAGTTAATCTTCATATTATTTGTGCCATGGAGAGTGTTATTTCAATACTGTCATAGCTGTAGTTCAAGAGTAATTGAATGATAAAGTATCCCTGTCCTGCCCCTTTTACTGATGTAACACTACTCCCCTCAGAACAGCAAGACTGTCCAGATGGATATCAGAGAGGGACAATCTCCAACTGGCATAAGGGGGAAAAAAACCTGTCTGGGGGGAGGCATAGTTTTCCGTATGTTCACAGTAAGAAGATTATCCCTTGCTGGGAGCTGTGTGGTCTCAAGACAAGATTCCACATCTGAGGGGATGTGGTTTAAGTAAAAGGGACGGGAGGGGGATACTTTATCATTCAATTTCTCTTGAACTACAACTCTTGACAGTATTGAAATAACAGTCTCCATGGCCCAAATACTATGAAGATTAATTGGAGCTGCTGTTTGTGTGAAACATTACTATCCCTTTAACAAGCTATGATTACCAGAGAAACAAGTCGGTGTGTCATGTTATGTTATGCGTGTGGTTCTGTGAGTTGCAGTGGGACAGTAGAACAAGGTTGGGCTTACAGACAGTGTATGAGTGATTCTGTATCTAACAGCAGAACAAGGTTGTGGTGTCATGTAGAGTTTGAGTGGTTCTGTGACTTCCAGTGGGACAAGGTTGGTGTGTCATGTACAGTGTATGACTACTAGTGAGAATGCTGAACAAGGCTAGGGCTCCAGATAGTGTATGTGTGGTGCTGTGACTAGTAGCAGACAGTTGAACAAGACTGGAGTGTAGTTTCATGGAGCAAGGCTGAGTCGTCAGCGTATAGGGGGCTGTGCAAAAACTAGTAGATATTACAACGCTGGGGCGTCGGTCGCTGTATCAGTGCCCAGCATTTACAAATGCATGTAATATAGTGTATACACACACTCAATTTGGACCCTAGCAGACAATGTTGTGGCCCTTGCCTGTATTTGAGTTTGGTATGCCTTAGAGTAAGGATAACATCTAAAACGGAGTTATATACACTTTAATACCTTGTACTTCATCTGTAAAAACAGTCTGTTTTCTGAGGCCTAAAATCTAGTGTTACATATGATGTTAGACAAGAGTTATTCCTACCTTTTTCCATGGCTCATGAGGTGGTTGGTCAGGATTGTCTGTAAATGGATGCAGATAACAGCCTTTCCGAATACAAGAGTCAGTGGTTCTTAGTCTAGTCTTGATAAAGGCCCCGCTAACCTTTTATGTGTAACTTGTCAAACATGTAATGAAGAGTATAATGGAATAAATATGTAGTAAATTTTAGGGCTCACAATCGGAATAACAAATATTTTAAATGACAATTTCCATAAATGTACATCTGAAACTCTAACATTTTTGTCAAAGGATTTAAATCCAATAAGGCACACCCCTAGGTGTATGTCTCTGGCACACCAAAGTGTCAATGCACCCTTGGTTGAGAATCACTGTTTTAAAGAGATAATAATGTCAGTATATAAAGTTAAGATTGATTGTTCATTATGCTTTTTATAATGAACGGTACCTTTGGTAAATGTCCATATCGTATTCTTCTTGTAATTTTATTTTATCGTTTCCCTCTCCCACCCCTTTTCACTATATCAAGTAGACTCTCCTCAGATCTGAAATCTGGTTGCTTGACTGGACAGATCGCAACGAGTGACAACCTTGTGTCTGTTAGTATAAGGAAAATCCTATACCCCCACCCCTTGACAAAGGTGGTCAGAGTTTTCCTTTCCTTGTTGAAATCTGCCTTTTCACAGACATTGCCATAATGGGAAGGAAATGGTTAATTTTTCTTTTAAACCAAATTCTCTAAAACTCTGTGTTTAAATTAGCTCATTCTTCTTGACAAAAGAGGCCTCTACTTACCTAGATGGGAATGAAAAATATCTAGGTGACTTATGATTATTGATATCCAGTTGGAGACAAAAAGTCTAAGACAAAGATATTCTCCCATGTGGGAAAGTCTGCCAGGGTGACAGATTGATATCCAATGGAATAATCCTTGACATTTTTTTTTTATCTAATGACAGTAGCCAGAACACCTTATTGTCTATTTATAGGAATTATTATCAAGGTGAATTTTAGTGTGGAGTAACAGTGACCTCTTTAAAGTACATAGGGTTATTACCAGTGTTTTGAGGAATTCCCAAACATTAAGATAATTTTATACTGATGTCACTGCATAATGAGATGGCTCTTTAACCAATCAGAGCAGATTTTGATAAGAGTAAATTCACATTATAAATATGCAAGTTTAGAGAGAAAAGGGTTTCTTTTCCTTTCCTGTGGTTCTTGGTACTGACTGACTGACTGACTGACTGACTGACTGACTTATAAGAGATACAAAGAAACAGCTAGTGGACTTTCCTTATTTAAATTCTGCAACATTTAGAATCGAATATATATTTCGTCTATAGTTGAAGAAAATTAATTTTTCTTATAATTTGTCTTAATTGGACTGGCGAACCATTTGGGATCAATTATAATAAGCTATATTAGCTATACAAATTCTGAAATTAAGCAGAATTAATTTATTTATTGGTAAATTGTTTTATTTTGCCAGATAAGTGTAATATAGTTAAATAGCTTGGTTTATATATTAGTTAATATAATTCTTGGTATTTCTAGGATAATATAGTGTGTTTCTGGAAAGGTTATAATAGCTAATATCGATCGGGGGAATTCTCTGAATTCACTTTTTTTTTTTTTTTTTTTATAAACTTTATTGAAATTTCACAGTCATACAAGCAATGTAAGGACATGTGACTTGAGATATAATCTTAAGAATAGAAAGCCCCAATGCCAGTGCATCCGGCTAAGACTGAAAGAATCTCTAAGTTAGAGAAAGATATGTGTGACTGCCATAAATTAGTAAAAACAAAGGAAGGAAATTCAGTCTCTCCAGCACCAGGTAAATGGGCTAGAGAGCAGGTGTAAAGATAGTATGGCGAAAGTGTGGGCTGCAAAAGAACCGCATTCTATCCTCAGTGCTGATATGTTTAATTTAACATGTGAGAACCAAACTTGAAAGAACAAGTTAAGCTACTCCAATCCCATATAGACAGGTGGACTCTTGAGAATGCCAAACTTCAGGAGCAAGTGTTGTTATACCAGTCCATTGATAGTGCCCCTAAAGGGGATATATCAGTGGATGAAGGGACGTTGGATATCTTGTCCAGGCAGATTCAGGAATCGTCAGATAGAATGCAAGCCTTTACTGCCTCTCACTCTGACAATCCTCCTCCTGAGCAGGAACAAGGTATTGGTCCTGACAGGAAAATCAGTCATCAGGATCACTCACCTGGGGAGGGAGGGGCTGCTGACTATCATGATTTGCACTTCATGCTGAGGAGTATGGATGAGGGTAGCATCCCAGAGCAATTCACACACCATACACCTCAGAGCCTCTTCACAAGTCACAGATCAACCTGTAACAGGAAGCCAGGGCTCAAACCTAACAGGAAGACAATGCCCACACTGTGTAGGTTTGAACAAGAAGAAAGGTCACCCTTAGTGGGTGATAAAACCAAAATAATAAGGTTTATTAAGGACACTGTGCCAGTTTTTCAAAGAAAATCTAAAGTGTCTGTTGTTAACCATCTAGAGAGTTATGTTGAAACACAAGAATCTCTAGGCCTTCATTCTGACTGTCATAAAATGTATCATGTCCTTGGGTTTTTGATATTTCAGAGGGTTTCTTTTTCAGATCCTTGAGTGATATGGATATCACTACATGGTAAGAAACTGTTGAGGAAATAATCCTAGCTTTTGGGCCCTATAAAATACGCAATTAGGCTAAATGTGCTATATATGCACTAAAGTGTAGGCCAGAACAGGACACCAAGCAATTCTTGTCAGAGCTTAAATGTGCATATTTCCTGGCAGATAAGGATGCAGATTTCCAGTTTTATGAGTTTAGGGAACCATTTTTTAATGCTCTGCCTACATATATGAAAACAAATCTAGCTCGGGATTATTCACCCATGTTGTCACTAGATTGGTTACTCACTCAAGCTATTAAGCTATATAATGCCCAGCAGAGTGAGAATACCCCAACTAGAGACAAGAAGCCTGTCCCCCAGTGTGTAGCTGAGACATTTGTTGAGGAAAACTTGCCATTTGAATCTGGCAAGAGAACCTATGCAGAGGTGTTAAAATCTCCCCATGGTCCAGGTTAACAACCTAACAGTCATGATGGCTAATGTGGCACAGCTAGGCCAAAACCCTAGTTCTAAAACACAACAAGGATCTGATCCTCTTTTAGGGACAGCTCTAGGAGTGGCAGCTGCCACTCAGTAATAGAACAACAGGGTAATGGTAAGCAGGCCTTAGGGGAAAAGAATACCATTGATTTGCCCTATGTAAGTCCTATAATAACTGATCATGTTTTGGCCAGCAGTAATGCTAACACCTTTTCTTTACAGGATATAAATGCTATGTTTGACTCTAACATTTCTCCCTTATCTCGCCCACAGCCAGGTACACATAAGTCCATCCTTGATGATGTCACTTCTTTTCCTTGCATTTCTTCAGAACAGGTTGAAGAAGGAGGAGTGGTGAAGGGGGATGCTGATGCTGTACAACCTGACCAAGTGGTCAGCAAGTCTGCTCCTGCAAATTCAGGAGTTAACCCTTGCAGGCAGTGGAGGGATTCTAAAATGATTTTACATTGAAATTATTTATGTGAAATGCATGAATATGAAAGGAGATTTTTCATTGATGTCACATTGCAGGAACTTGGTAGCTAGAAAGATCTCCAATGTACTGTGAAGCAACCAAGGGGTTAAATAATAGCTTTTAGAGGGTTATAAAACTGATTTTTTTTCTGGCCACAACCACAGTTCCCAATGTGTGTGTGTGGCCACAACAGCTGAGACTTCCCTTAAATTCGGGAGCTGCAGGCTATTGCCTAATCTGTCTATTGGGAAACTGGCTCTGTCTGTGCTAATTTCTTCCTGCTTGGTCTGTGACCAGAGATTGGTGGAGAGTATAATTTGTACAACATGCTGTAACTTTTCCAAAGGGACAAATAGACCTCTTTCTTCCTGCTCTGTCTTTAACACATTTCATTTGTCACTTGTCAAAAGGTACAAAACGTTCTCTGGCTATGGACCAAGCAGGAAAAAAAGAGTGCAAATTGTTCCTTCTAACACGTTGGAAACCATCAAAGATCATTTCATATATATTGTAGTCTTTAGCTACTAGAGCCATCTCCAACACATTGCAGACATCTCTAATATCCTTGAGGTTAAAGGGATAGTAATACTTAAAATGTAAAAAAAAATATGTTGTAGAGTTTATCCCCCTGAGTAAAACAAGGGCACTCCCACTGCTGAAAGGTGTTTCATTCAAAAGTTATTAATTTTCAAAGTTTAATTTTTTAGGTGCAATATCACAGTGGCCTGAAATTGTATAGTGGCGCTGTTGCTACACCATCCTATGGAGATTTATGGTCAACTGACCAGAGCTATCCATAGGATCGTGTAGCAACAGCGCCACTGTACAATTTCAGGCCACTGTGATATTGCACCTAAAAAATTCAACTTTGGAAATTAATAACTTTTGAATGAAACACCTTTCAGCAGTGGGAGTACTCTTGTTTTACTCAGGGGGATAAACCCTACAACATATTTGTTTTTACATTTTAAGTATTACTATCCCTTTAAAGTAGGGTGACTACATTTCAATTCTGCCATTCAGGAACACTGCAGAGAGAAGAGCGCACCGCAGAGTTCTAAACACTAGAGGGAGAACTCTCCATTGACTGCTGTGACAGAAAGCGATTCCTATGGTGGGCTACAAGAAAATGTACAACAAGCCCAGAGCCTTAAAGGGATAGTAATACTTTGTTTTATCTTTATTTTATTTTGTAGGCATTAAAAAAACATGAATAACAATATAAGTCTTATCTCTCAAACCTTTATGGTTTAAAAGATATTCACAAGCAAAGTTCCCCCTCCCGCCCCTTTTACCTAGTGTAAGCCATCTCTTCTCAGATGTGGAATGCAGTCCATAGACCAGACAGTTAACAGCAGGGGACAAGCTTCTTTCTATTAGAACAATGAAAACCCTGCCACCCTTGACAAGTTTTTCAGGGTTTTCCCTTATCTAAACTGAAGATTGTCCCTCTCTGCAGTCTGTCTGGGCACCTCCCTTCTGCTCTGGCTGAGCAGTGTTACATCAGTAAAAGAGGCGGGAGGGGGATACTTTGTAGTTGAATTACTCCTAAACTACAGCTCTGACAGAATTGAAATATCACTCTCCATGGCCCAAATAATATGATGATTAATTAGAGCTGCTTTTAATATGAAACATTACTATCACTTTAAACTAGCATTCCACTACATTGCACTGCAACTTTCGAATGTTGTCAGGATTCTTCACCTCAAATTCAGCTACAAATTTCAGACTGCCTCTTGGCCATATCCTCCTGGATGGCACACTGTCAACTGAAGATGAACATGTCCAAAACTGAACTGCTCATTTTCCCACCAAGACCTTCCTCAACACCTAGCTTCACCATTACAGTTGATGGAATTGATATTGATCCGGTCAGCTCAGCATGCTGCCTTGGGGCCATATTTTATTCCTGGCTTTCCTTCTCCCCTCACATTAACTCAGTGGCTAGATCTTTTGCTTTTTTTCTCCGCAACATTGCTAAAATTTGCCCGGTCCTTTCCCAACAAACTACTAAAACTCTTGTACATGCCTATCCCACTTAGACTACTGCAATATCCTACTAACTAGCCTCCCTGCTACCCATCTTTCACCTATGCAATCTGTTTTAAACTCGGCTGCACGAATCACCACACTCTCACCAAAAACTGAACCTGGTCACATAATTCTTAGACATCTGTCATGGTTCCCTATTCAGCAGCCCATCATTTACAAAGTCCTTCTTCTTATATTTAATGCTCTCAACACTGCTACCCCTCCTTATATCTCTTCCCTCATCTCCTCTTATGTTCCTGGCAGCCTCCTTCGCTCAGCACGCAACGCACTTTTTGTTGCACCATCCACACCCTCTGCCCTCTCCCGTCTCAAACCTTTCTAGCTTTCTGCTCCATACCTATTGAGCTTCATATCGCTCTCCCTACGTCTTCAAAACTCCCCCTCTGTCTTTAAGTCTACCCAGAAATCTTATCTTCTGGAACACTAGGACCATGCACTTCCTTTGGCCAAACTCAGCACTTGTAATCTCAGCACTTGACACCCTCTTACCCTGTTATCTGTCTCCTTTTACACATTTAGACTGTAAGTTCCTTGGGGCAGGGACCTCTCTCCTATTGTTTCTATGAACGTTGCACTTATTTTATCCCCTCTTATTTATTGTAACATACGTCTATTGTAAGGCACTGCGTACACTGTGTGGCACCATATAAATAAAGATATACAATCATACATCAAAGCTCAGTTCTCTCTCAACTGTGTAGAGCTCTGTCTGGAGGCCATTTTCTTGTAGCCCAGCAGAGGCATCAATTCCTGTCACAGTAGGCAATGTGCAGTTCTACTTCTAGTGTTTAGAGCTCTGTGTTCTGGAGTCTTCATCCCAGGACTTTGTATTGTGTCAAAACAGGGCTGTCTGGGACATGGGGCACACGTGGTCACCCTAGGTTAAAATGGACGTTGCACTAAGACCAGTTACTTTTAAAGAGAAGAAAAAGGGTGACATTTACTTACGGATATTTCCTTTTCTTCTGTGTATCTCCACAACACTATATCAACCAATGGGCTTTATCCTCCACCTCCTGCTGGTAGGACTGAACAATTTGTGTATATAAGGACACTCCTCCCCTTCCACTTCAGTTATCTTATTTATCCAAGTTGATAGACCTAAACAATATATGAAGTTAGAACAGATTAATTACATGGTGGGTGTGCTGTGGAGATACACAGCAGAAAAGGAAATATCGGTAAGTAAATTTCACCCTTTCTTCTGTGTACTCCCCAGCACTATATCAACCAATACGATATACCAAAGCTTGTAAGAGGGAGGGAAAAACTTTCATAACAGACTGATACCATATCTAACCATTAGAGAATACTTATATGAACATACCCAAAGGATATGAAAAAAGTAAGGCAGAATATTTCCTGCCCTGATTCATGAAGGGATCACCACTTGCAGCACTTGCTGTCCAAACTTGGCTTCCGCTGAGGACATTACATCCAACTTATAGTGTCTGATATAGGTAGACACCGATGTCCAGGTGGCCGCTTTGCAAATCTCGGCTGGAGAGGCACTCGCCTTCATTGCCCATGTAGGGGATATTGCTCTAGTGGAATGAGCTTTCACCTTCAAGGGAGGAGCTAAGTTAGCCTCCTTATATGCGGCCATGATACACTGCCTGATCCATCTAGATATAGATGGTTTTGAGGCAGCTGCCCCTTTCCTTTTCCCTTGGAAGTAAACAAACAGGGATTCTGAGGATCTAAAGTCTTTAGTCTTGTCTAGGTAAGTAGAAATACATCTCACTAGATCCAGAGAGTGTAACCTCTTCTCCTTATCTCCTGATGGATTATTACAAAAGGAGGGAAGGACCACTTCCTGGTATAATTGAAAATCTGATATCACTTTACCTCTGTAACTAGGTTTGATTTTAAAAACTACTTTATCCTGGTGAAAGGTCAGGTATGGGCTCCGACAAGATGAGGCCTGCAGTTCGTTTACCCTCTTTGCAGAGGTAATAGCAGTAAGAAACACAGTCTTCCATGTCAAGTGCTTGATGGATATCTGCTGAATTGGTTCAAAAAATATGGGAGTCTATGAGTTGATTCAAAACAACGTTTAAGTTCCATGATGGTACAATTTCCCTAATTCTAGGGCGGGCCTTTTCTTCTGCTCTAATAAATCTCTTGATCAGGTCCTTTTCAGTCCAGTGCTTCACAAACACCGCAGAGAAGGCTGAAATCTGAAGGACTGAGGCCCAAGTCAAATCCATTCTGTAGGAACTCAAGAACTGTAGCTGTAGGTACATTCTGCTTAGCAATTTTGTTTTTAATACACCAACACCTAAAGGTCTACCAAATTCTATCCTATATCTTGTTGGTAGAGACCTTTCTTCCTGAGACAATGATTTTTATGGCTCTATCTGAACAACCTTTGGCTCTTAGGTATTGCCGCTCAGCCTCCAGGCTGTTAGGCGGAAACTTTCCGGATTCTGAAGATATATCGGTCCCTGATGCAGAAGATTCTTCCTGTTTGGAAGTGTCCTTGGTTTTTGACATGATGGTCTCACCATCTCCAAGTACCAAGATCCTCTCGGCCAGTCTGGGGCTACAAGGATGACCTCTACTCTGTCCATCTTGATCTTCCAGATCACTTCCCTTATTAAAGGGATTGGAGGAAAGACATATGCTAATGAGTGCGTCCAGGGTTGCTTCAGAGCATCCTGTGCAACTGCCCGATCATCTCTCTATCTGGAGAAGTACTTCCTGAATTTTGAGTTTTCCTTTGTTGCCATCAAGTCTATCACTGTATTCCCCCATCTGTGGACTATTTGGTGATCTATCTCCTGATTTAGTGACCACTCTCCGGTTGTATCTTTACCCTGCTTAAAAAATCTGCTTTTAAGTTCTGGGTTCCTGCAATGTGCGAGGCAGATATGGCTTTTAACTTTACTTCTGCCTATTGGAATAATGGGAACATTTCCTTGTTTAGGGACAGACTTCTTGTTCATCCTTGGTTCCTTATGTATTGGACAGTGGTCATGTTGTCTGTCCTTATGTGGACTGCTGTATTTTTTAACTGACCCTGGAAATGAAGTAAGGTGTATCTTACTGCTCTTATTTCCAAAACATTTATGTGTACATCCTTTTCCTCTGCTCTCCATGTTCCCTGTACTATTTTGGAGTTTCAGGTTCCTCCCCATCCTGACAGACTCCCACCTGTGCAAATTATCTCCCAATGATGGTCCCTTAGTGGTGTTCCTTTTGTTATATTTTTTCTTCTTGTCCACCAAACAAGGGTTGTCTTGATTCTTGGGGGAAGCTGGAGCATCTGGAAGGGATCCCTGTGAGGAGTCAAATATTTCAAGAAATACACTTGCAAGGCTCTTGAGTGGTATCTTGCCCTTGGGACTATCTGGATTACTGAAGTAATTAATCCTAGCACCTCCATGATCGCTTGAGCTGTTTGAACTTTCTTCGTTTTGAATTCCTGAATCCTCTTGATGACATTGAGCACTCTTTCGTCCGATAGGGTTGCTATTGAGTTTTCTGTATCTAGTCTTATCCCTAGGAATATCAAATTCTGTGTTGGGATAACCTGACTCTTCTCGATGTTTACTAAACATCCTAGGTCTGACAGATGTGTTAACACCCTTCTTGTGTGCTGATCTGCCACCTCTTTGGATTCTGACACAATGAGAAGATCGTCCAGATACGGGATAATCTGAATTCCTTCCCTTCTTATAGGTTCCAAGGCTGCGCTAACACCTTTGTAAATGTTCTTGGGGCAGTGGATAGCCCAAAAGGAAGGCCTCTGAACTGAAAATTCCTCCCTTCTATGGCGAACCTGAGGTATTTTCAATCTTCTTTTCTTACTGAGATGTGGTGATATGCATCCTGGAGATCAATTTTTGTCAAGAAGTTGTTTGGGCAGATTGATTGTATGACTTTGTTCACTAATTCCATCTTGAATTGCTTCTGTATCATGTATTTGTTGAGAGATTTCAAGTCTAGAATAATCCTGCATGCACCAGACGTCTTTGGAACCACAAACAGTATGGAATAGATCCCAGTATATTTCTGCTCCTTTGGGACCTTCTCTATCATCTTTTTCTTGACTAGAAATTGGACTTCCTTCTTGAAAAGCCTCGCCATCTGTGAATTACTTGGAATTCTTGAAGGCTTGAATTCCTGTTTTAAAGGAGTCTTTTTGAAGTCCAGCGGATATCCTGTCTGTAGGATAAAGTGAACCCATTTGTCCTGAGTGTCCCAGTGATCTACAGAATTCTGCAGGCGCCCCCCCTACCTGCTCCTGAGACAGGACCCGCTGATTTTCAAAATTCTTTCTTGAATGATGTTCTCTTAGGGAATTCTCTTCTAAAAGAACCTCTTGTGCTCTGGCCAAACTGTCTTTTGGTATCTCCCTTGACCTAGAAAGTAATAATTATTTGGTCTATAATGAGAGGAGCGAACTGGAGATGATCTGCTTCTTCTTGCTTGGGGTCTAAAAGCACTACGGCCTCCTGTAGCCTTTTTTATTATTTCATCTAAATGGTCCCCAAACAGCTTTTCAAGAAATGAGTTTGTTTTTAGAAGGTATGTCTGCTCCACAGGATTTTAACCAGAGCTCCCGTCTTGAGAATACTGAAAGCACAGAGGCCTTTGCTGCTAGTCTGACCGAGTCTAATGAGGCATCACATACAAAACTGTTTGCCTCTTTAATAACAGCAACTTCTTTTAACAGCCTAGATCTTGAGACTGATGAGTCGATCTTTTCTTCCAGAGCACTTAACCAAACTCTCACAGTTCTGGAAATGGATGCAACAGCTGTAGCTGCCTTAATATTGTTTCCTATTAACCCCATAACAACAATTGACTTACCAGGTACGTCCCGCAAAAACTGTCACTTAGTGACAGAGGACGTACCTGGTAAGTCCCAGAAGTCCGGGTCTCAGTGTGGCTGCATGCCATTCAGAGACTCCGGAATCATTTAAAAGAAAAAAAAAATGTACCACGGGTGTTAACGTTACAGCCACGTACGCACGCGGCTGTCACTAAGGGGTTAAGGCATATTGTCTCCATTCTCCTTTCCACAGGATCATTAAGGGCTGATTCGTCTTCTAGAGGAATGGTTGTGTGTTTGGCCATATATGACACTGCTGCGACAGTCTTTGGAGGGGTAGACCATAGTTTAACATCCTCTTCCTGAAATGGATACATTCTTGAAAATCTTTTGGTTGTACTAGATCTCTTGTCAGACTTCTTCCATTCCTCCTGAACTATACTTGTGATGGAGTGATGGACAGGAAATGTTTGGGTGGTCTTTTGGTTTCCCAAAAAGGCTGTATCCATAACACTGAGTTCTTTTTGCTCCTCTTCCATACCTAGTGATTTTCTTATATACCTGACAAAGCCGTCAATCTTATCTAAGGCAAAAGAACCTAAGCCTTCAATTATTTCGCCTTATTCTTTCTCTGATGTATAGTCAGATGGATCTTGGCTATTGGATTCTCCCATTTCGATATCCTTAGCAGAAGAGGTGCCTTTCCCTGTATCCTCTGTTCTTGCCCTCTTCTTGGGGTTCACAGCTTCTTGCATTTCAACAAAAGTTTCCTTCATTGAGTTTTGCATCCAAGTTTTGAAATTGTAGTGGAACTTCCTGCCCTCCAGCTTTCTTCAAACATTCAATACGTAATTTTGACCCTTCAACAGGAAAATTCTTCTTATCACAGCCCATACAGACCTTAACCTTAGAAATTTTAACATCTGAACCCTTGGGGCACCTGAGTCAGATTTATCTTTAGCAGCACTACTCTTTGCTGGAGTAGACATCCCCACTTATTGGACTAAACAGTCACCGTTTAAATAGCTTCTGCATTCCAATGCTGGAACGCACGCCATTTGGGCGCCTTTTCCAACTATGGTAATAAAATATTTGCCAGCAACAGCTTCCCCCTTCCATTCTACAGGCGTGCCCACACTGATGACGCCTCCATCTGCTGACGTCATCCTGATGCTCCCGACACACTGTGGAAGATGCTGGGACTGCTATCCCGAAACTGGAAGCCAGGTAACCAACGGGGCAATGGAGGGAAGGCACCATATGGGTTATTTTAAGACTCCTATCCACATACGCTGTGTGGGAAGGAGTAGATACATATGCTGACTGGAAGCGGATGATCCAGACCACACGATTTAACTTCTTTTTTTATTCTTATAAGGCACTGTAACGGTTTTGTAAGACACTCAGACCAGGAGGTTAGAATAAAACACACTTTTATTGAAAAAACAAGGAACACTGCCCACTATAGGCTAAATTGGAAATGACAGGTAAATGGATATAGATAATGGATGCCCTCTCAGGCACAATATAGTGTAGGAGCATATACTGTCACAAGACAGACAAAATAAGAAACAGTAGTGGCACAAGGGTTAAAGTCCTAGGTAGGTAATCAGTCTCTGTTGTGGTGTGTTTAGACAATGCACAGTAGATGGTAAGAGCAGCAAGAGACTGTGGTGCAAGGTGTGAAAGCACCTTAGCAGTGAGGCAGAACTGACACACTCCAAGGACTGGCAATGAGCGAGATACCCAACACTCTGCAAGAGCTGAATGGAACTAGAGCCAAAAGCACCCTTCCGGTGCGGTAACGGAGTCACAAACACTGCAAGAGCTGAATGGAACCAGAGCCCATAGCACCCTTCCTGTGCGGTAACGGAGTCACAAACACTGCAAGAGCTGAATGGAACCAGAGCCAATAGCACCCTTCCCGTGCGATAAAGGAGTCACGCACACTGCAAGAGCTGAATAGTACCAGAGCCAATAGCACCCTTCCGGTGCGGTAACGGAACCCTGTACACTGTGAGAGCAGAAGGAATCGCCAACAGCACCACTCGGTGCAACAACTGCTATACTATGCAAGTAAGGTGTTAAGCGGAAGCACAGTTAACCGAGGCCACAAATGCTCTGCAAGTGTAACGGAAGGCTCGGTATAACGGAGGCAACAGTGCTCAGCAAGTGTTAATGGACAGGCTCAGTAACGGAGGCAACAGTGCTCAGCAAGTGTTAACGGCCAGGCTCAGTATCAGAGGCCACAGTGCTCAGCAAGTGTTAACGGACAGCCCAGTGTATGGAGGCAACAAGCTCTGCAAGGGTTAACTGGATGCACAGCACTGCACAAAAAAGTTCAAAATGGCACCAGGCGACAGAGAATCAGGATCTTCAGCAGGAACACTCTCAGGACAACAGGATAACCGGAATCAGGTCACGGAGCAGGAACATCAGCCAAACTGGGTCAATCACGGAGCAGGAACCAGTAAGAATAGTCAGACGGGCCAAATCGGTACACAGGAACACAGCAATGGTAGCACTGGTACAGGAACACCACGAAAGGGCACCTGACAGGTGCCAGAGGCCCGGTATAGGAAGGCCACACTGGGCGGGCTAAACAAGCTCCGCCAATGGGAGTGCACCACAGCAGAGAGTAACAGAGAGATCACGGGAACCGTGATAGGCACTGAGGCTACTCGCCTCACGTCCTTCAGCTAGTAGGACCGAAGAGAACTGAATTGGAAGGAGAGGAGTATCCTTATATACACAAATTGTTCGGTCCTACCAGCTGGAGGTGTAGGATAAAGCCCATTGGTTGATATAGTGCTGGGGAGTACACAGAAGAAAACTACCTATATGTTGTGAAACAAAAAGACCAATAAGGAAGAATGATCAGAAGTAAAAATCACTTATCCTTTCTCTGGTCAAAGAGATCTGTTCTGTGTCTAATAAAGGCCTAGATAACGCAGTAGACTATAAAATGTAACTTTTACTAAGGTCAATAAAAACAAAATAGTAGTTCCCCTCCAATAAGTATAGTCTGAGGGGATAATTAAAAGAGTAGGTGATATATCATCAATTACCCATTAAAGGAAAGTGTAGGTCTAAACCAGTGGTTCTCAACCTTTTTTTAACTCAAGGCACCCCTAACACACAATCTGGAACTTTTGGGGCACCCCTAGCATGTTTAATGTAATTTATCAAGGGCATAATAAAATGTACAATTCAAAAATATATAGATATTATTAGGTCTCACAATCATAGTAATAAAAAGAAACATATTGTGCATAAGAATTTCTATATTTCTAAATTTAGAAGACAATATTTCCCTTTTTTGTTAGTCTTCATTGAAAATATGGGTCACCCTAATTTTGTGCCACGGCACCCTGGGTGAGAATTACTGGTCTAAACGGCCTTTCTGTTATTTGTCTTCTCTAATATGTCTATGATGTATTATACATTATATACTCGTTCAGAACGCCTATAAATTTTATGCCGTTAATACAGGACATAAGCATTCAAAAGAATTGATTTTAATAAATATCAGTCAATATAAATATCTCCTATTGTTACATTTATCCGTGTGCGGGATTAAATATCCCTAAATAGTTAGTAGATGAAAAGGATTTTCTTCCTTATTGCAACAAAGTATACAGATAGTAAGAGACAGCGGGAGCCCCAGAGCCATACTGATATGATAGACCGCACTAAATCATTAAGCTAAATCCCCTAAGGGCCGTATGTTCAAAGAGACAACGCCAAAAAAAAATGTTGTATGAACTACATATTTTCTATCGATTATACAACAAAAAACCAGTTATGTCTATTGTGTATGACACGAATCCAGAATTGCCTGGAAAAGGGGTGTAGCTAAACTATTCTCCAGTGTGATATAGAGGAAAAGAAAATTTGTTGTATACAACAACAAAAAAATGTCTTGCAAAAGACAAAATTTGTATGTTAAGAAAAAAGTGGAGGGAATGTAAAGTTCTGGATGTGAGAAACCTGTAATTGAGGGAAACACAACAAAAACAAAATTACCATACCTATACACTGACATTTTTGTCATTAGTTAAGACATTTTTTGTCGTTAGTTAAGACATTTTTGTTGTTACATACCATTTCAGTCAGGAATCGTACTTCAATGACAAAATGACATATTTCCATTCACAACTGACACTCTATTAATTAGCCCAATGTTACAAACAACAAAGGCTATCTCGCTACTTCTTTGAACAGGCCCGGACTGGCCATCGGGCATACCTGGAATTTGCCGATAGGCCGGTCCAGGCGTTTTAAAAAAAATTAATCATTAAACGAGTTTGGGCCGTCTTTCATTACAAGTTTCCTGTGTGCAAGCTATCAACGTGCGGCCGTGCGGCGCACCGCACGTGATTATAAGCTCTGCCCATGATCACCGTCAGCCGACTGCCCATGGGTTGCTGAAAAAAATAAAAACGGGCTGCTCAGCCTTAAATACCCGGGCCTATTTTTTGTCCCAGTCCGGGCCTGTCTTTGAACATATGGCCCTATGTCACATCGACAGTGGATAGTATCCATAGAAAAGACAGACAGAGAGACAGAGTAATAAAGTTCAAGCATACATTTTAGACAAGGAGCCAATAGCGCAGATAGAAGTAGCCGTCACAGTTTAGTCTGTTTTGACCTCCTCTTTCCTTTAATGGGTAAGTGGTCATATATCACCTACTGTTTAATTTATTCCCTCAAACTATACTTACTTGAGGGGAAGTAATATTTTGTTTTAATTGAACTTAATCCTTTTCATCTAATAGACACAGAACTGATCTCAGAGAGGATAAGTGATTTCTACTTCTGATCATTCTCTTATTGGTCACTTTTGTTTCTTTCTTTGATACCATCTATAACACATATATTTGAATAAAAAAAGCTTACTGCTCCTTTAAGAAGATAATACTTTGTTTCTGGATGTTGATCTCTGTTAATGCAGCAAAGAACATAATTATCATATAATGCTGCACAGAGAGAGATATTCACATCCAAAAATAAAAGTAATAACCCCTTAAAGGAGCAGGAAACGTTTTATATGAACAATCATATATTGTAGGGATTTTCCTGTTGAGTAAAATAAGGGTACTCCCACTGCTGAGAGATGCATATTTCCAGAGTTATTACAGTTTAAATCTGTGTTGGTTTTTTTTACATTAGCAATGCCCTCTAGTGGTCAAATTCAAATTAGTTATTCTGTTAGATTCTAATGGAGAGGAAAGTCAGTGACCTACAGTTCTCCATAGAATGTGGTAGAAACTGCTTGAGACATGCTGTCAGTTAAAATTAAACAAACAGTAAATTCACTTCCTGATTATTTGAACCGTTATAAATCCTATATAAGAAGTCGCTAAGGATGTTTGTCAGAAGCCGTAATGTGCGGTAGAGATTGCCCACTTCGCGGCTGATAACGGAGTGGGGCGATCTCCGAATTCAGACTGGAGTCCTCTCTGCGTACCTTCCTGGGACCGCATGGATCTTTCACGATATCCACAGACTTATAATTGAAAATAAAACTAATTTTTGCATTAAAGAAAAAAGAACCTTTAAGCCATGCAGGCACTGGCTGTGATCTTGCAGGAGGCGCTCTCTGCGCCTGCACTGTCAGTCCCTTCCGGTACCATATGGCACAGTGGCAATCAACTCACCAATCGTGGAGTTGAAGGGGACGGACAGCACAGATGTAGAGATGCCAGCTCTGCAAGATGTCTGTGCTGTTCCCTGGTGCCTGCCTGGTTAACTCTTTGAGCGCCCCTCTGGCACTCAAAGGGTTAAAAGGTTCTTTTTTTGGTTAATGCAGCAATTTGTTTTGTTTTCAAGTATAAGTCTGTGGATATCGCTAATGTAACTATCATTTATGGCACTATGTTAATCATATGAAAGTTCCGCTTTAAAACTTTGGGTGCTAGAGAGGAGCCCAACACATTGCTCTGTATTCAACACATTGCAGCACAATGCATTGGATACCTCTCTGGCACTCAAAGGATTATAGGTTAATACCTCCTAAACTATGCATCACCTGGCCTTTTGGTCAACCCAATGCAAGACATTTCCAAATTTCATTAAACATTTTGCAAAATACCAACATCAGGTTGCCCTAAACCATAATAATGAAAATATATAGGCTACAGGGCTCTTCATATTGAGGAAAACAAGAGTACATCTTTTAAAATTTAGTACAGGTGTTATGTGCCATTTTTCAGATAGCTTGTGTTCAACATGTTTTTCTGGCAGGTGGCGCTGTTGCTACATCCATCTATGGATGCCTGTGTCTGCGGCAGGCAGTACTGTGCTGTTTAAGTTGTCATTCAAGAGTAATTGGTGAGGTGAGGTGAGTAATTGGTGAGGTGAGCATCCTTAACACTGCTCACCTCAGAGCAGCAAGAATGTCCGAATCACAGAGAGGGACAATCTTCAGTGAGCGTAAGGGAAAAAGCTGTCAAGGGGGCAGGGTTTTCCTTATGCTCACAGTAAGAAGATTGTCCCTTGCTGTGAACTGTCTGGTCAGGTGACCAGATTCCACATCTGAGGGGAGGTGGCTTCTACTAGGGGCAGGAGGGGTATACTTTATCATTCAATTACTCTTGAACTACAACTCTGACAGTATTGAAACAACACTCTCCATGGCTCAAATACTATGAAGATTAATCTGGGCTGTTTTTTTGTGAAACATTACTTTCCCGTAAAGAAGCATAGTTATAACAATCCCAGAGACTGAGCAACTGTTTACCTAACTGTGATAATGCAGGAATGTGCTGAAAACATGAACTTTAATGCTCCCTGAGGCCTAACGTTAAAAACACTGATATAAAATATATTGTCTTTGAAGCAGGCTGTTTCTAAAACTGCATGTATTTTCGTGTATGAACATGATATCTAGGACTGTCTGAAAACATTATCTCTTGAATAAGGGAGCAATTTGTAGGGTTCATTAGGATTTTCTGGCCATAGTAAGATAAGTATGTGTTTATTAATGGGAGATGATAGATGTCCTTTAAAGTGTTAATAAAGAAAAGCCAATGAATTTAAATAAATTCCATTTGTGTGTTTTGTCTAAATATTTTGCCTCTTGTGCTGCCCTGGAGGGTAATGAGTTGTGTAAACCAAAAATAGTGTATAAATGTACAAGGCCTAAACCTTCCCAGAATTCATACCTCTTTGTATGTTAAAGATATAGTAATCTAAGGTGTCCCCCCCCTCCCCCATTAGGTACTTAAAGGGGGAACTCTCACCTTATTAGAATTTTGCTTCTCTATAAATGCTAAATCCGGTATTTAAAAAAAAAAAAAAAAAATTAACAATTTTTTCATAGAAATGCACGTTTTAACCCCTTCAGTGCCAGAGGCTTGGGCCATTTCCTGTACCCTGCAGGCCAGACACTTTTTGAGCATTTTTGCTATCCTTCCATTTAGGCTTGATTTACTCTGAGCTTTCTTGTGGTACCTTACATGAAGAGAATTTTGCATCGTGCAAAAAGCTATGAAGTCATAATGACAAAAAAGTGAAAATGTACTTATTTTACTAAAATCACATACTATGTATCAAAAACATTTACCTTGATTGAAAAAGTTTCAATTATTTGAAAAAGCCCTGAGTCCCTCGAGTAAAAAAATACCAAATTTGTATCGTTTTAACTACGTCCATGGCTAGCGTAGAGCCCTAATCACCAGCAGCGCAAAATGACATTTTCAACTTTCTGAGCTAATATGTGCATCCTTGTGTTTTTGTGGTAAATCTACCCTAAAATAGTGGAATAACTATACAAAACTATATATTTCTGAAAAGAAGACAACCTGCTGCATCTAATGAGAAGTGATTTGCCTTCTCACCTCAAGCCTGGTGTGCACAAATTTGGCGCTAATGAAAAAAATGTCATTTCTTTACATTTCTGCCCCTTCAAATGTACTGAAATCTGTGAAAACCATGGCATTTCCAACTGTATTCGTTAGCTAATGCTCTTAGGAGAAAAATGATACCCCATTGGTATGAGCTGACCTACCTCAGGGGGCGCTAGAAGTGCAAAACGACACCTACTACAACCTCTAATTTTTCTAACATTTTCTCAAACATTACTTGTCTATACAAAAATGGTTATAGCAACTAGCGATGTGAAGAAAGGGTGCACAAACCATACCATTTTGGAAAGACAACAACCTGCCTTCTTACCCCAAGCCTGATGTGCACAAATGTTTCCAGAATGTGGTGCTAATGGGAAAAAAGGCATTTTCTTACATTTCTGCCCCTTCAAATGTATGGAAATCTTTGAAAACCATGAAAATTTCAACTGCATTCATTAGCTAGTGCTCTTTGGAGTCAAATGACACCCTATTGGTATGAGTTGACCTACCTTAGGGGATGCTAGATGTAGAAAACTACACCTACTACAACCTCTGATTTTTCTAACATTTTCTCAAACCTGACTTGCCTGTCTAATGAGGGGTCCCTTGCCTTCTTACCCCAAGCCTGATGTGCACAAATGTTTCCAGAGGTTTGAGCTAAAGGAAAAAATGGCATTTTCTTACATTTTTGCCCCTTCAAATGTATTTAAATCTGTGAAAACCATGGATTATTCAGCTGTATTCGTTAGCTAGTGCTCTTAGGAGTCAAATCTGCATTGAATGCATTGGATCCTTGTGGCACTCAGAGGGTTAAAACATTTTTTAATCATTACTTTGTTATCAGAGCATGTTGGGGGACCATCAGGACTACTCCTGATGGCCCCCCAGCAATCTCTGATCAGGAACTAAATATAAAAGCCCTGTGTGTGCCACAGGAGGGGGGGGGCTGCATTGGACACCGGATTAATCTCCCAGCGATTGGCTGGGAGATTAATAACTGGGGGGGCATGAGGAGTGATCCTCATGCCCCTCCCAAGAGTGCCAGGCTTTTTTTTTTTTTTTTAAATGCGGCCACTGCATGCCGGCAGGGCTGGTGCAAGGATTTTTGTCACCCTAGGCAAAACCTAATTTTGTGTGTCCCACCCCTTTATACCCCGCCTACTTGTACCCCACCTCTTTTCATGATTGTCTTCTCTCTGCCCCCTGGGCCAGTCTGCCCCTGGTCTGGAGATGCCTATAAGAGATGCCCCCCCACCAGCTCCACTTTGCCCCCATCAGCTCCACTTTGCCCCCCATCAGTTCCAACTTGCCCCCACCAGCTCCAACTTGCCCCTAACAGCTCCACTTTGCCCCTATCAGCTCCACCTTGCCCCCAGCAGCTCCACTTTGCCCCAACAGCTCCAACTTGCCCCCACCAGCTCCAACTTGCCTCCATCAGCTCCACTTTGCCCCCCATCAGATCCAACTTGCCCCCACCAGCTCCACCTTGCCCCCATCTGCTCCAACATGCCCGCAGCAGCTCCACCTTGCCCCCATCTGCTCCAACTTGCCCCCAGCAGCTCCACTTTGCCCCCTCAGCTCCAACTTGCCCCCATCAGCTCCAACTTGCCTCCATCAGCTCCACTTTGCCCCCCATCAGCTCCAACTTGCCTCCATCAGCTCCAAGTTGCCCCCAGCAGCTCCACATTGCCCCCCAGCAGCTCCAACTTGCCCTCCATCGCATACCTGTAGCTCCCGCACAGTCTTCTCTTCAGTAATGCAAAGCGCGCCGGGAGATCATGACTCCCAGCGCGCTCTGCATTACTAAAGAGCCAACTGCAATGAGGGAGCGCAGTAGCGACACAGACCTGTGTTGCGGTTCCCGGCATGGTGCGTGTGGGCGCAGCTCTTCTCCGCTGCATGCCCGCGCCCCCAGTACATGTGCGCCCTAGGCCGGCGCCTACCTCGCCTATAGATGGCACCGGCCCTGCATGCCGGTTATACCGGCTTATGCAGTGACCGCATTTAATGTGTACAGAATAGGAGCTTGGCACAGCAGGTACAGCTGTCCAAGCTTGTATGTTGAAAGTGCTTGGCACTCTAGGGGTTAAAATGTTAGAGCGTGATGTCACTACAGTACAGGCTGTGGCACAGCTATGTGCCACAGGCTGTCATTCTTAGCCTCGTCCCCTCCCAGTTGTTCCCAGTTACCACCTCCTCTGACTGAGGAATCCAGCATGTGAGCTGAAGATCCTCATTTGTAAGAGATCTCTCCAGGTCACATGGTGGATTCTTCCATCAGAGGAGGAGGTGGTAATGGGGAACAATTTGTGATGGGAAGAGGCGAAGATTGACAAACTGTGTGGTACAGAGAGGTGCCGCAACCTGTATTGAAGTGACATCACGGGCTAACATTTTAAAGCATATACCTCTGTGAAAACATTGTTAAAAAAATAAATAAATACCGGATTTAACATTTATATAGAAGCAAGATTCTAATAAGAAAGACTTTAAATGTGGCGAAAGTTTCCCTTTAAGGCCTATTATTTGGGGTCAATCACTGTTGTGGATTTCTCTGTTGAGGAAGATGAGACTGATGGGGATGAATTAGATTCCTCTTTGTCATTGGGGGGGGTGTCTACAAGGAGGTCCCTTGAGCCTTGGCTGAGTGGTCCTGGAGACACTTCAGTGGGGTTATGCACTATGGTGTGATATAGAGGTAATAATGTGGAGATGGCTTCTCCAGTGATATCACTTCACTTCTCCAATTTCTATGCTATTCTATGGAGTCAATACGCTAAGATCTCTCCAACTTTAGAAATCTTAGTGCATAGGCTCTATAGAATAAGATAGGAACTGGAAAAGTGATATCACTGGAGAAGTCATCTCCACCCTCCCCCTCAAAGTTGATGTCCTGATCTCTCGCCATGCCAAGAATACTGCTCTGCCTCTGGAAGATGCTACGACTCTTAAGTATCACTGAGTCCTCCAGTGGAGTGTTTTTTTCTCTTTCCTTCCCAGTCTTGGTGGATGCTTTGGTATATCCCCACGATTCCTGTGTTCAACATTAGGTGACAGAAAAGAGGATTTTAGTGAACCTACTGTTAAACCATTTTCTCTTAGTTTATGTGGGACACAAGACTCCCACCCAAAGAAAAAAAACATGTTTTAAGTCCCAAGGCACAGGGGTCCTCTTTGGTTCTCTGTTCAGGGGATTTCCTTCTTTCCTTTCACTTCTGCCTTATCTTGGCTTTGCTATACGTTAAAACTAAATGTAGTAGGCAGGGGTAAAGTGGAGGGAAGATGGGAGTCTCAAGAGCTTGTTTTTAGATGTGCCCTGCCCTCCGGAGGAGGAGACTTTACCCCATTGTTCCTGTGATATATATGGACTAAGTGAAAAGTATTTAATATTCAGTTCACTAAAATCCTCTTACTCTCCTGTTGTGTATATTACCAGGTACTCTATGACCTGACATCATCACAGTGCACTGACTCTGGGTCATACAGAGAGATAAGTACGGTATTTGCAGATACTGAAACTGGTGCAGAAAACCCCACAATCAATTATTTCAATAATTCAGCTTGTACCTAGCATCATTCCCTCCTTACTGATTACAGCCCCTTCTTATCTCTGAGGGGGCTTGGCCTTGTTTCTTTGTCCATGCTTCTTGTCCATTAGCCCTTGCCACATAATCAGGGGTTGGTGGTACACAGTCAGCAGATCTGACGGATAGCAAGTTTTCTTTGCTGCTCTACCTGTTTCTTCTGTCCCAGAACTGAGTACCCTGATATGTTTGCCTTCTGCCTGAAGTGTGGACATGACTAACACGTTACGTCAGTACATAGGCACTTCTTTCAACAAATAATTTGGAGGAACTGAAATAGAGAAGCAGACAGACCTGCAAATGCAAACTAGCTGCTGTTCCTGATCTGCCATGTAATACTCTTTGATTAAATGGAAAGAGTGTGCATGCGTGCAAGAGAGAGAGAGGGAGGTGCGTGCATGCGTGTGTGTTTTTGCTCATTTGGGGGCACCAGCGCAAGGAGGTAGGGGCAAACAATTTTATGGGTGGACCATTGCTGAGTGATGCTTCTAATCCAGAGACATTTCTGGGGACTCATATTGCATGGGGATAGTGGCCTCAAAACGGGGACTGTTCCTGGAAACAGGAAAGTCTGGTCACCTTTTTATTTTTAGTTTACCTATTAAATACCTTACTTTTTTCATAAGATTTTTTTTATCACTTGTTTATACTTTTATGTCCTTGACAGTGAGCTCCCTGTATTTCTCTTTCCAGAAAACTCTCTCTCAGGGACTGTGATAGCAATGGAAATACAATATATGTATGTGATGTAATGTAGAAAAGACTGCCTTCGGTCTATTAAATAGACCTCAGTGGTGCAGGGATAGCGTAACATTTTATCATTAGATCTGCTTTCACACTCCCTGACCAGAAAGTTCTCTGGAAACATACCAAGGAGTTCACTGTCTGGAACATTAGGTAAGGCTCTTCAGCAGAGCCGAGATCAGCTGGTCCTGGGACCGGATTTCCCTGCAGTCAGCTAGAGCTCTGACGTTAGGGAAAGGGGAGGGAGGGGAGAACTTTGACATTAAATATCTATCAAACCATAAAGGTTTGAGAGATGGGACTGTGGGCATTTAGTTTACATTTTAATATCTACAAAATGTAGATTTTTAAAAAGTATGTATTACTATCCCTTTAACTGTGAATGCTATAGTGGTCCCCAAGGTATTGCAAAGTATTGGTGTTAAAAGTTCAGTTTAAATAAATGGGAATTTTTATTTATTTCTATGGTGCAGCTGGTTTTCCCCAGAATTACAGCACTAGTACACTACGTTGTGCCCATTGTTCTTTTTTTGTTTTGTTATGTAATGAGAGTCTGTTGGTGGTTTTGGGGGGTGAGCACCTGTTTGTTTTGGGTGAGATCTGTTGGGGAGAGGCACAGGTATTTTTTTATGAGGATGGGTAAATCAGCAGAGCTTTAGAAAGACTTTTGTTGTTTGTTGGTTTATGAGGACAGAGGAAGGTAGAGTCTTGCCAGAGAAGTGGGCGGGTCAGACATGGCTGGGGAAGTCAGAGACCTTGAGAGGTGAAGAAAGAGAGACTTTGTGGGTGGGTGATAGGGAAGATAATTGTGCAGGTATGAAAATGTGACAAACGAGGGTGAAGGGGAAGGAAGAGAACTATTAGAAAAAGTCATCCAAGAAAGAGGTGCCAGATGGTGGGTATGTGTAATATATACATATATATATATATATATATATATATATATATATATATATATATACATATACATATATAAGCAACAGGAATTGGCAGTGGCACTCACATAAATCAAATAAAAAATATAAATGATGCACGTCCCTTATTATCATATATCAAGTGTACTTATCTGATCACCCTGATGAAGGTCCGTTAGTGGACCAAAAAAGTTTGGTTGGAGCAATGCTTGATTAAATTTATAACGCTTTTTTGAAGATTTCCTGAGTGCTGTCTCATCTACTTTAGCTCAGCTAAGTACACTTGATATGTATCAGTAACCCCTTAACGACCCTTGACGGTCCTGGCACGTCATGGGTAGATTTGCATTAAGGACCCATGACGTGCCAGGATAGTCATGCAATTTAGGGTTCCCAGCGCAGCTGCACACCGTTCGGGGAGCCCTGAACCGGAAGCAGAAAAAAAAAAAAAGGTCTGTGGTCCTTGTGGTCCTTAAATGACGGCCGCATGAGAGATCGGCAGTCCGTAAGGGGTTAAAGTTGGTGGTTGATTTAAGCACTCTCAGTAATGTAGATAATTCCCAGTTGCACATTCTAAAATAAAATGTAAAGTAGTACAATAAAGCAGCACCAGAGGCACATTTTGAAGGTGAAAAAGATTTATTGGTCAACGTTGTGGTCCAAACATGGACCCTTCTCAAGACAAGATGGAGTTGTACAATGCTGACTTTTAAATCTTCAGTACCCAAAAAATGCAGAAACACCAAGGTGATATCATCAGTCAGATGTACTGACAAAAAGTGATGGCATCATCACACCAGTAAATATTCAGTGTATATAAGAGAAGTGTCTTTTTATCCAAGTCAGGACACTGAAATGGATGTACACAAAGATGTCACCTAATGTCCTGGATTCATGTATCTCCCTTCTCCATCCCATTCATCACTCTGCCATCCCCCCCTCTGCACTTTTACCACTCTGTCACCCCCTCCTCCATCCGTATCCCTACCTTCCCTACCCTTATCTTAGGGTAACCAGACCTCACCTTTAACCGGGGACGCATATGAAAAGTGCATACTGCAGGGCTGCTTTGACTTTGGTGCACTCCTGAAATATGCCTATTTCCTATGTGTCCCCGGTTAAAGGTGAAGTCTGGTCAGCCTACCTTATCTCCCTTTGTCATCCTCCCAAGCACAGTGCACTATGTGGATGACAAAGGGAGGGAAGGGTAGGGAAGGTGAAAAAAAGGACAGAGGAGGGTTGGAAGAGTGTCGAATGAGCAGAGCAGGGGTCTTTAAGCATCCTGCGTGTGTGATGCACACGGATTGCTTCCAGTAGTTTAAATTTCAGTGACTGAGAGACATTTATTATATAACAAGTTGAAAGGCTCGTTTTTCATGGGCCACAGTTCCACCTCTGTAGGCATGAGCAGGAGAGAGTGGCCGCACGGCAGCTGATACGGAGTGAAGCACTCCGAATTCAGACCGGAGTCCTCTCTGTACGATTCCGGTCTGAATTTGGAGAGCCCCACTCTGTAACAGCCACGGCGCAGGCAGTCTATACTGCACATGAATAAAGCTCACGCAGCCGTCTCTACTGTTCATGATGGCTTCTGACAAACCTTAGCAAATTATTATATAGGATTGACTTGTACATTTCAGCAAAATAGATAAAGCACTAATCAGATGCAATGTATTGGGCAGAAGTAATCATTATAACCCAAAGCCAAGTAATGCTAAGGGATCATTCCTTCTTTTATTGCAAAGATAGCCTTATTTCTTCACAATTATGTAACAAGATATGCACAGAAGAGAATGGCAGAGGTGGGAAACGTGGGAGACTGTGACATCGCAATGCATAACACTTACAATATAACAATCAGTCCACTGTTGTAACTAGATGCTGAATAACGTAACAAAGTTAAATCATGTTTGGGGCTGTATAAGGACAGTACTGTGCAAAAGTCATAGGTAGGTGTGAAGAATGATGTAAAGTAAGAATGCTTTAAAAAATAGACATGTTAATAGTTTATTTTTATCAATTAACAAAATAATAGTGAACGAACAGAAGAAAATGTAAATCAATGAGAATCAACTGTTTTTTTTTTTAATTAAAACATTCAGAAACAGGAGTAGTTGCTGGAGACAGCAATGGAGTGTCTAGAACATTGCTTGTGCACAGGGCCTAAAATGTGCACTTTTTTGAACATTAAATCTACTTTTGTATTCAGGCATAGCTGCTAGAGACAGCAGCAGAATGTCTGGACACACACAGTTCAGCTGCTATGCACAGTAAATCTACTGTTAATGTTTTTATAAAACATTCAGGAACAAATGTGCCTTTGGCAGAATGCAGTGGCATTTCTGGATGGACACGGCAATTGGTTTTGATAAAACAAGAAAGAGTACTAAGATTATTTTAATCAGTCACTAACAGAGTCAAAAAAATTACCACTAGGAAGGGAAGCAGTATGGCACTGGAGTGGACAGTCAGCTATAGATTAGCCAGACAATTTTTATTTTGGAAAAATTAACTGTAGATGGTGGTGCTATATAGAGATACATAATAAATATCTAGATCCCTTCCCCATATAGCCAGCGAGCATTGTCCCAATAAGTCCTTCCTCCAGCGCTATGAGATGCTACTTGCTGATCTGGACCGATGTTCACATTCCTGCCTCTGTGCTAGAACACCGAGAAGTAATTCAGAATTTCCAAAGACCAGGGCCGGATTTGCCATAAGGCAGAGTAGGCATCTGCATCTGCCTACAGGCGCACCCCACAGAGGGGTGCCTGTCACTGAAATCAAATTTTTTTATTCATAGTGGCAGCAGTAACCAGTCGCGTAGCAAGGTCTGTACCTTCTTCGGCACAGACCTGTATGCTGTTGCTCCCTCGTCATCTCTTTAGTAATGCAGAGTGCTGGGAGACGACTTCATCTCCCAGCGCTCTGCATTATTGAAGAGAAGACCGTGCGGGAGCTCCAGCAGTTACAGGTCTGCGCAGAAGGAGGCCTAGACTTTTCCTGCTGCTGGACCACCAGGGAGGTAGGAAACAGATATGGGGGGGCAATGTGAATATGATGGGGGCAGTGTGGAGATGATGGGGGCAATGTGAGGACAAGTTGAAGGCAAGTTGGAGCTGATGGCGGCAAGCTGGAGCTGATGGGGGCAATGTGAGAGCACGTTGGAGCTGATGGGGGCAAGTTGGAGCTGATGGGGGCAATGTGAGAGCAAGTTGGGACTGACGAGGGCAATTTGGAGCTCATGGGGGCTAGCTGGAGATGATGGGGCAATGTGAGGGCAAGTTTGAGCTGATGGGGCAATAAAGATGATGAGGGCAAGTTGGAGATGATGGGGGCAATGTGAGGGTAAGTTGGAGCTGATGGAGGCAAGTTGGAGATGATGGGGGCAATGTGAGGGCAAGTTGGAGCTGATTGGGGCAGTGTGGAGATGATGGGGCAATGTGAGGGCAAGTTGGAGCTGATTGGGGCAATGTGAGGGCAATATGGAGCTGATGGAGCCAATATGGAGCTGATGGGGGGCAACGTGAGGGTAGTATGGTTATGTGGGGAGTAATGTGTAAGTGTCCAGCGGAGATGGCCAATGGGGTGAGGGGTGCTTCATATTTCTGTGCCTACAAGCTCCTGAGATGTAAATCCGTCCCTGCCAAAGTCCATAGGAGTAGGTGGTTTAATTCCTTGATCTTAAAGGTCCATATATGGGCTAGTGTCCAAAAACTTAACACTGAACTAAAAAGCTGATAGTGTTTATAGCACCATAAGAACTTTGTGTGCTTCATGGCTGCAGGCCAACGCTACTGATGGAGCAACCGGCAAGTGGGAAAGGAGCGGGAATCTGATAGGGGGCATTGGAGGGACCTAACTAAAAATGTGCAATTACTTAATACCCGACACGTATAGTGGAGATACGACTCCACTTCTTCAGGGTTGAATTGAAACATAGTGTCTGCATCAAGGGTTATTTATACCCTCCCTGAAAACGTCCCCCAACAGTAAGCCACCATTCAATCCATTCATCAGGGGTTAATGGTGGGGATGGCATAAAGATGATAAAATATGTATATCATAAAATATATATATTATACAAATGCATATGTATAAACGGCTTATTGGTGGTGGGTGTTTTCAGAGAGGGTATAAATAACCCTTGATGCAGACACTATGTACAGATTCACATAACTTGGTGCGGGATGATAAAAAAAGAAAGGATAAAGACTCCTTTTGAAAAGAACAAAGAGAAGACACCAAAACCGTGAGTTATCGGCAGAGCTGAGATAAAAGACATGGAGAACCTCTAATAATATATAGGAGTGATAGAGAGTAGATAACTCTTGAAACGAGAGGTTGTGAAAAAACATATGAGATATTGGTGGTATTTTCTTATATAAATATCTAAAGGTCTTAACACCTTGTGTTTCGTTAATGGCGATCTGACTGAACAAGTAGGAATTGTGAGAGAATGATATTTGTTGAGAAAATCCAGCCGAAGTGGACATAGTGTATGTGAGATAAGATTGTGATGTCATATCTATCGTACATCAAGATATTTGGACAACAGTGGGACTGTTTTGTTATATATCGATATGATATAAATCAATGCTTAAACAAAAAAGATCATTGGGACTATTTTTGATAAATATTTTTATATTTTATGATTGATCATTTCTTATTTTTTCATTTTTAGATATATTTTATGGGGTTATTTTAGGGTGTTTAGGTGTTTCGGCCATTGCTTGCACAGCCTTCTGGTCGGTAGGAGGGGAAAGTCTAGAAATCTCTGCTACCCTGTACTTCTTTTACAGCAGGTGGATGTGTATCGCAAAGACTGAATTGAGTTAACCCCTTAAGGACCGGCGGTCATGGGACGTTTCTGTCCCATAAGTACCACTTTGATCCTTGCTGAAGCACCGGTACACGTGACCTGTTGTGTGTATGGGCGCGCCGCTTTGTGGCCTGAAAGAGATCTCTCCAGTCTTGGGGCGGTCAATTTTAGGCCCTATTTTTACTTACAGTGTTCCCAGTGGAGCGCTGTAAGTAAAAAGTATGTGACGTACTATGACCGTCATCAGTCATTAAGTATTTAAGGACCATGACGGTCATAGTACATCATGTAGTCCTTAAGGGATTAAAGGCAATGTCATGTTTTGAATTTATATAGAAAGTTTAATATGGTATTGTAACACCGCATATAATGGCATGTTTTTATTAAAGCATATACTGGACTAGTGATTTCACTGCCATTATTGGTTGAGTATGATGTAGATGATATCACTATAGTTTCCAACATTGGGAGTTAGTTTATAACTCTGTTAGTTTAAGTAGTGTATTATATGATCACATTTTTTTGTTCTGGGTCATGAACACATAATACGAATGATATATAATAAATCTTTTTGTTACAACAGAAATATTGTTTACGTGTTTCAATTTATTATATTCACCAGTGGAAGCACCGGAAATGTATTTAGTAATATAGTAACATAGTAAATTAGGTTGAATAAAGACACAAGTCCATCAAGTTCAACCTTCTCCTCATACCCCATTAATTTTATAGCTTTCCTGCTACCAAATAAGTCTTTATCAAACCTTCCTGATCTGCCTACTAATAAACAGTATAACTCTGTATGTTCCCTTTGGAAAGAAATGTATCTAATCTTCTCTTGAATGTATCCATTGTATCTGCCATAACCACCTCCTTGGGCAAAGAATTCCACAATTTAACAGACCTCACTGTAAAATAAACCCTCCTTTGCTGAAGTCTGTCTCCTTTCCTCTAATCTCAAGGGGTGTCCCCTGGTAATCTGATCAGGCCTTGGAATAAATTGTTCACCGCAGAGATCCTTGTATTGACCTCTCATATATTTGTACAATGTGATAAGGTCTCCTCTTAGTCGTCTTTTCTCTAGAGTAAATAAACCAAGTTTGTCTAGTCATTCCTCATACATCAAGTCCTCCATTCCCTTAAAAATGTTGTTGCTCTTCGCTGTACCCTCTTTAGTTCTAGTATATCCTTTTTCAGAACTGGTGCCCAAAACTGCACTGCACACTCAAGGTGAGGTCTTACCAATGATTTGTACAATGGCAAAATAATGTTATCCACTCTTGCTTCAATACCTCTTTTTATGCAAGACAGGATTCTGTTTTCCTTTGCTACTGCTGTTTGACACTGGTCACTGTTTCCAAGTTTGTAGTTGACAAGGATACAGAGGTCTTTCTCTAGCAATGAGTCCCCTAAAATGATTCCATTAAGTTTAAGTAGCCTTGGGATTATTTCCCTCCAAATACATGCCTTTACACTTCCCCACATTAAATTTCATATTCCATTTGTTTGCCCAATCTGCCATTTTATATAAATCCCTATGTAGAGAGCAATTATCCTGTTCTGAATTAATTACCCTGCATAATTTAGTGTCATCTGCAAATATTGATAATTTGCTTTCTATATCTATTTCTAGGTCATTTATAAACATATTAAAAAGCAGCGGACCTAATACTGAACCCTGAGGTACTCCACTCTCCACTCTAACTGTATTGGAGAATTGTCCATTTACAACCACACACTGTTCCCTATCCTTCAACCAGTTTTGTATCTAATTGCAAAGGTCATCTCCTAGGCCCGATTTCCTTATTTTATACCCCAGCCTTCTGTGTGGCAATGTATCAAATGCCTTTGCAAAGTCTAGATATATTACATCAACTGCCTTGCCATTATCAAAGTTGCTGCTTACCTCCTTATAGAAGCTGAAAAGGTTAGTTTGGCATGATCTAAAAACCATGTTGACTCCTGCTAATGATCTTATTTTTTTGTGTTGTAATCCTGAATATAGTCCCTTATTATCCCTTCTAGCAGTTTTCCCACTACAGAGGTCAAACTCACAGGTCTATAATTTCCAGGTTCTGTTTTGTTCCCTTCTTAAATAGAGGCACTACGATGGCTCTTCGCCAATCTTGTGGGACTGAGCCTGTGGTGAGAGGATCTTTAAAGAGTAAATATAGGGGTTTTGCTAACCCTGCACTGAGATCCTTAACCCCTTAAGGACCAGTGGTCCAGGGAAGTTACCTTCCCTTAAGGACCGCTTTGATCTTTGCCGACACGCAGGGACACGTGGCCTGTTACGCATACCGGCGCACCTCTTTGAGGCCTAAGAGAGATCGCTCCTCTCTTGGAGCAAACAATTTTAGGCCCCGTTTTTACTTACAGTGCTCTCGGTAGAGCGCTGTAAGTAAAAAGTATGTGACGTGCTATGACCGTCGCTGGTCCTTAAGGGTATAAGGACCATGACAGTCATAGCACGTCACGTAGTCCTTAAGGGGTTAAGAACCCTTGGATGTATACCATCAGGACCCGGTGCTTTGTCAGTCTTAATTTTGTTCAGTCTACCCATGACATCTTCATGAGTTAACCTAATATCTGATGATTGTATTGTTTTATTAGTTACTTGTTGAGGCTCTTCTACCATTCCTTGCTCCCTTGTATATACTGATGCAAAGAAAGTGTTTAGAACGTCAGCCTTTTCCTTATCCTCACTAATCAACTCACCCATCTCATTTTTGAATGGACCAATGCACTCCTTCTTAATTTTTTTGCTATTTATGTATTTGAAAAACTTTTTTGGATTAGTCTTACTTTCCCTTGCAATTCGAATTTAATTTTCTATTTTTGCTACCCTAATTGCCTTTTTGCAATCTTTGTTGTGCTCCCTGTATTTTAAGAAAGAATGTTCAGTTCCTGCAGACTTAAATAGTTTGAATGCTTTTTTTTCTTTGCCATTTCCTTCTTTACATGTGTAGTTAACCACATTGGCTGTGACTTACTTCTTTTGCATTTGTTCCCCATTGGTATATACTGTTGGGTACATTTCCACAACCTAAATTTGAATTCTGACCATTTATCCTCAGTATTTTTGTCTTTAAATAATGTGTCCCAGTCTACTTGTTGCATTGAAGCCCTTAATAATTTGAAGTTATCTTTTTTAAAATTAAGAGTTTTGGTTGAACCTATACAGTTTTGCTTTGCCACCAACACTTTATTTTTACCTTTTACACCACATTTAGTCTCAATTTCTACCCACAAAGACTCCACATTTTGGCCAGTTTCCTCACTAATATCACCTCTCAAAATTGGATTTAACTCTGGTTTCAAATATAATCACACACCTCCCCCTTTTATATTAATCCTGTCTCTCCTAAACAGGGAATAGCCCTCTATATTTACAGCCCAGTCATGTGCATAATTCCACCATGTTTCTGTTATACCAATTATGTCCGATTGGTCATTAACCACCAGCAATTCTAGTTCTCCTATTTTATCTACCATACTTTTTGCATTTGCTAGCATACAATTAATTTTGAAATCTTTACATATATCACTCCCTACATGCCTTTTATCTACATCTTCATGTACTAGGAATTCCTCCCTATTTTCTACATTTACCCCCACCCTTTCTCCACCCCCCTGGTCATTTACTTTACTTTGCTATCTATACCCCCCCTTTCCTAGTTTAAAAGCTCCTCCAAGCTTCTTAGCATTCGCTCCCCTAGCACAGAGCCTCCTCTACCATTTAGGTGCAACCCATCACTTCCATATAGATTGTACCCAAGAGCAAAGTCAGCCCAGTGCTCTAAGAACACAAAACCCTCCTTCCTACACCATTGCTTAAAGGGATAGTAATACTTCGTTTTATCTTTATTTTATTTTGTAGGCATTAAAAACATGAAGAATGATATAAGTCTTATCTCTCAAATCTTTATGGTTTAAGAGATATTCACAAGCAAAGTTTCCCCTCCCGCCCCTTTTATCTAATGTAAGCCATCTGTTCTCAGTTGTGGAATGCAGTCCATAGACCAGACAGATAACAGCAAGGGACAAGCTTCTTTCTACTAGAACAATGAAAGCCCTGCCCCCCTTGACTAGTTTTTCAGGTTTTTCCCTTATCTTAATTGAAGATTGTCCCTCTCTGCGGTCTACCTGGGCACCTCCCTTCTGCTCTGGCTGAGCAGTGTTACATCAGTAAAAGGGGCGGGAGGGGGATATTTTATCATTGAATTACTCCTAAACTACAACTCTGACAGAATTGAAATAACACTCTCAATGGCCCAAATACTATGAAGATTAATTAGAGCTGCTTTTATTATGAAACATTACTATCACTTTAAGCCATGCATTAAGCTCCCTGAGCTCCCTCTGTCTACCTGCACTGGCGCATGGCACAGGCAGTATTTCAGAAAATACTGCCTTAGAGGTCCTTGCCTTGAGCTTGCACCCTAAATCCCTGAAATCATTCTTTAGGGACCTCCATTTCCTCCTACTTTGTCATTGGTACCAATATATACCAATATATACCACTTCCAGCCCCTCCCAACAATCTGTCAGCCCTGTCCACAACATGCCAAACCCGAGCACCCGGGAGACAGCATACTGTTCGGTATTCACGTTCCTGGCAGCAGATTACCCTATCTAGTGTTGCTCTAACACTAATCCGTGACTAATAGGCCCTAACTATTAAAAAAGGTTAAAAAACAGAAGTACTAGTATGAATGTAGAATAGAAGTTCAGCCTTCTACTGCAGTTCCACTAAGAGGTATAGTGATGAAGTCTTTCCAATTGCCTGATTGTCTATGTCCCTTAGTCTCCTTTTCCAATCCACACAAAATAGTCCTACTGGTTCAAAAGCATGTGTAGCTGGCCTATAAATGTCCATACCTGGGAACTTTCTCTTCTAGAGTCCCTGGAGAGAGGATATAAATTATGTGATTTGTGTCACAAAGGGTTGGGGCGTAATTGTGGATGGGGCGTAATTGTGGATGGGGCAGGGCTTAATGGCCAGTGTACTAAAGTGGGTAGAATAGGGTAGGGAAAGGGGAGGAGAATTGGGATGGAAGTGGGAGGTACAGTCTGAGAACGAGCAGAAGTGAGTGGAGTTTCATAAGAAACTCCCCATCACCGGAGAATCCGCCTCTGTCCCTGCATACCCAGTAATTCACTGCAAAAAACAGTCTCCGAGGTAAATCTTGACAGCTCCCAGCTTTGCAAATATCAAGGCACCTCACACTGAGCAAGTTCGCAACTGTCTCAAACTGAATTGACCATGTATTAAGTATAATGCAAATAAAATGCAGTGATAATATCTTAACTGTGTTGTGAACAAAATAATAATAATATCAAAGTATTTTACCAGGAGGGATACATTGAGATTGTCTCTCATTTTCAAGTATGTCCTGGGGTATAGATATTATTATCCAATTTAATGGTACTCATTTTATCTACCTCTGAAGGATGAAAGGCTGAGTTGACTCTGCTGGGACTAGAACCTGTGACCTTGCGGTTTGAACAGATTCTACAGCTGGTGCATTAACCAACTGAGCCATCTCACCTCTTTTGTTTAGTTCATTAAAGGGTTAAAGGCAGAGACTTTGGGAGGCATGCTCTGTAGTGAGAGGATGTAGATGCAATGGCTGCCATGGGGTAAGGTGACCAGATTTTTTAAATAAAATCCACCTCCACATTGCCCATACTATCCACCTCCACATTGTCCACTCCCACATTGTCCACCTCCAAACTGCCCACATTATTCACACTAACCACATTATCCGCACACTGTCCACATTGTCCACCTTCACAATGTCCATCTCCACACTACCCACACTGCCCACAGTGTCCAATTTCACATTGTCTTCCTCCACACTGCCCAACCTGTCGAACTTCACATTGTACACATACACACTACTCCCCCTGTCCTCCTCCTCCACACTGCCAACTTCCACACTGTCCACCCCACATTGTCCACACTGTCCAATTTTACATTGTCCACCTCCACACTGCCCACCCTGTCCTCCTCCACACTTTTCCCACTTCCACACTGCTTACCCACATTGTCCTACCTTCATCCCCTGTCGATATGGCGTGGCAGCCGAGTGTTGTTGGCATGGTGAGGTGAGCCCTGCACTGTGCTCTGCAGTCTGGTGCACTCTGAGTGCGCTGATCCAATTTATTGGTACCTCCCCCCATGGTTCATCATCACACACCCCTGCTGCACGTGATGGTGACATCATTGCGCATGTTACTCATGACCAGTCTTCAACTAGCTTCACTTCATTGAGTCTCATAAGACTCAATGATGAGAAGCTGAATGGAGATCCAGGGATGTTTCCGGGGACACATTCTCTCTGGGGCACACTGAACTGAATCCGGGGACTGTCTCCGGAAACCAGGGATATCTGGTTACCCTACCATGAGGGGTTCTGCTTAAGCTAGAAGGTACAAGGCACTGCACAGCCAGTTTCCAGCTGCCTTCTGCTTATTGTACATTAAGCAGAGGAGAGAGGTAAGAAAAGGAGGGAAAATCTTTAGTTCAGCCCCTTGGATGGTTAATAGATGCTTCCAACTCATTGCTTTGCAATAGGTTGGAGATTTATCCAGCATCCAAAGATTTAACTTTCAAACCTACTGGCATGTCAATTCCTTACAAGTTCCAGTGCTCTTTTCCCATGATAGATTCATTCATTAAGCGTTCTGCTTTTAGAGAGGAGTTTTTACATGATTCTTTACTTCAGCCAAGTGGTAAAGGGGAGTAACATTTAAAAGCTCTTCTCTCTCCAAAAACAGAATCAGTAATGAGTGAACCAGAATGGAACTTGGTCTAGGAAGGGAAGTGTATATGGAGTTGACAGCTGATGAACACTCTGTAGGCCACATCATATTGCTCAGTGGGCAAGTTTGGCCTCATATATATTTTGGTTCTTTGCAGTATTTTGCCCACCACTGAGCTAGATTCAGGAGAGTATGGAAGAGCAGATAAGTGATTTGGTCTAGGGGATTAGAGTGGCTTTTGGGGGGGCGGGAGATGGAGTAGTGAGATATTAAGGCTGGAGACTGGACCTATGAGGAAGAGGGGAGAGCAACATCTCATGTGTGGCAGAGGGGAAGAAGGTGCCTGATGGGACTCCTTAGTAAACATATAGAAGTTAGGTGAGAAAATCAAACTTCTGTATGAACACTCTGTTATCACACCAATAAGCACACTGAGGATCATATGAATTTATAAGTTGCAAAGGAGTAGAGATGACTGCATATCAATGAAAATGTTTGAGCGTCCCAATTCCTCCCATCCTGTTACTATTTTAATTAACATGTTATTTTATGTACAGCTGTCAGACTAAACTACTGTCAAAATACACATTTTGCCAACATTGAGGAGGAACATTTGTTTCCGTGAGCTCCATCAGCATCACCAGCTATCGGAGGGATGGGGGTTACAGCTTAGCACATACCATAAAATATATTTAGTCCCAATTCACCATAATTTTTCCAAACAGGACCCTTATTGAACTTTAGTTCATCTTCCCCTTGGAGAACAGACACTGTAGCAGAGTTTGTCAGTTGTTGGACCTCCAGCTGTTGGAGAGTATGACTCCTATTATCTAGGCAAAGGGTCCACATCTGGATCCCCCAATTACCCTTAGGGTGACCAACCTTAAGAGCAATTTGCATATATAGAGAAGACAGAGGTGCTCAGCTCAGCTCAGCGCATAAGCTTTCAATGGTATGCAAAGAGCTCACTAGGACTATGTCCTGTGCCCAGGGTGCAATCTCTTTTAGATCACAGAGAAGAAATATTCTAAAGCATGTCATACTGGTCCCTCCAAAATGACAGTCCAGCCACAAAATGCCAGACAATTCTTCTCTGAACAAGTGAAAAGGCTAACCCAAACTACATTTCAGCCTTGTTGGGTCTTGTCAGTGAGGTACAGCTGATCCCTCTAAGCACTTCTGATCAAGGGATCCACATCTGGATTCCCCCCATTACCCTTAGGGTGACCAACCCTAAGAGCAATTTGCATATAGAGAGAAAAAAGTCAGAGATGCTCAACTTGGCTCATGAGCTTGCAAGGGTATGCATAGAGCTTACTATGACTATGCCCTGCACCCAGGGTGCAATGTATTTTAGCTCACAAGTGCCGTACACAGAGATGAAATATTATGAAGCATATGATACATGTCCTGCCAAAATGACAATTCTTCGCAGTACAAGGAAACCAGCTAATCCCAGCTGTACATGTTTGGCTTTGTTGGCCCTCATCAGTGATGTGTAGCTGATCCTTCTAGGCACTTGTGAGCAAGGGGTCCACATCTGGATTCCCCCATTACCCTTAGGGTGACCAACCCTAAGAACAATTTGTATATAGAGATAAGAAGCCAGAAATGCTCAACTTGACTCATGAGCTTGCAAGGGAGACCTCACTAGAACTGTGTCCTGCGTTGAGGGTACAATCTCTTTTAGCTCACAAATGCCATACACAGAGAAGAAATATTCAGAAGCATATCATACAGGTCTTTCCAAAATGATAGTCCAAATACGAGATGCCAGACAATTCTTCTCTGAACGAGGGAAACAGCTAACCCTAGACATACGTTTCATCCTTGTTGGGACTCACCTGTGAAGTGCAGATGATCCCGAAATGTATATCTGAGGTTAGTTGTTTCAGTTGCTCAGAGAAGAATTGTCTGGCATTTCTTGACTGGACTGTCATTTTGGCAGGACCTGTATGATATGCTTCAGGAAAATTTCTTCTCTGTGTATGCCATTTGTGAGCTAAAAGATATTCGCCCTGGGTGCAGGACACAGTCCTAGGGAGCTTTTTGTATACCCTTGCAAGCTTATGAGCAGAGTTGAGCATCTCTGACTTCTTCTCTGTTTATGCAAATTGCTCTTATGGTTGGCCACCCTAAGGGTAATGGGAGAATTCAGAAGTGGACCCCTTGCACACAAGTGCCTAGAGGGATCAGCTGCACCTCACTGACAAAGCCCAATAAGGGAGAACTGTATGTCTGGGGGTTAGTTGTTTCCCTTGCTCAGAGGCATATCATGGCTGGACTATCATTTTGGCAGGATCTGTATGATATACTTCAGGATATTTATTCTCTGTGTATGGCACTTGAGAGCTAAAAGAGAGAGTGCGCTCTGGGCACAGGACATAGTCATAGTGAGCTCTTTGCATACCCTTGCAAACTCATATACCAAGTTAAGCATCTCTGACTTCTCTGTATATGGAAATTGCTCTTAGGGTTGGTCACCCTAATGGTAATTGGGAAATCCAGATGTGGACCCATTGCTCACAAGTGCCTAGAGGGATCAGCGTCACGTCACAGACGAGGCCCAGTAAGGCCGAAACCTACGTCTCTAGTTAGTTGTTTCCCTTGCACAGAGTAGTATTGTCTGGCATTTTGTGGCTGGACTGCCATTTTGGCAGGACCTATATGATATGCTTCAGAATATTTCTTCTCTGTGTATGGTAATTGTGAGTAAAAAAGATTGCACCCTGGGCACAGGACACAGTCCTAGTGATATTTTTGCATACTCCTGCAAGCTCATGAGCCAAGCTTAGCATCTCTGACTTCTCTCTATATGCAAATTGCATTTAGGGTTGGCCACCTTAAAGGGATAGTAATGTTTCACAAAAACAGCAGCTCCAATTAATCTCCATAGTATTTGGGCCATGGAGAGTGTTATATCAATACTGTCAGAGTTGTGGTTCAAGTGTAATTGAAAGCTAAAGTTTCCCCTTCCCGCCCCTTTTACCTAGTGTAAGAACAATGAAAGCCCTGCCCCCCTTGACAAGTTTTTCAGCTTTTTCTCTTATCTTAATTGAAAATTGTCCCTCGCTGCAATCTACCTGGGCACCTCCCTTCTGCTCTGTCTGAGCAGTATTACATCAGTAAAAGGGGAGGGAGGGGGATACTTTGTCATTGAATTACTCTTGAACTACAACTCTGACAGAACTGAAATAACACTCTCCAAGGTCTAAATACTATGATGATTAATTAGAGCTGCTTTTATTATGAAACATTACTATCCCTTTAAGGGTAATGGGGGAATCCAGACGTGGACCCCTTGCTCACAAGTGCGTAGAGGGTTCAGCTGCACCTCACCGATGCCCAATAAGGCCGAATCCTATGTCTGAGTTACATACCTCCCAAAATTTCAAATTGCCAAAGAGGGACAATTGTGTTTAAGGGGGTGTGGCTGGTGGGTGGGGCATTAACAAGAATTTTTAGGCTGTTTCATGACCTATTGACACCTCCTTGGATTACCTAATAAGTAACTTATAACAAGACCGAAGTATTTTATTTACACAGACTAATTTATAAACACATATAATGACCTTTAAACAAACAATTAGGTGAGTTTTATTGCTGTGGAGCAATGTGATACACTTATATACATACCATACAAACTGATCTCCTAAAAAGAGGGACATTAGGGTGGGAAAGAGGGACAGAGGGACTGTCCCTCCTAAAGAGGGACACTTGGAAGATATGGGGTTAAGTTGTTTCCCTTGCTCAGAGAAGAATTGCCTGGCATTTCATGGCTGGACTGTAATTTTGGCAGGACCTGTTTGATATGCATCAGAATATTTCTTCTCTGTGCATGGCATTTGTGAGCTAAAAGAGATTGCACCCTTGGAGAAGGACACAGTACTAGTAAGCTTTCTGCATACCCTTGCAAGCTCAAGAGCCGAGATGAGCATCTCTGACTTCTTCCCTGTACTTGGCAGGAAAAGCGCTATAACTTATGTTGTTTATTCATAATTAAACTTTACTGATCCTGTAAGTGAAAGCCATAAACGTTTGCTGGTGTTTAATGTTTTCATGTAAGTTGCTGTTGTGCTCATTCTTGTGTGAATGCAGCTGGTGAATTTGTTTGGGCAAAATGCAGAGACACTGGAAAACTGGAACTAACAGTTTGTTATAAAGTTAGTTGCAGGAAGTTGTTTTAGTAGCTGCCTGTGAACAGTAGTCAGAGAGATTGTATCTCCTTTCTACCCACGATAACTGACGACTTGTGCATCTGGCAGGACAACCTTCAGCATAAGAAGACACCAGCATGTGTCAGCAATGTTGTTAAAGGGTCAATAAAGTGCTATGAAAGAAATTGCTTAACCCTTTGAGTGCCAGAGGGGGTATGGCACTCAAAGGTTAAAGCAGCAATTCTCAACTAGGCTGCCATGGCACTTCCGTGTGTCACGGCCATTAACATAGGGTACCCCATGTTTTCTATGACGACATTAACAAAATGTGAATATTGACTTTTAAATGTAGATTTATGTTAATTGTTCTGCACAATTTTTTATTATTGTGAGACAAACAAACAAAACAAACAGTAATGTGAGTGTTATTGCTGTGGAGCAATGTGATACACTTATATACACCACACAGTCTGATTTCCTAAAAAGAGGGACATTAGGGTGGGAAAGAGGGATTTGGGACTCAGAGGTACTGTCCCTCCTAAATAAGGACACTTAAGAGGTATGCATCTGGGTGGGTTATAGCAATAGGGTGACATTACCTAGAATGCATGTTCTGGGGAACGTTAAGGGTTAACACTGAACAAGATAAGGGTCAGCTCGTTTTGAGAGTTCTTAAGCATGTCCATGGATGCTATAGATCCCATTGTAATGTGCTGGAGATGTATTTAGTATCTAAGGAGTTAACAAATCGAATCTCATTCAGAAATATCAGGCTCTTTACATATATTGATATTATTTAAAGGGGAAGAACCAACTCCTAATAGTAACACCACATTTTAATCACCTATTGTTTAATACAAAGGATCTCTCATTGGCCTGTCCTGGGAAACAGCTTAGGGTGCTACTTTTTTATGTTTATCACATGTATATTTATGGAAAATATGCAGAATGTGCTTGTTTTTTGTCAGTCTCACTGTGTGACCCTAGAATAACTATACACATCTATATTGTATACTATTTACAAAGCCCGTATACACGGGCTGATCCGGAGTTGGGAGTCCTGGATGGCTCACGGCCTGTCTGTGCTTCCGGCTCCGGGGCAGCAGCGGAGGCACTGGGTGACAGTTTGTCACACAGCCGCCTCCACTGCTGCCCCGGAGCCAGGAGCACAGACAGGCTGTCAGCCTTCCAGAGCTCTCCGCTCCGGATCAGACCGTTCTGCACGTCCCCACTGCGCATGTGCGGTTACGCACACAGTGAGCGACACATTCTAGGACTTTATGTTATAGGAGGATATGACTCATTTTTTTGTGTGCACCGAAAACCCATAACATTTCAGCCTTTTCACTGACATCAGTACATTTCCCATAAGAACTTTGCCATTTTCCACCTATCCCCAAGAATCGACACAGCATTACTGGGGAGGGTGTCAGGCTCATTGGGGAGATGCGCTAAGGTATAATAAAGAGTTTATAAAGCAGAGATTAATTCTCCAGTGATATCACTTCTCCAAGTCCTATGTTATTCTATGGAGCCAATGCACTAAGATTTCTACAACATTGAAGATCTTAATGCATAGGTTCCACCGAATAACACAGGAACTGGAGAAGTGATATCACTGGAGATGTCATCCCCGTTGTATCACGCCTTAGTGTATAACCCCCAATATGTTCTATTGCTACCAGTGCAAATGGACAAGACTGGAGGTTACATGTGTGGTCCACTGGCTAATAGTTCGGTAAGACAAGACTTGGGTGGTCATGTGTTGTCATATGGCTAGAGTGGGAGAACGCTCAGGGAAGTCAATATCTATAGTTCTATGGCTGCCTGTCAGTCCAGTGGGACACGGTTGGTGGTTCAGTATGTGTGGTTCTATGACTACAGCAGGAAAAGGGGGGTATTAGTATTTGTGATTCTATGGCTAAAGTGGGACAAGGCTGGGGGAAAGTTACTATTTGTGCTCTATGGCTATCAGTACAGTGGGACAAGTCTGGGGGTCAGTATGTGTGGTTCTTTGGCTACTAGTGGAGCAAGGGTAGGAATGTGTGTGAATGGCACTTTTCTTGGTAATTTCTACAGAAGGCATAAAGTGATGTTTTCCATGTATCTTTTTTTTAGGTGAATGTTTTTGCCCATTCCTATTCACAGGGCCGGATTTGCAATAAGGCAGAGTAGGCATCTGCCTACAGGCGCAACCCACAGAGGGGCGCCTGTCACTGAAATCAATTTTATTTATTATTTTTTTTTATTACAGCGCTTGCGCTGCGTACAGTGGCAGAGGTAACAACTATCTGCATAGTAAGGTCTGTGCCTCCTTCGGCACAGATCTGTTATGCTGTTGCTCCCTCCTCGACTCTTTAGTAATGCAGAGCGCTGGGAGATGACATCATCTCCCAGCGCTCTGCATTACTGAAGAGAAGACCACGGAAGCAACAGCATACAGATATGTGCCAAAGGAGGCACAGACTTTTCCTGCTGCTGGACCACCAGGGAGGTAGGAAACAGATATGGGGGGCAATGTGAAGCTCATGGGGGCAATGTGAGGGCAAGTTAGAAGCTGATGCGGGCAATGTGAGAGCAAGTTGGAGCTGATGGGGCAAGTTCGAGTTGGTGGGGCAATATGGAGCTGATGGGGGGCAACGTGAGGGCATTATGGTTATGTGGGGGGTAATTTGGAGCATTGTGTACAGGTGTCCAGTGGAGATGGCCAATGGGGGGGGGGGGGGCGGCATTTCAGATATTTGTGCCTACAGGCTCCTGAGATGTAAATCCGGTCCTGCCTATTCATAATCCCCTTGAAAAATTACCTCTAAAATGGTGTAATTCTGGATTAAACTAATTTTATCATAGGGGAGAAATACACATTTCTCTGATAGCCTTTCATCATAAGTAAGCGCAACAAGCATGTAACTCACTGATCAACCTTGATGGTCTTTTGTTACACCTATATTGTACCTGATCTTTGAAGTCTCTCCTACTTGATTGATTTACAGGTTCATAAACCTGTGAGGTATTTTGTGCTTGATTTCAAATGAAGTATGTGATGTCTCAGGACTATGCAATTGGATATGATTTTATTACAAAACCGGAGGCTTCTATTATGCTATATCAACCTTTACTAATCCAGTGTAGCAGCAGAAAGAGAAAAATATAGTAATCACATGGATTCCTCCCTTTGCAATGATTCCCAGAGTCATTCTTCAGGTCAGGAAGCAATTAGCAACCATTGTGTTAACAACTACCCTTTGGATAATAGATTTATTTACTGAGGCGTCCATAAGCGCCTGAATGTGTTGATCAGACAAATCAATGGAATCATTATGGGTATCATGGAAAATAGGACTATTGGAACAAGAATCCTGTCTAAAGAATTGAGGTGGAAACCGTTTCGTTTTCAGGGGAGTAGAAGGGCTGGGAACCTCTTTGTTGACATGGTGTATACAGAACAAACAAAATGAATACACTAAATATAAGCAGATTAATGGAACAAAGATATAATATGTTAAGTAGGCAAAGTATAAGAATCAACCTGATAGACAGTGTGGACCTGTTTGTTCTGATATTTCGGTGCGTCTGACCAGAAGAAAGTCAGTCAGAGGGTTTAATGCACGCGTGTCTGCCTATGCGCATGCGCAGAGAGGAAATGAAGTACAGGCACCATAACAAACATGGCCGCCGCGGCCATTAAGAAACTGACCAGGCGTTTGAGAAATTCAGCCGTAAGGTATGAGGAGTAAATAATTAGCCGGTTACTAAGGGTAAAAAGGGGGCATATGAACAGACCAAGCGAGGCCAATAAAATAAAAGCTGAAGAAATAAGGGAAACTAGCCAAGTTTGCACTGTACTGAAAAACGTGAAACAGAGCAAAAGGGGAAATTAAGGAAATGAAGGAAGAGAGAAATCTAATGAAACTCCACTGTACTATACAAATGTATTGTGTATTATGTGTGTGAAACGTAATTGTAAAATTTACCAAATGATATTAGTAATAGTTACAGTATAGTACTTAATGGAAAAATACATTTTTACACAGATATTTATCTCCTGCGGAGCAGCAAAGAAAGAGGGAGCTGCCTCGGGAGTTATACAGTTTATATTAGAAGGGCTACACTGATTGGAGAGACAGAGAGGGGGTGCGGCCTCATAGGAACACATGTGTTTTCTCCCTTCTTTGTGATTACTATGTTTTTCTCTTTCTGCTGCTATACCGGAGTAGTAAAGATTGATACAGAATAATACTCGCCTCTGTGTCTTTAATAAAATCCTGACTTTCCTTCACAAGTTAGGAAAATCTATGAATTATAGTAGTATGTGCTTTTTGTTGGTAGTTGAGAAATGCACATTCCCATTGATTTGATTGGGATTTTACACCATAAAAGCTAGAGGAATCCAATGAGCTGTAAATAAATGAGTTTAAGACCTTTCTAGCCTTCAAGGGGTTAAATTATAATAAATAAAAGTGGATCTGAAGTCAATAGTAAAAAAGAATCTGACAATAAAATCTTTATTTATATATCTATATACACAATATTTACAGATTTTAAGGAAAGGGGATGAGATCAAGGAGAAGGGGCGACACATTTCCAGTCTGAGCCGGGACTGTAAACGAACTCTTTCCTGCGGAAACAGACACAAGAATGGGTTAAGTGACAGCATACTTAAAAACAATGAGAGATAATTCTCTAACCATGGTCTCCTGCATCCTAGTCGCACAATATAGCTGAATGGTTGAAGGGACATTAGTTTATCAAGTACAACCCTTGCTGTATATCCTTTGTTGATTAAAAAAAAACAATTAAAATCAAATCGTTGAAGCCATTTCCAATTATACACTAAGTGGCTAAAACAAATTCCTTCCTGACTCCAAAACGCAGCCAGATATCTCCCTGGAGCAATATCAGGATTGAAAACAATTGTCATAATTCTCTATATTGTTCTGTGCTAAAAGTATGTCCAATATTTTTGAAGGTATCTATAATATCTGAGAATATAGCTTCCAGAGGTAAATAATGCCACATCCTAAGGTCTGGTACACACTTGAAATGTTAACACAGTGTTTTCAACTCTGTGCTAATTGCAAGTAACATTGCTGCGTAGGAGGCTATTCAAATTGGCAATTTCTTCATGAGTGAACACAAGAATGTATCATGCTACAACTCGACTGTGTTCATACATGGAAAGTAGTTATGCTCAGCAGAGGTGATCCTCACGGCGGCCCATAGGCCATGGAGCAGGTCATTCACACTGGTGACTTGGACATTTCAATGCACATGTGCATTATTTAACCCTTTAAGGACCCATGACGGTCCTGGCATGTCATGGGTCCAACATGTGATAAGGACCCTGACGTGCCAGGACCATCATGGATTTCAGAGTTCCCTGAGCAGCTGCACGCTGTTCAGGAGCCCTGATTCTGATTAAAAAAAAAATAGTCCGTGGTCCTTAAGTGCCAGTTGCGTGCGTGCATAGCCGGTCCTTAAGGGGTTAATACTATATGGCTGATGCTGACAAAGGTCACCTATCAGCCATAACTCTGCCATATACCACCTGCTATGGGATATTAGGGAAAAAGTGAAAAAATGGGGCATCTTATAGAGATGAATCGTGGCTATATCGCAAATGGCAGTGTGAATTTAGCCTTACTGTAAAAATACCCCTGCCTTTGTTTTAGTCTAATCCACCTTTCCTACAGTCTTAAAGTGGATCTGCCAACTTAAAATATGGGTGTGCAATAGGTAGATCATGATCTACCAGTATATCGCTGAGTGGTTATTTGTAGATCAAGAGAAGATTCATGCTGAGCTAATATAGTCAAAGTTCTTTCATTTAAAAATTGCACTATAGCAGACAACTAAAATTTTCAAAACATTGAATGGCGCTTTTAACCTCTTGAATGCTACAGAGGTCTCTAATGCACTGCTTCTTAAACCTTTGAGTGCCAGAGGGTATGGAACTGCCGCTCAAAGGGTTAATGCATCAGATACCTCTCTAGCACTGAACAAGTTAAAATCCATATTTCAATCAAAAGAAAATGTGACTTTTTTTTTTATTTGTTCCCTATGGTACTGGTAGTTTGCACCAGAATTAATTATTTTTAATATATAGATTTCTCTTTTACAATATTGTGTATGTTGATTTGGTTCATTGTTATCTTATATATAGACAGGCAGTAAGTATAAGCACACATATGTTTTGCAACATGTGATGGCAAGAGACCTGTGACCTGCTGTAGATAATGTTAGGAATGCATGATTACAAAAAAGTAGATCCCATATTACCAAAGTCTGGCCACTGCTGCCTTAAAGGGATAGTAATAGTTAAAATGTAAAAAAAAAATATGTTGTAGGGTTTATCCCCCTGAGTAAAACAAGAGTACCCCCACTGCTGAAAGGTGTTTCATTTAAAAGTTATTAATTTCAAAGTTGAAATTTTTAGGTGCAATATCACAGTGGCCTGAAATTGTACATTGGCGATGTTGCTACACGATCCTATGAACAGCTCTGGTCCCGGGACCATAAATCTCCATAGGATGGTGTAGCAACAGCGCCACTGTACAATTTCAGGCCACTGTGATATTGCACCTAAAAAAATCGACTGAAAATTAATAGCTTTTGAATGAAACACCTTTCAGCAGTGGGAGTACTCTTGTTTTACTCAGGGGGATAAACCCTACAACATATTTTTTTTTTTACATTTTAAGTATTACTATCCCTTTAAACCCTTTCTGTGCCGGAGAGATAGCCAACTCATTGCTTCTCTGGCACTCAAAGGTTTATGATAAGTGAAGCTAATTTCTAAGATCGTTTAAAAAAAATTGCCTATATGTTGCACTAGCCATTAATTTGTAATATAAATTGTTTTTGAGACATTAACTTCTGTTGGTGGAAAAGCCTGGCAAATTATGCTAATTAGTTAATATGTTAGGTTAATATTACCACACACTGTGCTATGAATGAATATATAGAATACTCACACACACAAGGGACATATCTAATAGCACAGCCAGTGACGCATTTTGGCCTGTAACAGGACTATTTAGCATACCATGCTGGGCTTGTAACAGAACTATTTGGCATACCATGCTGGGCTTGTAACAGAACTATTTAACATACCATGCTGGGCTTGTAACAGAACAAAAGTGCCACACCAAACAATCAATACACAAAGGTTAATTTTTCAAATACAATTTATTTTATAGAGAAATAGCTAGTGCAACATATAGGCAGAGTTTAATTATTTTGTAAAATAAACTCTACTTTTCCTAGGGTGACAGGCCTCTTTAGGGATGACTCCTTGTTTGGTTAACCCATTGTTTATAAATCCTATGCCAGCCCATGAGTTCTACATAGCTCAGGTAGGAGGGGTACTTACTCTCGGTGGGGGTGTACAGAGCTGCAGATCAGTCCCTCCTCACAGGGGCATAGCTGGTTGATACTGAATGCTAGTCCACCCTCTGGAACAAAACAGCTGCCCCCTGCTGGAAGCTTGCGTTTGCAGATCATCTCTCCGTGGTGCCTAGCGCAGCACATAGAGGGGGAGCAGTCTTTATCCTGACGGCAACGGGATCCTGGGGAGGGAGGGGAGCAAGGTCATTTTTAGGTAAAGCAGAAACATATATTGGAGGAAGTGTGGCAGCATGCGGTTCTGCAGATATTATTGAACTAAAGCTTCAGCTGATGGCAACTGAAGTCCAACAACATCTGTAGAGATGAAAGTTGCCAATCCTGTATTAAAGTGATGCATTTGGATGATACATGGCCAGGCTGAATATGCTAGTTTATAATGACTATGTTTATCCAGTGGTGCAAATGGAAAATAAACAGTACAACAGTTTTTAGTGACACTTTTTAGTGCACTAGCAGACATGCTAATGTACTAGGAAGAACTGTAGTAATTTTGGGGGAAAGGAACTGTACCATAATGGACAGATAATAAAACAATCCAATTGGCTGAAATAAGACTTTAATCCCCTTGAATGCTACATAGGTCTCCAATGCCTAGCAAAGCAATACGTTTGATGCCTCGCTAGTATCCAATGGTTACATTCTTTGTTTAAAGGGATAGTAATGTTTCACAAAAACAGCAGCTTCAATTAATCTTCATAGTATTTGAGCCATATAGAGTGTTATTTTAATGTTAGAGTTGTAGTTCAAGAGTAATTGAATGATAAAGTATCCCCCTCCAGCCCCTTTTACCTTGTGTAAGCCACCTCCCCTCAGATGTGGAATATTGTCCACAGACCAGACAGCTCACAACAAGGGACAATCTTCTTACTGTGAGCATGAGGAAAACCCTGCCCCCTTGACAGGTTTTTCAGGTTTTAACCTTAGTCTCACTGAAGATTGTCCCTCTCTGAGATCCATCTGGACACCACCTTTCTGTTCTAAGTTGAGCAGTGTTACATCAGTAAAAGTGGTAGGAGGGAGATACTTTATCATTCAATTAGTCTTGAACTACAACTCAGAGTATTGAAATAACACTCTACATGGCCCAAATACTATAAAGATTAATTGGAGCTGCTTTTATTGTGAAACATTACTATCCCTTTAAATTCTTGCTAAATGTTGTCCTAACTATTAGTTTGTAACATAAATACTTTTTAAGAAATTAACCATTATTTCTTAGTTGCACAATCTGGCATTTTATGCTAATTATGATATGTGCTAAACCAGTATTACCATTCACTGTGTTATGGATGAATCTAGGCAGAGACCACACAGTAGATACATATGTAATACTGATAAGTCTAGCTTGGGACTGAATTAATAAGAGTACTCTGCAGTGTATTATCACATATGGCCACAGTATGCCATCAAATAATATAGGTTTGTTTGTCAAAAATCAGTTTCTTGTATGGAAAAAGGCTAAGTACAACATATAGGCAGATTAGATACTGAAAACAGACTAAACTTGTCTTAAGGTGACATCTACTTCAGTGCACGGATGGCTTTTTTTTAGGTGGTTCTTTGCACTTAAGTAAAATCTTACAGAACTGTTACATGCACCTGTCAGGTATAGCTCTAAGTATTTTGGGGCCCCAAGTGAAAAATTCACATGAGGCCCCCTTTTACTCCTGCATCGATATTTCTAATAAGACATTGCCATTTGACTTTGTTTACATGTGGCGGAAGTACTCTATAAGCATGCGGTCCCACTGACCAAGTGGGGGCCCTAAGCATCTGTTTATTCGGCTTTTATTGTAAAGCCACCACTAGCCCCAGAATATATACATCTGCAATGCTTGATTAAAGGGGGCTGGTAGATCTGCAGCTACAGTCCTTAATGAAAACAATAGGCCTATTCTTATCAGTGGTGACTTTCTTCGACTTATTTTTTACAGGTACAGATTTGTATTACCTGTGAGACTGCCCTGGAGACTGTTTTCAGATTAACTACCTGATCTCTGGGGACAGAGGTCGATTCTTCAGCTTGGTGAGTTTCGTTATAACCCCTGCCCACTTTCCAGTCCATTCAGCCCAATCCCACCTCATTCCTATACCTGGGAACTTCATCCTCTTGAACTCCTGGAGAAGGCATATATGCTGCGACCAGGGGGATGTAAATGAAGCGATGTTTGTTGTAAAGGGGTGAGGATTAATCAGATGGGTGGGGGATTATCATCCTTGTGTCAGAGTGGGCTGAACAGGGTGGAAAGCAGAAGAAGTGGGTATGAAGTGGGAGCAGCAGGGTGAGAAGTTGGAGAAGTGGGCAGAGTTTCCTATGAAGCTCACAGAAAAATCAGCCTTTGCACCAGGAGACCCGGTAATTAACTCTAAAAAACCCTAGTCTCTGGGGCATACCCGAAGAGTTTCCAGTTATGCCCATTCCACTCAATTTTCTACCCATTTCATGTTCACCACCCACCCACACCTATCCGATTAAGCCCCACTTACAATATAACACAAAATCAGCATTCAGCTCTATAGTGTTTCTCCAGGGACTTGGGACAAGGTATGTTTGTATTCATTTTTAAATGTCAATAAACCTCTCAGATTTATATAGCTTACAATTGACAAACTCTGAATAAAGATATTAACATTCAAAATAGGCATGTGAATGCTGCATTTTGCCGTCGTCTTCACTGTATCTTACAGTGTGCGTTGTTCCAGCAGGAAATGCCCCTCTGAACCCTTTGAATGGTAGAGAAGTATCCAACTCATTTGCTTCAAAATGTGTTGGACACCACTCTGGTGCTCAAAGGGTTAATGGTCAGCCCAAAGCCCATTAGGCCCTTAAACTGGCCCTGCGCGTTTACACATTTAGATGCATTCATAAAATGGAATTACATAAAAATGACACTGTGATCCTTTTCTATAACACAGGGTACAATACCTATTATTGTCCTCACCTTCATGCCCGCCTGGTATAATCCGTTGGCACCGCCCATACATACAGCCCAGTCCACGGACACACTGAGAATCCTTGCGGCAGTACTGCCCTTCATGACGCAGTGCCACACACAGACCAAAATGGCGGTCGCAGAACAGACCCCGCCCACAGCCACGGTCATGGTCACATGCCACCTGGGGAATGAACAGAGACGAGATCACAAAGGGGCATATGTGTAAAGAGAAAAGTGGAGTAATTGTGTGGTAAATCAGCTGCAATATAGAGAACAGACAGACCTTCCTACTGATTTGCCTTTTAAAAGGGGCCTGGATACTTATTTAAAAGAGCATAATATAGAGGGCTATGCACGTTAGTATTGGGATTAATATTTAGTTAGGGCTTGTTGATCCGGGGAGAAATCTGATTGCCATTTGGAGTCAGATGCCTTCTTTTGGGTCAGCGATGGTAAACAGGAATAGGAAAAGGGTTGAACTGGATGGACGCAGGTCTTTTTTCAACCTAAATTACTATGTAACTATGTAACTATGATTTAATTGGATTTTTTTAAAGGGACAGTAACACTTAATATGCAAAAAACTACATAATGTAGGGTTTATCCTGCTGAGTAAAACAAGGGTACTTCCACTGCTGAGAGGCATTTTATTCAAAAGTTATTGCAGCTCAAATGTGAATTTTTTAGGTACAGTATCTAAATGACCTGAAATTATGCAACTGTGCTGTTGCTACGCCATCCTATGGACAACTGACTATAAATCTCCATAGGATGGTGTAGCAACAGCGCCACTATACAATTTCAGGCCACTGATATACTGTACCTAAAAACAATCAAGTTTGAGTTGTAATAACTCTTGAATAAAACACAACCCAGCAGTGGGAGTAGCATTGTTTTACTCAGGAGGAAAATGCCTACAATAGAAATAATTTGACATATGAAGTGTTACTATCCCTTTAAAGGAATAGTAATGTTTCATAATAAAAGCAACTCTAATTAATCATCATAGTATTTGGACTTTGGAGAGTGTTATTTCAATTCTATCAGAGTTGTAGTTCAAGAGTAATTCAATGACAAAGTATCCCTCTCCTCAGCCAGATCAGAAGGGAGGTGCCCAGGTAGACTGCAGAGAGGGACAATCTTCAATTAAGAAAAGGGAAAAACCTGAAAAACCTGTCAAGGAGGGCAGGGCTTTCATTGTTCTCATAGGAAGAAGATTGTCCCCTGCTGTTATCTGTCTGGTCTATGGACTGTATTCCACATCTGAGAAGAGATGGCTTACACTAGGTAAAAGGGGCGGGAGGGGAAACTTTGCTTGTGAATATCTCTCAAACCATAAAGGTTTGAGAGATAAGACATATAGTTCTTCATGTTTTTTAATGCCTACAAAATAAAATAAAGTTAAAACAAAGTATTACTATCCCTTTAACCCCTTGAATGAATTGGATACCTCTCTCTAGCATTAAAGGGGCTAAACCCCCATTTACATCAATACAAACTGGAAACTGATTGAAGATTGCAGTTAGTGATACTTTTGAGTTGTCAGATGAGTTGTCCGACCTAACCCTTGGATGCATTTAGCTCCAAATATTGTTCAGATCTTTCCAAACCTCACAGATCTTCTGTTCTATATAAATAAATATTATGCTGCTCTCCTAAAAGGTATCACTAACTGTAACTCACTGTCCTTTGTCCATGGTTGCACAGGACAATCAATACTTTGTATGTAGAAATGTGCTTTACTGCACATGCTGCATTTGAATGCTAATTTTTCTTTACATCTCCGGTATTTTTTTAGTTTGTAGATTCACCCACAAGCTTTAAGGGAAGTTTCATTCTGCATATTTCTTCCTTCCCCCATCCTGGGTACTGCTGATAACGTGATATATACTGTGTAAATAGGTTAGACCAAAAGTCAGCACTATGCAAGGTCAGATAAGTGGAAACTTTCTCTATTTTGTAACCGTTTGAGTGCCAGAAAGCAATATGCAGAGCACCATACCGACCCTCAGAAGTTAATGCAATTTTATGACCTAGATCACACTGGGTAGCGATTCTCAGCTCCAGTCCTCGGGGCACACCAACAGGTCATGTTTTCAAGCTATCCCTAATTAATCACAAGTGAATCAATCACAATGACTGAGCTACTAATTACCATACCTGTGAACTCTCCGGATTTGCCCCGGAGACTCCGGTTTTGGCACTGCTTTACCGGGTCTCCGGGGCAGAGGCTGATTCCTCCAGATGTGTGGAGTTTCTATTGAAACTCTACCCACTCCTACTGTTTCCCCCGTTGTAACTCCTTCCCCAGACTTCTTTTGAGAAGCCCTCCCCCTCCTCGCTTGCATCAAGCCCCTCCCCTTTTTGACATGATTTGCGTCATTATTCTCACCCCCTGCTGCACCAGAGGACTCCCCTCCGGGTGGACATCCGTGGAAAGTTCCCAGGTATGCTAATTACTCACCTGTGATTAACCAGGAACAACCTGAAAACCTGCAGTGCTAGTGTGCCCCAAGGACTAACGTTGAGAAATACTGAATGGGGGGAAGAAATGCAGTAAAAGTCGATAAGGGGCCAGGACAACGATATGGTGGCTTATTTGTGTCAATGGCCTACTGACAGTATGCGCTAAGATGAACTTGCCATCACATCTTTTTGAATCTGACATCAGTCTTCCACACTACCCCGACATCGACATCAATCCCCCCATGCATTTGACAGGTTTCCGATTTCACACTCAGTATACTGACAGTGGCTCATTTGCATATGGAAATGAAGGTTAACGAGCTGTTGTCTTATTCGTGTGGGTGTGGTTATATGTTAATGCACTAAGCTCTGATAACTGCCTGTGCTGTAGGAGTTCACAGTCCAAACATTTCCATAGGACAGTTTGCTGACTCTGATAAATAGCAGAGGGCAGCAGCTGCTCTCCTGTAACCCCTTCTGTTCCACAGGGATGTGCATTACATACCCCTGTGGCAATGAAAGGATTAAGATCTCAGGCAAGGTCATTAGCACCTGCAATGTAATCTGGGCCAAGGTTTGTAAAGTCTGCAGCGCAATATCCTTTTATACTTCTGTTTCAATGTATTTATTCCTGGCTGCTGTAATATTTGTATACAGCGCCCTCTGTTGTACAGTCTTTATGTGTCGTACACTTTTATACAGCGCTGTCAAATGTGTTTGCTCTTTAAAAAAAATACAGTAATAATAGTAACAAGGTCTAGGTTTTTTTTTTTTAAATATATTTTTGCCATGTGTTATGAATAATTCTAAATGTCTTTTAGTGTTCTTTAACCCTTTGAGTGCCAGAGGGGTATGGAATGCATTGCAATGCATTCCTTACCCCATCTGGCACTCAAAGGGTTAAACCTTTACATAGACATTGCCCTACAATTTTACTTTTTAATATAATGGACAAGATGATGGTGTTTGAACAGGGAACATACCATCCCTAGTGAAAGTGTAATAACCCATACTTCCTCATGTGGTGATATGCCAGAGAGTTTTGACTGCACAATTATTTAACCCCATATGTCCTACACACACAAATCTCTATTGCTTTGCAATGCTTTGGAGAAGAACACTTCACCACCGCTAGCATCCGCTCACCTCGCCAAACACACTGCAGTGTCTGGCGAGGTGAGCGGATGCCAGCGGTGAAGCTTGGCAAAGTCATATTTGCTCTCATCCACTTACATCGCCAAGTGTCCTTTCTCCCTGTTCAGTCACCATCTTCTTGTCCATTATACTGCAAAATAATGTTGTAAGGTACTGTCTATGTAACATTTTAAAGAACAACAAAAGACCTTTAGAATTAAATTAATCATAACACATTGTTTTCTCAACCATAAATTCAAATTACTTTAAATGTCAGAAATGTAAAAAAAAAAAAAAAAAAACCTAGACAATGGTAATATTATTACTGTTTATTTATAAAGAACAAACCATTTTTTTCAGCACTGTAATGAAGGGGGACAACACAAAAACTGTACAAGAGGGCTATGTAAACAAAGATTACAGCAACCAGGATTAACCCCTTAAGGGCCATTGACGTGCCAGGACCGTCACGGCGGTCAGGCACTTAAGGACCAGTGGCGGTCCTGGCACGGCATGGAGTTCAGCGCTAATGGGGTGGCTGCACGCCGCTCCAGAAGCCTTGAACCAGAAGTTAAAAAAAAAAAAGCCCCGTGGTCCTCAAGTGACGGCCGCGCGTGCGCACGCCGGTCCTTAAGGGGTTAAACACATTGAAAAAGAGGAAGGGGAAGACAGCACATATTTCTTCTAAGTGTAGTATTAGTACATGATCAATAGTGTCAAAGAAAAAATATATTTATAGGAAATAATTGGAAAGCACAATATGTCTAGCTAAGTCTGATATTATATGAACCACAACGCCAAAAAAAGTGCAAGACTGAATATGATATCTATGCAAACTATAGAGTACGTTGGTGGATAGACATCAATGAAATAGGTAATATATAAAACAAGATGAATTTAATGCATATTCTTCATAAATTCTTATATTAAAGGGATAGTAATACTTTAAATGTAAAAAAATATATGTTGTATGGTTTATCCCCCTGAGTAAAACCAGGGTACTTCCACTGCTGAGCATATTTTATTAAAAAATTATAACAGCTCAAACTTGAATTTTTAGGTGCAATATCACAGTGGCCTGAAAATTTACAGTGGCGCTGTTGCTACACCATCCTATAGACTGCTCTGGTCTGTAGACTATAAATCTCCCCTCTGATCCTCCTGTTCTACACATCTGATTGTACTATTTAATACCTCTGTATGTCTATTCCCCAATTGTACAGCGCTGCGGAATTAGTTGGCGCTATATAAATAAAGAATAATAATAATAATAATAATAATCTCCATAAGACGGTGTAGCAACAGCGGCACTGTACATTTTCAGGCCACTGTGATATTGCACCTAAAAAATTCAAGTTTGAGCGGTTATAATTTTTTAATAAAATATCTCTCAGCAGTGGGAGTACCCTGGTTTTACTCAGGGGGTATATAAATTAATCTGTGTAACTAACTATCTGTGTAACCAAAATACTTTGGCCTTGTTCTAAGTAATTTATTAGGTTACACAATGAGGTATCAATAGGTCATGAAATAGCCTAAAAATTCACAGTAATGCCCCGCCCACCAGCCACACACCCATGTACACCACCTAAAACAAAGGTGTCCATCTTTGGCAATTTGAAATGTTGGGAGATGTGGTGTCCCTTTTTGGCAATTTGAAATGTTATTAGCATACCTGGGAACTTTTAAAACAGGGTTACCCGGAGGGTAACCCTGTCAATGTCGACCTGGGATGAAAATGACGCGATTTGCGTCATAAAAGGGGCGTGGCTTAGCCGCGGAGGGGAGCGGAACAAAAAAAAAACTGAAAAATGTATGGAAGAGGGCGGGGAGTGGGAGGAACCGGGCGGGACGGAGCACAAGTGGGCAGAGTTTCTATTTAAACTCTGCCCACCCGGCGATCCACACATTGCCCCGGAGACCCGGTAATTCAGTCTGAAATCCGGAGTCTCCGGGGCAAAACCGGAGAGTTCCCAGGTATGGTTATTAGGTTTGGCACAGTGCATGGTAATTATGGCCGCATCACAAAACTAATAGGCATAAAGTGTCTCATTTTGTCACCAACAAATAAAGGTTAATTTCTCAAATACTTTTTATTTTACACGGCTAGCACAACACATAGGACATTTTCAGTTCTCTTTAAATTTATCTAAACTTATCTTGCTTTAACACCCACTTATTTCTAGGGTAATAATTTCTCCTTAGCACATATACTGCTAAAATATTTATGGGTGTGTTTTTATAGAGCTTTTGAAAGTCAGAATATTTGGTGAATGTCTACTGGAGAGTGGTAATGGGCTGCAGAGATGGGGGCAGCGATGGCACAATATTGTAGGAGTGAGGAGTAGAAGTGAGATGTAGATCATTAGAGGAAGGAAAGCAGGAGTGTGGAAATAAAAACTTGATAAGCAAGTAAGGCATTCATGACAACTCGCCTGATCCTCTCTGACTTAAAGGGATAGTAGTGTTTCATAATAAACGCAGCTCTAATTAATCATCATAGTATTTGGACTTCGGAGAGTGTTATTTCAATTCTGTCAGAGTTGTAGTTCAAGAGTAATTCAATGACAAAATATCCCCCTCCCGCCCCTTTTACTGATATAACACTGCTCAGCCAGAGCAGAAGGGAGGTGCCCAGGTAGATTGCAGAGAGGGACAATCATCAATTAAGATAAGGGAAAAACCTGAAAAACTTGTCAAGGGGGGCAGGGCTTTCATTGTTCTCATAGGAAGAAGATCGTCCCCTGCTGTTATCTGTCTGGTCTATGGACTGGATTCCACATCTGAGAAGAGATGACTTACACTAGGTAAAAGGGGCGGGAGGGGAAACGTTGCTTGTGAATATCTCTCAAACCATAAAGGTTTGAGAGATAAGACTTATATCGTTCTTCATGTTTTTTAATGCCTACAAAATAAAATAAAGATAAAACGAAGTATTTCTATCCCTTTAACAGTTTTTTTTCATACTGAAGCAGAGAGAGTACATGTGTCTACTTAAAGGGATAGTAATACTTCAACATTACTACCCCTTATATTGAAGCCCTTTAAAAACTGAATTAAATGCCACCAGCGGCATCTCTCAAACCTTTATGGTTTGTGAGACAGCTGCTTTTAAACTTCGCTCTCCCCTGATGTCATCGTTCTTTCTGCAGCAGGGGAATCCGGTTCCGGGACCAGCGAAGGCTCTTCAGCAGAGCCAAGATCTCATTATGGAAGACAAGATCCTTCACTAAAACGGTCTTCTACATGTGCTTGGTTACCAAGCACACATAGAAGACCGTTTTAGTGACGGATTGTTTCTTCTATAACGAGATCTGGCTCTGCTGAAGAGCCTCCGCTTGATTCAATGAACGGATTCCTCTGCTGCAGCAAGAACGCTGGTGTCAGGGGAGAGGCAGGGGAGAGCGAAGTTTAAAAGTGGCTATCTCGCAAACCATAAAGGTTTGAGAGATTCCGCTGGTGGCATTTAATTCAATTTTTAAAGGGCTTCAATATAAGGGATCATAATTTTGAAGTATTACTATCCCTTTAACCAGTTAAAGCAGTGTTTCTTAACCAGGGTGCCGTGGCACTTTGGTGTGCCACAGACACCCACTTAGGGTGTCCCATTGTGTCTATAAGGCTTTGACAAAAATTTGAATGTAGACTTACAACTGTATATTTAAGGATATTACAATGCACAATAGGTTTATTTTAGTTGTGAGGTCTAACAATAACTCTATATTTATGTATTTGTAACCTTCATTACACCCTTCACAAATGACATAAAATGACAGGGGTGCCCCGAAAATGCCAGACTGCATGTTAGATGTGCCTTGAGCAAAAAAAAGCTTGAGAACCACTGAGTTAAAGGGATATTAATGTTTCACAAAAACATTTGGGTCATAACAAGTGTTATTTCAATACTGTCAAAGTTGTAGTTCAAGAGTAATTGAATGATAAAGTATCCCCCTCCAACCCCTTTTACCCAGTGTAAACCGCCTTACCCTCATATGTGGAATCTGGTCCACAGACCAGACAGCTCACAGCAAGGGACAATCTTCTTACTGTGAGAACAATGAATGCCCTGCCCCCATTGACAGGTTTTCAGTTTTTTTCCTTATATTAATTAAAAATTGTTCCTCTCTGCAATCCACTTGGACACCACCCTTCTGCTCTGAGCTGAGCAGCGTTACCGCAGTAAAAGGGACGGGAGGGGGATACTTTGTCATTCAATTACTCTTGAACTACAACTCTGACAGTATTGAAATAACACTCTCTATGGCCCAAATACTATGAAGATTAATTGGATAATAGCACTATTTCTAAGGTTATCGCTATATGCCTAATTATTAGGGGGGACTTTATTTAGGGAGATAGTTCTGCTTTAATCCACTGTTCTGCTATCTCCCTAAAAAAAAACAAAAAAAAAAACAACTTCTTCTTCTGACGGCCAGGCTTCTTGCTTTAGAGGCATCTGCGCGCCTGCACAGTCAGTCCCTTCCTGTTACCTTAAAGGCAGAGCCACAATAGCATGTTTAAAAATAAATACTTCTTTGGAACAGTCTAAAAAGTGTGCCTGGTTTGCAAGCACACTTTTTAGACCGTTCCAAAGAAGTAACTATTTTTAAATCACGCTATTGCGGCTCTGCTGAAGAGCCTCCTCATGTCGGCCAACAAGGATCTCCTTCTGTCAGCTTCACAGCTGACATCAGGAGAAGAAGAACTTCAGCGGAGGATATGTCTCAAACCATAGCGGTCTGAAAGACAGGATTTGTGGCATTTAGCTTATTTTTTTAATCTCTACAAAACGCTAAACATTTTTTCTGGGATATTACTGTCCGTTTAAGGTACAATCAAGGAGATTGGGAAGTACAACACAGGCACACAGATGTCTCTAAGTCAAGATGTCTGTGCGCATGCCTACATGCCAGTCTCAGAAGTAATAGGATTTCGTAATAACACGGTACATATGCTCGATAATAGCACTATTTCTAAGCTTATCGCTATATGCCTAATTATTGGGGGGGGACTTTATTTAGGGTGATAGTTCTGTTTTAACTCTTTGAGTGTCCGTGGGTCTGTCCAGTGCATTGCAATGTTTTGGACAGTGCCTTTGGCGTTCAAAGGGTCCTATGGTTTTCATTTCTAGCCAGAGTGTTTGATAGGCAGAGGGACAGGGTAAGGACTTACTGTGGGCCCCTTGGTTGCAGAGATCCTGAGAAGTCCAGCAGCATCCTCTGGTTGGTTATAAGGCATTGACAGCATCCAGGCCCAAATGTATCCATTGCCATGGGGCAGGACAGAAAGGAGCTGAAGCAGCAGCAGTACAAGCTTCATGGTGATACAGAGATATGTGGCTGACTGACACAGTCCTCTCCTCTATATAATGAGCCTGGGATCTCCCCCCTCGCTCTGCACCCAGCAAGATATTTACCAACATAATAGGGCAATCAGTATTTATCAGCTTAGCCTAATTGCTGCTCCCCCCTCTCCAGTCCTAAGAAAATCTCCCACCCCAGAGAGAAACAAACCCAATTACATGGGAACCTGCAGGGGAGACATGAGCCTCACTCACACCTCTTGTAATAGGAGTATACATACACAATAGGGAGATGTTATATGGGGTAACAGTGAATAGAAGTATGTTCAGTGCTATCTACATGATGTTTGCATTTTCATCATCTTCCTGCATCTAAATGTCCATCTCTTTATAACTTACACGGAGAAATAATATACAGAACTATGACATTGGGAGAGGACACGTTTTAAGGAGTTGTTACACACAACAATAGTATTTAGGGAAAGGTAAAATTGAACAATAAAAAGTGATATGGACTGTTCATATGGGGCTGCAGTTATAGAGCACAATGTGAGTCGAAACCAGTCTCTGTCCATAGAATGGTTCCTAAGTATGGGAGGAGTTGTATATGGACCAACAGGAGGGATTATAGGTAGCTGTTAAATTGTTAAATGAGTTAAAGAGATCAGATATTTGGGTCATTATGACAAGTTATACTGGGAAATGTATTAATTGTTTTACATGACATGGTCAGGACACTCGGGTGCTGTTAACAGTGCAGACTTTCAGGATATCCCTGTTTCATCACAGGTAGCTCAACTGATGTGACTGAGCCACTGATTGATTCACTAGTGCTGGACAAGAGAACCAGGCAACCTGCACTGGTAGCAGCACTTGAGGCCTGGAGTTACCTACCCCTTATGTCTTTGCGCCTTATTTTATGTATCATCCAGATATTTTCATTTCATATAAGGCTCCTTAATGGATTGCTATAAATTTCAAGCACAGGATATTTGCTGATGTAAAAAAAATGCATTGATTAGTGTATGGCTACATCTTGTTGAGTACAGCATTTCTCCACAAGCATAGCGTTGTAATGTTTTGGGGAAGATACTGGGCTGAATATGGAACGTGTACATTTCCATTTCCAGACATGGAATTTTCACAGATTAATGTATTGATGACATATCTAATTTGGGGCAATTGAGCAGTCTTCCAGTTCAAATTATCCCCACAAAAGTATATGTTTTTGAAAAGTGATCTAACCAGGGTCTCATTCTAGGTGCATTTTGACAGTTTTCATCCAGCCAATTTAAAGGGATAGTAATGTTTCATAATAAAAGCAGCTCTAATTAATCATCATAGTATTTGGACTTTGGAGAGTGTTATTTCAATTCTGTCAGAGTTATAGTTCAAGAGTAATTCAATGGCAAAGTATCCCCCTCCCTCCCCATTTACTGATGTAACACTGTTCAGGCAGATCAGAAGGGAGGTGCCCAGGTAGATTGCAGAGAGGGACAATCTTCAATTAAGATAAGGGAAAAACCTGAAAAGCTTGTCAAGGGGGACAGGGCTTTCATTGTTCTGGTCTGTCTGGTCTATGGACTGGATTCCACATCTGAGAAGAGATGGCTTACACTAGGTAAAAGGGGTTAGGAGGGGAAACTTTGCTTGTGAATATCTCTCAAACCAAAATAATTATTTCTCTGAAAAGGTCTTCTACATGTGCTTGGTTTGCAAGCGCACGTAGAAGACCTTTTCAGTTAAATAATTATTTTTTACTAACGCGATCTCGGCTCAGCTGCAGAGCCGCCTGATGCAAATAAGACCGGATATCCCTGCAGTCAGTACAGAGCTGACGTCAGGGAAGGGGGAGGGAGGGGGAACTTTGTGTACGGTTATCTCTCAAACCATAAAGGTTTGAGAGATGAACCTGGGGACAATTCAATTCTTTGTACCATAGCTACAATATGGGGATTAGTAATATTTAAGTATTACTATCCCTTTAACACCAATGTATCCCAAAACCAGCAGTTAGAAAAAAAAGTCTGAGTTTTCCCACACTTATATTACAGTGTTGGTGTGGATTTCAAGAACAGAATATTTGCATATATAAGAAAATGCCTTGATTAGTATTGTGCTGCATCTTCTGAGTATGGCAATGCCCCATATGCATAGGTTTGTCAGGTTTTGGGGAAGCTACTTGGCCAAATCTGGAACATGTGCGTTTCCATTTTCAGACATAACATGTCATATCTTCTCCTGCTCATTGTTTGTGGGAAAACAGGTGTAGGGCAGATGGGATTTGTGCTCCATTATGAATTAATGTTATTTTTTGTAAATTATTACCATTGCCATTGTTAGGACCCAGAATTTAAATGCATCTATTTAGGTGTGTGTTGCCAGGATTTCTGCTTTTCAATGTAGGTTGAGATATTGGCGACTAGATATTGGGCTGCATACTCATTTGCTTGGGAGACTTTAATAAATAAATAAATAAATAGATAAAAAATAGTCAGGGGTAAACCTGAACACATCCACTTTAATTCCTGGATTGGCTGTGAATGCAGGAATTTCAGAAAAAAGTCAACTGGTGGTACCCATTCCTTAGGGTCAGAATCAGTGGTAGTACTCGGGGAAGTACTCAGGACAGTATGGATCTTTTTAACAGGGGGCCTAGAGTGATCACTAGACAGGGTCGGATTTACATCTCAGGAGCCTGCAGGCACAGAAATCTGAAGCCCCCCCCCCCATTGGCCATCTCCACTGGACACCTCCACAATGCTCTTAATCTCCACATTACCCCCCATATCCATATTGCCCTCACATTGCCCCCCATAAGTTCCAACTTGCCCCCATCAACTCCAACTTGCCCCCATCAGCTCCATATTGTCCTCACATTGCCCCCATCAGCTCCAACTTGCCCTCACATTGCCCCCATCATCTCCACATTGTCCCATCATCTCCACAATACCCTCACTTTTCCCCCGTATCTGTTTCCTACCTCTCTGGTGGTCCAGCAGCAGGAGAGGTCTGTGCCTCCTTCTGCACAGACCTGTAGCTGCTGGAGCTCCCGCTCCGTCTTCTCTTTAGCAATGCAGAGCGCTGGGAGATTATGTAATCTCCCAGCCCTCTGCATTACTAAAGAGCCGACGAGGAAGCTCACCAGCTACAGGCAGGCGGTGGGTTAATGTTGCCACTGCATGCAGAAAGCAGCGCTGTGAATGAAGATATTAAAAAAAAAAAAAATTGATTCCAATGACAGGCGCCCCTCTGTAGGGAGTGCCTGTAGGCAAATGCCTACTCAGCCTTATGACAAATCCGGCCCTGTCACTAGAAGTATCACTAAACTGGCCTGCATCAGATTTCAGAATCTGATGCCTCATTGGCATATGCCTATTTTACAGTATACATCCTCTGCATTTTCACCTACCTAGTAACATACCCTATACTTTAATGGTTAATTTCTACTAAGTAACTACCCATCCACACTAATCCTATGTAAATAACATTTTTAAAAATGTTTTATTCCTTATCCCTAAACCTAACCCAGGTAAACCCTAATCCTACCTAATTTACCACTAAATACCACCACAACTTTATAATTCATTAAAATAGTCTAATTTAAACAAAGTTGAAAAGAAGGGGGACAAAAAGGAATACAGATCAGCAAATGCTGATCTGCTACACCTGATCATTGTGAATCACATTTATCATAGGGTGGAAATATAATTTTTTTGGAAAATGGCTTGACACGCTGTATTAGATGCTTGTCTGTCTCTGTTCCTCATGACCTGAGTGAGGAGGAGGGAGACAGAAGAGTGACAAAGGAAATGTTTCTATACAGTGCCTTTGTCATAGGGTTTCATAGCACATGTGATTCGCTGTATCTGGGATTGGCTGAAGTTAATTGCTCCAGTCTCAGAGCAGATAGCAACAGCCTTCCCTCTGTGTTCGTGTTCATATTGTGTCCAGTGGTGCAATGTGTGTATTAATCCATGAAGTGCCAGGATCATCATTGTTCCTTAAGGACTGAGTTGTTTGATGGTCCTGTCATGTCTTTGGTCCTTAAAGGGTTAAATATATAATTTCTTATTGAAGCCAGTGAATCTTTAATGGGTGGTGGTATCCAGTTCTGTCTATGTGGGATTCTGTGTCTGCCAGTGGAGAGTGGAACAGCTATTGGGACAGACAGTGTATGATTGGTTCTATGGCTACCAGTGGACAGTGGAATGGATGGGGTGTCAGATATTGTGGCTCTGTTGCCATCAGCAAATAATGGACCAAGGTTGGGGTGGCAGACAGTGTGGTTCTGTGGTTAAAAAAATGACGGAAATATGTATGAGAATTGACAGATCATGCCTTTTTCATCTCCTAAGCCCATCCACCCTCATTAAGCTCCACTCACATCATGATGAAAATCTAGTAATTTGGACATGCGTCCCTTCCCTCCTTGATAGTCCTGGGGGTATGTTTATATACCTTTACATCGGACACCCTAATTGAACTGGAGAAACCCAGAAGCTGCAACAAAGATACTCAAAAGACCATACATAAGTGAACAATTTCATATGTTGCCAAATGTAATGTTATGAAATAAATAGTTAACCCCTTAAGACCCTTGACGGTCCTGGCACGTCATGGGTCGGCAAGCCACAAGGACCCATGACATGCCAGGACCGTCATGGAATTCAGGGCTCCCCACGCGGCTGCATGCCGTTCAGGGAGCCCTGAAACGGATGCGAGGGAAAAAAAATGGTCCATGGTCCTTAATGCTGGCCGAATGCATGATCGGACGATCCCTAAGGGGTTAATAAATATCACCAAATAATAATAATAATAATAATAAAAAACATGAATTAATCCAAAAAATAAAGGTGCAATTGTTATGATCAAAAAACATGATCACATTACATGTGTACTAGTGTACTATACTATACTATAGCTATCAATAGTAATTTTTACAGGAGTGGCCAGGATGTAAAGCAAGCACAGCAGCTCTATTGGTAGGCAGGAGAGTTCCTGGGTACAGGACCCACAATGCAGCGTGACACCACCGGGAGAAAGATGCTAACAGACAAGAGACTGCAGTGGAATCAACTGTCACTATAAGAACCAGGCCTGAGTTTTACATGGGCAGCGCCATGCTTCCTTTGCTACTCTCTAAAACAGGGAAGTGAAATAGTGCAAATACCATGATCGTGGTCAATACCACAATTATAACACATGCATAAATATTTGAACTGCACATTGTGTGATAAATATTTAAATTCATGCATATTAAAGGGGCATATAAGGTAATACGTACATTATTTCCATATATTCATCTTGCTGTCTGAAAACTGTGCAGTAAAAGAGGTGCATGCATGGGCATCCGGAGGGGGGGGCAAGGTGTGCATGTACACACACCCCTTCCCGGGACAGCCAGAAAACAGGTGAAGAATATGAGAACAGAAGAATAAAGTAATATAGATGTACGCAATGTTGATTTCTTAGGTGAATAAGTCCGAACATATGTGATAAACGTTTCCTACCCATATGTAGACAGTGGTGCATGATCATCTGACCCCCACAAGTTCTAAAGTCATAATATAAGAAACAAGTTGTAGATAAGAATTTCTGTGAAGTGGACTGGGTGGGTCCTAATCTGAAATTAATGATCTCTGTTTATGGTTTTAACATTTTTTAACAAGCCTATGACAAATGTAGCCAACTACAGCCAATTCTCATATTAAATATTTGTAGGATTTTGGCACCAAACAAAAATTGAAAAAAATGCTCTTGATGTACATAATATTTAAATGGATCAGAGCCCTTTTTATTTTGGTGATAATGGGGGTGAAAGTATGAAAATGGTTCTCCGTTTAACTCCTTGTGTGCCAGAAAAGTATCCAACACGTTGTAACACAAGGGGGAAAATGCACTAAGTCATAATAAAGAGGTGATAAAGCAGAGATGACTTCTCCAGTGATATCAGTTCCTATGTTATTCTACACAGCCTATGCACTAAGATTTCTCCAACTCTGGAGACCTTAATGCATAGGCTCCGTAGAATAACATAGGAATTGGAGAAGTTATATCACTTGAGAAGCATAGGAACAGGAAATGCACAAGAAGGGGTGCTTTTGTACATACAAAACAAGCTTCTGTTTCAAATAATATAATTACTCACAGTTATAAGAACTTTGGTTGAGCTCTGTGCAACTGATTTAAAGCAACAGGGGATTTATCAACCTGCCCCTGTAAAGGCACTCCAGAGGTCCCGCTTCACAATCTTTAGTCTTGCAAACAGCATAGCCAATGATCCATATTCAAAAGATAATTTATTAATAATACCAAGTAAAAACAATAAAATTGCAATTTGAAGTACACCAACGCATTTCAGGATACTAGATCCTTTCTTCAGGGTGTCGGATTCTATAGTGAGCTGACCCACACGAGTCACCTGCTAATCTAGATTTCATTGGATCGCTGGAGAAGCTATCTCTACTTATCACCTCTTTATCACCACTTAGTGAATCTCCCCCATGAGTTTATCTCCACATTATCACCTCTTTATCACCCCTCCCAAAGTGTGTGTGTGTGGGGGGGGGGGGAGTTATGCACTAAGGTGTGATAAAGAGGTGATAAAGTGGAGATGACTTCACCATTGATATCACTTGTCCAAATCCTTGTTAATCTATGGAGTCTATGCTGTAAGATTTCTCCAGCTTTGGATAGGCTCTATAGAATAACATAGGAACTGGAGAAGTGATATCACTGGATTAGTCATCTCCACCTTATAACCACTTTATCACGCTTTAGTGCATAATCCTCAATGAGTTGGATACCTTGCTGGCACACAAAGGGTTAATCAGGCTCAGGAATCAATTTCAGATGTTATTCCTGCCTACCTCTAATTTAAAAAGCTACTTACTCCATAATTCCTCCCCTTAACACGGTGAGTGCCAGAGAAGCACTCAAAGGGTTAGAGCAGCTTGTGAACAATGAGGCCATTTCAGGACATTCCTTTCCCCCGCAGCTTGTGAAATACAATACATTGAACAAGGTATAGAGGAAATGACGTGATTTTATGCCACGGCCTATATTCATACGCCTACAAGCAGAGACATGCACTGAATAATAAGGTTGTCGCTCTGAATATTCTGTACACATATTTAATTCTCACTGACACTGACAGCAATTTTCAGCCCCCTCTGCCCAGGGCCGGATTTACATCTCAGAAGCCAGAAATCTGAAGTGCCCCCCCCCCAATGGTCATCTCCACTGGACACCTCCACAATGCTCGAAATCTCCATATTACCTCCCATATCCATATTGCCCTCACATTCCCCCCATCAGCTCCATATTGCCCCTGTCAGCTCCAACTTGCCCCCATCAGCTCCATATTGCCCTCACATTGCCCCCATCAGCTCCAACTTGCCCTCACATTGCCCCCATCATCTTCACATTGTCCCCATCAGCTCCAACTTGCCCCATCAGCTCCAACTTGTCCTCACATTGCCCCCATCATCTCCACATTGTCCCCATCAGCTCCAACTTACCCCCATCAGCTCCAACTTGTCCTCACATTGCGTCCATCAGCTCCAACTTGCCCCTATCAGCTCCAACTTGCCCCATCAGCTCCAACTTGCCCTCACATTGCCCCATCAGCTCCAGCTTGCCCTCATCAGCTCCAACTTGCCCTCAACTTGCCCCTATCAGCTCCAACTTGCCCTCACTTTGCCCCCATCAGTTCCACATTGCCCCATCAGCTCCAAATTGCCCCATCAGCTCCAACTTGCCCTCACATTGTCCCATCATCTCCACATTGCCCCCATCAGCTCCAACTTGCCCTCACATTGCAACCATTATCATGATGTCATCTCCCAATGCTCTAGATTACTAAAGAGCCAACGAGGGAGCAACAGCAGCTACAGGTTTGTGCCGAAGAAGGCACAGACCTTACCATGAGGTGGGTTACTGTTGCCACTGTATGCAGCGCGCAGTGTTGTGAATATAAATATATAAAAAAATTTGATTTCAATAACAGGCGCCCCTTTGTGGGGTGCGTCTGTAGGCAGATGCCTACTCTGCCTTATGGCAAATCCGGCCCTGCCTCTGCCTGTTCATGTGCTCTGAGTGTGGAAAACTTATCCTGCTTACCACCTGTAAAAACAAACCATGTTTCAACTTTGCCAGTAAGTTATTCCCCTCACTCGCCTCTACACACAGTAAGTCAGTTTACCTAAATATTTCTCCCATCACCTGCTGTGTCAGACATTGTCCCTGCCCAACAGCTTCTAATGTTCTATAGATTTTCACATTCCCTACCCCTTTCACTTAATCAATTTTCCTGCCTCCTATACTTTTATTTACCCCACTACTTGTAAAACTGGGTCCCTCGTCATCATGCCCAGCCTGGTGATTATGGTAGGATTAGTGCCTTCCAGAAGCCTCGGCTGGTGCCCGTAGCCTCTCTGCTCACTGGCCATGCTGTAGTCATGCGCAGTACAGAGTGCCCAAACGCGCGCGGCACTCTGTACTGCACATGACTGCAGCACAGGCAGTCTCTGCTGAGCATGACGGCTTCTGACAAACATCCTAGAGAATTACTATATAGGATGTGTGGTTCATAAAATGGACAGCCACAGTTGGTTAGTACTGAAACAGCTAAAACCTAAGTTGAGAAACGTCGCTTTCCACATGCATACATACCCTATTCCCAAGTACTGGAAAACTTGTGGCCCTCCAGCTTCAGGACTTAATTTTGTACCCCTTTAGCCAGACTGGCTTCAGCTAACTGCACCTGCTTTTGTTAGTGGAGAAAAAAGTAGGTGACCTACTTCACCATCAAAATTAAAGGAGCAGTAATTTTTTTTATTACAAAATATATATTGTAGGACATTTCCTGCTGAGTAAAATATGGCTACTCCCACTGCTGAGAGATGCATATTTCCAGAGTTATTACAGTTTAAAAGGATAGTAATACTTACATTTAAATATAATGCATTTTGTAGCCCTTAAAAAACAAATTAAATGACCCCAGCGGCATCTCTGAAACCTATATGGTTTGAGAGATATCCGCTTTCAAAGTTCCTGGGACCGGCGGAGGCCCTTCAGCAGATCTGAGATCACGTTATGGAAAAAGAAATCCTTCACTGAAGCGGTCTTCTATGTGTACAAAAAACCAGATGCAGAATTCCAGACTTGTATTCCCCCTTCAATGTGGGTACTCACACTTTCCAGAGTACCAGCATTGAAGCGGGTATTAATGTGGATAACATTTAGAGGGACTTTGTGCTGTCTTTTTGTTTTGTATGTGTTTATCTTTCGAGTGAGAAACTGGTAAAGAGGGGGTCTTCCAACAACCCATAGGATAAGCAGCACTTTCCAGGTGAATCCAGAAAAAAATCAATATTTTGACAGAATACCTAAGATACCTTGTACCCTTGCCCAGATTGGTCTCAAAGTTGTAGTTTCTGTTTTGGATTGTATATCCTTTGTGGTCTCTGTCTAGCCATTTTTAATTGTTGATGTTTATTTGTAGAGGGCATTGAGCCCCCTCTTGTTAAAGGACAGGTTTCCCCTGCAGTCATCTAGAGCGCTGACGTCAGGGGAGGGGGAACTTTGAAAGCGGATATCTCTCAAACCATAAAGGTACATTTAATTTGTTTTTTTAAGGGCTACAAGATACATTATAGTTAAATTTAAGTATTACTATCCCTTTAAATCTGTGTTTAAAGGGATAGTGCCCTCTAGTTGTCAAGTTAACAGTGCCCTCTAGTTGTCAAATTCCAAATAGTTATTTTGTTACATTATAATGGAGAAGAAAGTCAGTTCTCTATAGAATGTGATAGAAACTGCCAAGTCACTTCCTGTCAGTTAGAACTTCCAGTAAGTAAATGCAAAGTAAATTCACTTCCTGATTATTTGAACTGTTACATATCCTATAATATAAAAGGCCAGGATGTTTGTCCGATGCATTCATTCGCAGTAGAGACTGCCTGAACGCAGTCTGCGCATGACTGCATGGCGTGCACTGCCAGTGAGGCGGCAGTACGCAGAGCAGGACCGGCCTCTTTACCTCACCGGACCTTGGCCCGTGTACACGGGATTTTACACTAGTTTTGAATAAAACAACTGGCAGCGGTGGGAGTGGCCTTGTTTTACTCAGTAGGAAAAGCTCTATAACATATATGTTTTCATTAAAAAAAAGTTTATTACTCCTTTAACCCCTTAGTGACAGCCGCGTGCGTACGCGGCTGTCACCTTAAAGCCCGTGGTACTTTTTTTTTTTTTCAAATGAGTCCGGAATCCTCGAGCAGCGTGCAGCTGGTAAGTCAATTGTCATTAAGGGGTTAAAAATACATCAGTACCAGCTTCACACAATGAAAATCACAAATACACAAAAAAAAACAATATTAATAAATGCAGCATGTGATTGCCTCCCATTCAGGGCCGGATTTGCCATAAGGCAAAGTAGGCACCTCCCTACAGGCGCATGCCACCGAGGGGCGCCTGTCATTGGGATTCTTTTTTTTTTTTTTTTTTATTCTTTTAAAAAAAAAAAAAAAAACAACTAGCCACCTCGCCGGAGCCCACTCCATGTCACCATCACATTGCCCCCCCCTTGTCTATTTCCTACCTCCCTGGCAGGACAGGTCTGTGCCTCCTTTGGCACAGTCTTGTAAGTGCTGCGCTCCCTAGTCAGCTCTTTAGGAATGCAGAGCGCTGGGAGATGACATCATCTCCTAGCGCTCTGCATTCCTGAATAGGAGACCGTGCGGGAGCTCCAGCACTTACAGGACTGTGCCAAAGGAGGCACAGATCACAGATTTCCTGCCAGGGAGGTAGGAAACGGACAACGGGGGGAGGTAGGAAACAGACAATGGGGGGAGGCAATGTGAGGGCAACATGGAGATGGTGGGGGCAAGTTGGAGCCAAAGGGGGGTAATGTGAGGGCAACATGGAGATGGTGGGGGAAATGTGCAGCTGATAGGGGGGCAATGTGGAGCTGATGGAGGGCAATGTGAGGGTAACATGGAGCTGATGGGTAGCAAGTTGGAGCTGATAGGGGGCAATGTGAGGACAATATGGAGATGGTGGGGGCAATTTGGAGCTGATGGGGGGCAAGTTGGAGCTGATGGGGCAATGGGAGGGCAATATGGAGATGATGGGGGCAATGTGGAGATTAGGAGCATTGTGGAGGTGTCCAGTGGAGATGGCTCCTGATGGCTCCGGCTGTGCACGCACGGTGTGGTCACTTAAGGACCAGGGACCTTTTTTTTTATTTTTTTTTTGCGGAATCCGATTCCAGACTCCCCGAACGGCGTGCAGCCGTGCGGGGAGCCCAGAATTCCATGACCGTCCAGGACCGTCATGAGTCCTTAAGGGGTTAAGGGCCTTTGTTTTGTTTACTGCAAAATTAACCCTTTAAGGACCAGAGAGGTGTGGAATGCATTGCTTCTCAATGGGTTGCACAGCCCGTGGTTCCGAGAAAGTTAACATGTACAGAAATGTAAAATATTATATTTGCTTTAATTTTTATTTAATAGTCAACTTTTTGCTTACAGAGTTTTGGAAAATCCTCTGTGATCACATATTTTACATTTTCCTTCAAAGACGATAATAGCACAATCAGTTTAATAAGGGGACATGTTTTAAGAAAATTGCTCAGGCGAATTCCTCAAGAACCACAGGTATGCAACATATGGCCCGTAAGGGATTACTCTAATGAGACAACTCTTATTTCGATCTTCAGCATCGTACAATATCAATGCCTCACTTGCAGTCACAGAGTCTCACACTGTGAGTAAAACAATTGCATTGGCACTGTCAGTGGCACTGTAAATGGCTGGTAATGTTCTTTGTCAGTAGATAAACTCGCTGACACAGCAGTATGGCTTCTCTCCCCTCACAATCTTATACACAGCATAGTGATTAACCCCAATTTTAGCTGTCATAATTACCATACCTGGGAACTGACCCTGAGATATTTGAAATATTAACCCTTAAAGCTTCCCATAATGTAGATTTTAGGCAATATATACCCGCTTGCTCTAACCCAGAGATGATCCAGTTGGTCTGCAAGGACCCTTTAACATGCTACAATTTAAAGATCACATGGCCTAAACACATACAAGACAAGCAGGATATCCAACCTGTATTTCTGGTGCAAATGGCATGAATTTAGTGACTAAATAAACATTTAATTGGGGCAAATCATATAGTAGGTAACAGGGAACACTCTCACCCTGAGAATTTGGCCCTTCACCCTGAGATTTGGGTCAAAACCCTGAGTCTCAGGGTCAAACCCTGAGAGTTTGCAGGTATGATAATTACCATGAGTTGAATGGCATTCCAAAATTGCACTGTTCAAATCCTCATGGTGAGTGTGTGCCTGTGAGTTAAGATGGACACAAGCCATATAACACTACTCCACTCAGTGACTCTCTTGAGTCTGATGTACTAAGAAGAACTTGGGGGAGATGCATGAAGGTGTGATAAAGAGGTGATAAAGCGGAGATGACTTCTCCAGTGATATAACTTCTCCAATTCCTATGTTATTCTATGGAGCCAACTCACTAAGATTTCTCCAACTTTGGAGATCTCAGTGCATAGGCTCTATAGAATAAGATAGGAACTGGAGAAATGATATCACTGGAGAAGTTATCTCTGCTTTATCACCTCTTTATCACACCTTACTGCATAACCCCTGTAGTTTTTATGGGTACACCAACTGAACTGTAGGGTACAAATACAAAATTCCTATATTCTCATTGAGTTAAATGAGGATTTAACTGCCTGAATTCTAGAGATGAGAACTGTGTAGCAATCAGTGTTAATGCCTCATTTAAATAGTGGACAGTTTGGGTCATTTGTATTTGTCCCTGTGGTAGAGCTGGGTTGTCCCATTATTATCCCAGTTCCGCCAAGTACATTAGAATCATTGAGGTTTAATACTGATCAACTACCTACTGAGGTGAATTTAAAATTACATTACTAGTAGTCAGTTCACCTGTTAACAGTATGTTTATTACCCCTAAAATCAACCCTTTGAGTGCCACGTGGGGTGTGCAAACCCTTCATTATGGTTTGAGAATTGCTAGCTTTGCTCAATTTCAAAGAGACTCATAATGACCTCTGTGTGTAATTAGAATTTTAACTTAACCCTTTGAGTGCCAGAGGGGTACGGAATGCATTGCTTTGCAATGCATTCCGTACCCCTCTGACACTCAAAGGGTTAAAATAGTCCCTGTTTTACGCCATTTCCCTGTGCATGCTTTGAGGCCGCATACTGAGCTTACTGGCGTTGAATTCCTAACAATCGCAGAGCGTGTCCATTGTTATGTATTACAGAGATCAAGCACTGTAACGGTAAAGGCTAACACAAGTGGAACTACTTTGGCGAATTCGTGAATTCACTGCAATGTCCCTTTAAGATGTTTTATATCTATTGCACATTATGGTTATTGTCTGCTCTAGGCAATAGTGGTTGAGTCTTGGAGTATGTGCCTGTGAAGAGTGGGGGTGTGGCCATGGAGCACTAGGAGGAGTTATAGGGAGGGAATATAAGGAGCACTAGGATAAATTATAGGGAGGGAATATAAATAGCACTAGTAGGAATTATATGGAGGGAATATAAGGAGCACTAGGAGGAATTATAGGGAGGGAATATAAGGAGCACTAGGAGGAATTATAGGATAGGAATACAAGGAACAATATGAGGAGTTATAGGGAGGGAATATAAGGAGCACTAGGAGGAGTTATAGGGAGGGAATATAAGGAGCACTAGGAGGAGTTATAGGATAGGAATACAAGGAACAATATGAGGAGTTATAGGGAGGGAATATAAGGAGCACTAGATGGAGTTATAGGGAGGGAATACAAGTAGCACTAGTAGGAGTTATATGGAGGGAATATAAGGAGCACTAGGAGGAGTTATAGGATAGGAATACAAGGAACAATATGAGGAGTTATAGGGAGGCAATATAAGGAGCACTAGGAGGAGTTATAGGGAGGGAATATAAGGAGCGTACAAGGATCAGTAGAATGACATATCAAGGGGTTATCTAGAGAGCTCTATGAGGAGTTATAGGGGAGGGATATATAGTGTTTTATGTATCATATATTAGGATCATTATGAGGGGATATAAGAGGCAGTATGAGAAGTAAAAGGTAACAGTTACAGGAGGCAATAAGAACAATTGTATGTATTTTAGTCATGTGTACGTAAGAGCGGGTGAATGTGGACAGACAGGCTGACACACAGCCCCAGCAGTTGGTCTCCAGGAAGCTGAGTTGTGTGTTAGGAGCCACCCCCCATAATCATGGATAATTAGTGATGGGATCAGTAATTGTGTGATACATCTCGTCAGACCCTCCTGGAGACGAGATCCCACTGGGCAGTGTGTGTATAAGACAAACAGTGAAGGGCAAGCTCTGTGGGGAGTCCAATGCTGCACTATAAGTGTTAGGTAAATAGAGCACTTGGCCATTAAAAGCTTTTGCACTGGCTTTTTGCACATGTACTAAAGGCCCTATTCAGGAGCAGACCAACTGCACCAGAGGTGATAAATTCTCAAAATCCAATCTCAATTGTTTAAATGAGGCTTTTAACCCCTAAAATGCTAGAACATTTTCAAATGAATTGTGAAGCACCGCAAGTGATAGGTTTTACACATATACATATACAATTCCAGTAGAATGGGTGTATTATAATTCTAAGCTCCATGTCTGTAAGGCCTTAAAGCCATCTCTGACCACATTTGCATATGAACTGGACATTACATCCTACATAATAATTTACTAGGATGTTTGTCAGAAGCCGTCATGCGCAGTAGAGATTGCTGAGTGCTCTGCAGTTATGTACAGTAGAGACTGCCCTCTCTGCAATCGTGTGCAGTACTGACTGCCTGAAAGCACCGCAGCTGATATGGAGTGAGGCACTCCGAATTCAGACCTTAGCCCTCTCTGCACATCTGAAGGTGCGTAGAGAGGACTACGGTCTGAATTCGGAGTGCCCAGCTCCTTATCAGCCGCTGCGCATGACTGCGCATGACTGCAGCGCAGCCAGTGAGAAGAGAGGATCCGGCCACCAGCCGAGGTTGCTGGGTAGAACTTTGGCCCGTGTACAGGGCTTTTCAGCTAGTTATTATATAAACTGATAAATATAAAGCCATCACTAGATTGTAAGCTTTCGGGCAGGGACCTCGCACCCAATGTTTCACTCTACAAAGCACCTGTAACCCTGTATTGTTTAAACCCTGAAATTGTAAAGCGCTGCGTACACTTGTGGTGCTATATAAATAAACATATTCATTCAAATGTCTGGTATAGGAGTACTGGGATTGGCCACACCCAACATACAGTGCAGTGGGTATAACCAGCACATTGGTACCTCTCATAATCATGCACCCCTAGGCAGTTGTCTCCATTATTCTCTATATTAACTACCCCTGTGTTATTCAATGGAAATGAAGAGCTTCTCCACTTTTTATTACATTAACTCATGGACTGACTAAAGTGTAAGGGTAGAGGGCTCTTTCAATAGTTCCCCAGCATACAAGGTAAAGGGTATTTTATGTAGCAATATGAACTGGCAATAGCATCAGGCTAGATCAAGAATTTAAATGAGACAGAAAGACTGAAAAGTCTAAAGGATTTTCAGATACACATACACATGAGAAAATAACATCCATAATATATGGTATCTCTTCCCCTAGCATTTCTATAAAACCAAATATGTTGGTCTCTGGAGTTCTGCAGATCTCTAACCTCTGAAAATGTGCTGCCCTATTCATTTGAAGCAGTGAGGAAGTGCAATAATCTGCAGGTATCTGGCACTGTATAGGTGTGCTGCCCTGTGCATCTGTAGCAGTATGGAAGAAGTGCAATAATCTGTGGTATCTGGTACTGTATAGGTGTGCTGCCCTGTGCATCTGTAGCACTGCAGACGTGCAATAATCTGTGGGTATCTGGCACTGTATAGGTGTGCTTCCCTGTGCATCTGTAGCACTGTAGACGTGCAATAATCTGTGGGTATCTGGCACTGTATATGTGTGCTGAGCTGTGCATCTGTACCAGTTTGGAAATGCAACAATCTGTGGGTATCTAGCACTGTATAGGTCTTCTGCCCTGTGCATCTGTAGTACTGTAGAAGTGCAATAATCTTTGGGTATCTGGCACTGTATAGGTGTGCTGCCCTGCATATCTGTAGCTGTGTTGAAGTACAATAATCTGTGGGTATCTGGCACTGTATATGCGTGCTGCTCTGTGCATCTGTAGCAGTATGGAAGTACAATAATCTGTGGGCATCTGGCACTTTATAGGTGTGCTGCCTTGCACATCTGTACCACTGTTGAAGTGCAATAATCTGTGGGTATCTGGAATTGTATAGATGTGCTGCTCTTCACATCTGTAGCTGTGTTGAAGTGCAATAATCTGTGGGTATCTGGCACTGTATAAATTTGCTGCCCTGCTAATCTGTAGCAGTATGGAAGTGCAAAAAATCTGTGGGTATTTGGCACTGTATATGTCTGCTGACCTGCACATCTGTAGCAGTGTTGAAGTACAATAATCTGTGGGTATCTGGCACTGTATAGTTGTGCTGCCATGTGCATCTGTAGCAGTGCAATAATCTGCGGGTATCTGGCACTGTACAGGTGTGCTGCCCTGCACATTTGTAGAACTGTAGAAGTGCAATAATCTGTGGGTATCTGGCACTGTACAAGTGTGCTGCCCTGCGAATCTGTAGCACTGTAGAAGTGTAATAATCTGTGGGTATCTGGCACTGTATAGGTGCGCTGTGACATAACAATATGTATAAAAGTTTAGCAACATTTTGTTAATATCTAAGTCCAGTTAGTTGACTATTTTTGAAAATTTGAATAGAAATGTTCTTGTCCAAATAAGAATTGTCACAATGTATTTTTAAAGAAATTTGGTAATAGAGCCAAAAGGCAGTTTTAGCTATTAAATCTGAACAACAGGTATAACCTATTCTTAATGGATATACACAGTGCTAATTATGTATGAGAAAAATATTCTTAGTTGTGAATTTTCTGTCTTCAAGGCAATGAGGAGGGTTTTGAATGTTATACGTTGCTTTATGAGAAGCCATGACAATTGTTTTAATAGCATAGGGTTAAGTACTGTTCTGGAGGAGAGAGGGACTATTCTGGTGGCTGTGTTAAGAATCGATTGAATGGGAGAGATATGGGTAGCAGACAGACCAATAAGTAAAGAGTTGCAGTAGCCCAGACGGGAAGGCATAAAAGTGTGCATGAGAATTTCTGTTGTAAAGCAAGAAAGGAGTGGATTTTTGCTCTATTTCAAAGAAAGAAATGACAGGTTTTTGTTACTTCATTAATGAGGGTGGTGAAGTAAAATATGATCCAGACGCTTATCCGTATTACTGTATTCTCAGCAAGGTGAGAAATTGGGGGTCCACTGCACTAAAGCCTCAGCAGAAAAAAGGGGAGAGATACGCAGAGGAAGGAATAGCCTCTTATTAGGCATCCTCCATTTCACTAGGAGAACCTGGCCTAGAGAATTGGGAGAAGGAAAAATAGCACCCTTCTGAAAATATCAAGGGAAGAGGACCAGGGGCTCGATTTAAAGGCAGCCGTTAGCCAAAAAAAAGACTATCGGGTGTCTTAACATGCAGTAGGCCATTCAAAGGGCCATGTAATGAACTGCTAACAGCAGTTCATCCAGTGTACCGGCCGCAACACTAACGTGTGTTTTGGCCCACAGAAACAAAAAAAAACGCTCCACTTTGCCATTCAATAGCCTGCGTTAGCTGAAAAAGATCCGAAGAGGGACTCATTACCCTCAAATTTAAGACCCAGTTTGTTTGGCCGTAGAGTCCCTCATCGGATCTTTTGCCAGCTATGGTAGCTGTTAACTGGCAAAAAAAAAGCAAAGTCCTCAGTGGATGTATTGATATGGGGCCCCAAGTCATTCATTTTTTCGGGGATATATACCATATGTGCACACATGTTCTCTGGGGGGCATATTTTATTTGGAGATTTAATATGGCACTGTATATGTTTATTATGTGGCACTAAATTAACCCACGGAGGCCAGAGAGGTCCGCAACGCATTGCTTTGCAATGCGTTGTGTACCCCTCTGGCACTCAAGGGGTTAAACTATACCTTGTTTTCAAAGCTATACTTATACACAATTTTCTTTTACAGGATGGAAAAAAAGAAGAAGAAGAGAGAAATGAAGAATGAAGAGAGAAGCGAAGAAGGAAGAGAAGATAGAAGAAAGAAGCGAAAAAAGAAGCGAAGGTAGAAGAAAGAAGAGAAGGACAGAAGATGAGCAGGGAGCTGAGGACTCCACTGGACATCAGGATTAATGGTAAGTGTAACTTGTAATGTGATGTTGTTTTTCACTTAGTCGGATTAACCCTATGAATGCCGGCGGGGTAATTATACCCTGCTGGCACTCATAGGGTTAATTCTACTGACTTTTGACACAATTTAGGCACTTTGGATGTATTGATGTGGGGCTTGGGGCCCCATATCAATACATCCACTGAGGAATTTGCTTTTTTTTGCCAGTTAACAGCTGCGTTAGCTGGCAAAAGATCCGATGACCCCAAACAAACTGGGTCTTAAATTTTAGGCGGTAATGAGTCCCTCTTTGGATCTTTTTCAGCTAACACAGGCTACTGAATGGCAAAGTGGAGAGTTTTTTTTGTTTCTGTGGGCCAAAACACACGTTAGTGTTGCGGCCGGTACACTGGATGAACTGCCGTTAGCAGTTCATTACATGGCCTTTCGAATGGCCTACTGCATGTTAAGACACCCGTTAGTCTTTTTTTTTGGCTAACGGCTGCCTTTAAATCGAGCCCTAAGAGTCTCCAAGATAGCCAAATAAGACCCTCAGCAGAAACATCAACAGGGTTGGACAAATCCAGGTCATCTGTACCAATTTTCCCTTCCTCAGTGGAAACATCCCCAATAATTGGGGCATCACCCACTTTAAAATGGCTCAAGCAAGTTTGGGGGGTGCTAAGAATGACCCAGGGACCAAGTGTTTAAGGCCACATGAATAGGTGAAGGGATAGGACTGAGATAATTATAGTATTAACCAACGCTGGCTCCTATTCAAATGATGAGGGCACCCAGATGTTGTTCTGGAGCTACAGAACAAGGGACACATCCCAAAGAATCCCTAGGGAAACCAATCTGACATCAGAAGCAATGGGTTAAAGGGATTAAAGGTAATAAAGAGGTTAAGGATTAAAGGTAATAAAGAAGTTGAGGAGACCCTCGCAAATCTTAGTAGCTTTAATCTTGCCAATATCTCCCTTAGCCGCTGATATAGCCAAGAGACCCCTTAAAGTATTAAGTACAACATTAAAAGTAGAATAAAAGTACTTATATGGCTTTAACAGTACATATTTGACTGTACAGGTTTAATGGCAAGAAGGTGGGCAAGTTAATACTAAAAGGAAAAGGCCCAGCATAGGACCACCTCTTCCGCTGCAAAAATGTCCAGGAAGAAAGGGCTTATTGGAAGAGTAGTTTTTACCATGATTAAAGGAGCAGTAAACTTTTATTTATGAAAACACATATTTTATAGAGCTTTTCCTGCTGAGTAAAACAAGGTCACTCCCATCGCTGTCATGTGTTTTGTTCAAAATGTATAGCAGTTCAAATAATCAGGAAGTGAATTTACTGTGCTTACTTCCTGATAGTTCTAACTGACAGGAAGTGACAGGCAGTTTCTATCACATTCTATGGTGAACTGTAAGTCTCTGACTTTTCTGACTTTCTTCTCCATTAGAAGCTAACAGGAAAACTAATTAGAATTTGACCACTAGAGGGCACTGATAATGTAAAAAAAAACATGGGTTTAAACCGTAATAATTCTGGAAATATACATTTCTCAGCAGTGGGAGTACCCTTATTTTACTCAATAGGAAAATCCCTACAATATAATAGGATTTTAGTCTTACCTGTTAAATCCTTTTCACTTAGTCCATATAGGTTACTGGTAACTCTGGGAGGCGATCTGCCCCTTTAAGTAGGCAGGAACATTTCTCCAAATGTATGTAGGGGGCGGATCCTCCCCTCCCTCCTCAGCTGCTTCCCAGTCAGCTAACACCAGAATGATTTGAGACCCTACTAACTGACCAGAAATAGGAGAGAAGAAGACTCCTGTGAGCATGCCCCAAAGGACTCCCACAAAGTGCCACAGGAGACCCAAGCATGGTGGGAGACCAGTAACCTGTATGGACTAAGTGAAAAGGATTTAACAGGTAGGACTAAAATCCTATTTTCACTGTCGTCCAATACAGGTTACTGGTAACTCTGGGATGTCCAAGCACTGAGTTACCCTGAGGCGGGAAGGAGGCAAGGACCGGGCGCAAGGCCCCCAAAGTCACCAGGACCTCCATGGACCTACTGGACAGAGATCCCAACAAAACAGTAGTGTCAACAGACACCAACTAGGGGTAAAAACAGACCCCAGGAACTGTTACACAGCACACTAAACTAGAGCCAACAGGGATCAACAGTAAGGAAGCACTAAGAACCTCAGAAGAAGAAGATCCTAGACAGGCAAAACTGCCTCCAGGACCTTCCTCCCAAAGCTGGCATCAGCCGAAGCCAGCACATCCACACGGTAGTGCTTCGAAAAGGTGTGCACAGAGGACCAAGTGGCCGCCCGGCACAGCAGATCAGCAGACGCTTGATTTTTGTAGGCCCAAGAGGCCCCAATGGACCTAGTAGAATGGGCCGTAACCCTAAAGGGAACATGCTTATTCCTCAATTCGTACACCTTACGAATAGTAGACTTAATCCAAGATGCAATAGTCATTTTGGATGCCGGTCTCCCAGCCCTAGGCCCCTCCAGAATGACGAACAGAGCGTCAGACTTCCTGATGGATTCCGTGCGATGCACATAGAACTTGAGGCAACGTACAACATCTAACAAATGGAGATCCCTCTCCATCTCGGAAGAGGGGTTAGGGCAGAAAGAGGGCACCACAATCTCCTGATTAATGTGAAACTCAGAAACCACTTTAGGTAAGAACTCCTTAGAAGTACAAAGTACCGCCTTGTCCTTGTGAAACACCAAATAGGGTGGTTTACAGGAGAGAGCTTGTAACTCCGCCACCCGGCGGACTGACACAATAGCCAGAAGAAAGGCCGTCTTCCATGACAAAAGGCATAAAGGAATGGTAGCCAAAGACTCAAAGGGAGGACGCTGGAGAACTCCCAACACCAGATTAAGGTCCCACTGAGGAGCCGGACTCAGAAAGGCAGGACGCACATGAGTCACGCCCCGGAAGATCTTGACATCAGGAAGAACAGCAATGTGCTCCTGGAAAAAGACAGAAAGCGCCGAAGTCTGAACCTTAAGAGAACTCAAACTGAGTCCCTTATCCACACCGTCCTGCAAAAAGGCCAGGACATTAGGAAGATGAAAATCGTGAGACAGGTCCCTGTCAGCACACCAAGACAGAAAGGTTGACCAGACCCGGTGATAGATCTTGGACGAAACAGGCTTACGAGCCCGAAGCATGGTAGACACCACAGCAGAAGAAAACCCCTTCTTCTTCAAAATTGAGGATTCAACGGTTTCAACCTCCAGGCCATCAAATGGAGATGATGAACATCCTCCTTCCACAGATAACCTTGAATCAGAAGATCTGGACGAGGGGGAAGCGGAAAGGGCTCTGCCACCGACAGAGCCAGAAGGTCCGGATACCAGGACTGACGAGGCCAATTCGGAGCAATGAGGATGACCGGACAACGCTCCACCTTCAGCTTCTGGATCACTCTGATCAGCATTGGAAGGGGGGGGGACGATGTAGGCCAGGGAAAACGCCCAAGGAATTGACATGGCATCGACCGCCAGAGCCAGCGAGTCTCTCAACCTGGAGCAGAACATTGGAACCTTCCTGTTGTACCTGGTTGCCATCAGATCCACCAGGGGCATGCCCCACATCTGAGTCAATAGTTGAAACACTTCCGGATGGAGTTCCCACTCTCAGCTGTCGACTGTGTAACGACTGAGAAAATCTGCCATGACGTTGTCTACACCTGGAATGTGCACCGCTGAAATGGCGGGAACGTGAACCTCCGCCCAGGACAGGATGGCCTTGACCTCTAGCCACGCGGCGAGACTTCTTGTCCCGTCCTGCCTGTTGATGTAAGCCACGGCGGTGGCGTTGTCTGATTCCACCTTGACCGGACAGTCCTCCAGCTGAGATTCCCAATGGCGTAGAGCATGGTATCACAGTGCCCGTGATTCGTGCTGCTCTTTGTCTGTCACTTGCTGAGTATTCGTGATTGGCTGTCTGTCATTAGCCCTCCTCACACAGCCTTTTTAAACCCAGGCTGAGCACTTCCAGGTTGCCCTTTCGTGGTGTTTCTGACTCCACTCTGCCTGACCTTCTTGTCAGATCTCTGGGCCTGTTTCCAGTGTTCCTGTATGCTACGTTCCGGTGTTCCAGTGTTCCTGTATGTTTATGTTCCGGTGCTCCAGCGTTCCAGTATGCTAACGTTCCGGAGTTCCAGCGTTCCTGTATTCCGGGGTTCCTGTGCTCCAGCACCGTGCGGGTTAACCTGTACGAGTTCCTGAGTCTCGCGCTCCATCTGTCGCTTTGGCGACATTGTTCTCCTCGCTATTCCACTAAACCTGGTTGCGATACACATTGTTGGTTCCAGCGTACGGACGCTGGTTTACTCCACCAAACCTGGTTGCGATATACATTGTTGGTCCCAGCGTGCGGGTGCTGGTTTACTCCACTAAACTGGTTGCGAGATACTTTGTTGGCTCCAGCGTGCGGATGCTGGTTTGCTCCATTAAACCTGGTTGCGATATACATTGTTGGTCCCAGCGTGTGGACGCTGGTTTACTCCACTAGACTGGTTGCGAGATACTTTGTTGGCTCCAGCGTGCGGACGCTGGTTTGCTCCACTAAATCTGGTTGCGATATACATTGTTGGTCCCAGCGTGCGGACGCTGGTTTACTCCACTAGACTGGTTGTGAGATACTTTGTTGGCTCCAGCGTGCGGACGCTGGTTTGCTCCACTAAACCTGGTTGCGATATACATTGTTGGTTCCAGCGTGTGGACGCTGGTTTGCTTCACTAAACCTGGTTGCGATATACATTGTTGGTTCCAGCGTACGTTCGCTGGTTTACTCCATTAAACCTGGTGGCGCTATTTACCATGAGTCCCAACGTGCAGACGTTGGTTTGCTCCTGAACATCCAGTACTGTGGTCAGTCGCTGTCCACTTCCTTGCAGTTGTCTGATTATCCCTGGCAATAGACTTCTGCTGATCTAGACCTCTATACTTATGCTCTCTGCTGTCTTAATCACCTGACAGCTGGTCTACTTGCTCAGGCTGCCCTGCCCGGTATTGGTGAGGCCGGTAGAACCTTGACGATACCATCCTGTAGGTTGCCTCACCTGGTATTGGCAGGGCCGGTAGAGCCTACTACAGTACTCCTTTGGGCTGCCCTGCCCGGTATTGGTAAGGCCGGTAGAACCTTGTAATTCACCATCTTTAAGGTTGCCTTACCCGGTATTGGCAAGGCCGGTAGAGCCGGTATATATCATCTCACGGTTGCCTTACCCAGTATAGGCAAGGCCGGTAGAGCCTGTCATTAAACTGTCACTTGAGTTACCTTGCCGGTATTTAGGCACGGCCGGTAGAACCTATTGTATGTTCAATTACTGTTGTATTGTTTTGTATGTTTACCCTACGGGGGCTGCCTTTAACTTTTAATAAAGTTAAGTTATTTTACCAAACCTTAAGTCTGAGAGTCTTCAAAAACCGTGACACATGGAAAATCGCCCGAAGTTCCAGAATGTTGATGGGAAGAAGAGACTCCTCCAATGACCACTTCCCCTGAGCGCTGAAGCGACCCAATACAGCACCCCAGCCCGAGAGACTGGTGTCCGTCGTGATCTTGGTCCAGTAAGGGATCCGGAAGGGCCTCCCCTTCAGGAGATGGGAAAGGTCCAACCACCATTCCAAGCTCAACTCGACATGAGGAGGCAAAGATACTGACAGCTTCAGATGATCCTGTCAATCCCTGCACGTCTGGATCACAAACCTCTGAAGTTCCCTGGTGTGGGCCATCGCAAATGGTACCACCTCTATCGTGGAGATGAACTTCCCCACCAGAGAAGACAACTTCGGCACTGGGATTCACTTGAGTGCCAGAATCCTTGCAACTCGTTGGGCAATTTGATGAGCCACTTCCTCTGGCAGAAACACCATACCCTTCTGAGTGTCGAACAGCAGACCCAGGAATATGAGACTCTGGGATGGAGACAAGTCCGACTTGTCCAAATTCAGTATCCAACCATGACGGGTGAGGGCATGAATGCAGGTCTGACCCTTCTGATGAAGGAGTTCCGCAGATTCCGCTTTCAATAGCAAGTCGTCCATGTACGGGGTCACTCTTATGCCATCCTGATGGAGGGCAGATATCAATGCTCCCAGAACTTGTTGGAAAACCTGGGGAGCAGTTGTCAGTCCAAACGGAAGAGCTGAAAACTGAAAATGACCCCTGGCGCAGGCAAACCTCAGATACTGCCTGCTCGCTGGATGAATAGGGATGTGCAAATACGCATCCTGAAGATCCAGAGAAGCGAGAAACTCCCCTGGAGACATGGCAGCAATCACAGTGCGCAGAGATTCCTGGCGATAGTGGGTTTTCACCACAAAGCAATTGAGATCTTTGAGATCCAAAATAGGATGACCCCTGCCGTCCTTCTTGGTCACCACAAAAAGGTTGGAGTAGAACCCCAAGCCCATGTCCACAGGAAGCACTGGCTCCAGAACCTCCCTCAATAACTGTACCATCCTCAACATCATAATCTTGCAACAATTCTTCCTCAGAAGAATCAGACACATCAGGTGCCCCCTGTGGTTTAGGCAGAGAGGTCCTGATAGTAGAGGGAGCCTCCCATTCCTGCAGTGCACCCTGTACCTGAGAGGGAAAGAGTTGAAGAGTGGACCTGAGGTCCCTAGTTGCAGCCTTAAACTCTTTAACCCAAGCTGGCTCTATAGCATGGCTGGAAGGCCCTGGGTTGCTGTCAGGACCTTCTGAGCATGCTGGGCATAAATGACCAGAGAATTCCCTAGGCAGCCCTGAATGACAGGAGGAGCAAAACGCAATGGGGGATACTGATACCCCAGCCTCCTTAGTCTTAGGTCTAGTCCCAAGCTCCAGTGGTGTAGACATACTCACAGTGTCAAATTTGTACTCCTGTTTCCATGTAATAGACGATAGTTTACATAACACGTCCTGGGAATTTCTAATATATGAAGGCAAAGCTGTAACATATTTTTGTAGGAAAAAAGTCAATAGATTGGCAGTAAAAGAATGGATACCCACTATAATGGGTCTACCTGGAGGATAACTTGGATCCTTGTGGATCTTGGGGATATGATAAAAGAAAGCATTATTAGGATGTTGTGAAAATATAAATCCAGATTCTTGTTTCGTGATGATTCCTTCAGCCACACCTTTTTGTAGTAGTTCTAAGAGTAAACCGTTATATACTTGAAGTGGATTATAGGTAAGTTGAGTATAGGAGGTCTTTCAGAGCTTTAGTTGTTCAATACAGAATGTTATTCACAATAAAGAAATAGATAAGTCTTCGAAGTTATTTAAAAACTACAAAGTGGACAATGCTTTTTGTGGCTTAATATGCCCAAACCTACATCAATTTTGTCAAAACATGGCACAGACCATGTCCATGACTTCCCAAGCCTACTCACAGGATTTCATGAAATTTCGTGACCTACACTTCAAATACGTAGCATGGAGCATTTTTTAAGGCCTTTAACGTTGGTGGATGGACTGAAAAGGTCTAATTCCAATTCCAATTCTCTTGTAGTTTTACACAGGGCTTGGTTACTGCTACCCAAACATATCCTGAAAGTTTCAGGCACTTTGGGGTCCTACACTCAAAACAGTCCCCATTTAGACATCACAGGTCACTTAATGTCCCTTATATAATAAAAAAGTATCAAAATGTGAGAAGAACATATATTTTAATATAAGTTGTAATGCCAGGGCTGAACCAGATAAAGTCATCTGTAATTGAATGTTGCCTGCTCTAAGTTAAAATGAGGAATGTGCATATGTACAGGACTTGGCATCTGCCCTTAGCAAATCTCTAGCCCCACGTCAACAAACTAAATGAAATGTCCTGACCACTGTAACAGATGGTGTTGTGGTAGGACAAATGGCAGTTAGAGACTTTTGGTAAAACTAGTTGGGACAGGAGGGGGTTGGGGGTTGAATGCTTTTCAGTTGAAGCACACACACATTCATCTTGTTTGGTAATCACTGCATAGGATTGTATGTCTAAGAATTGTATAACTACTTCATGTTCTGCAATTGCAAAGCAGAACTGCCTTGGAATGCTTTGACTATTCATGCTGCATTAAATGGATAGTAATGTTTCATAATAAAAGCAGCTCTAATTAATCATCATAGTATTTGGACTTTGGAGACTGTTATTTCAATTCTGTCAAGACTAATTCAATGACAAAGTATCCCCCTCCCTCCCCTTTTACTGATGTAACACTATCACGGTGCCCGTGATTCCAGTGGCTGAGCTACATTGTTACTTCCGGGTTTACAATTGCCTCATTCTTATTGGTTCTGAGATGGTGGCTTCTCCCAGGGTTTGCCTTTATATACTCCCTCCTGTCATTCTACCAGTGCCCTTTCGTGGTGTACCCGTACCTTACGTTTATGACTACCTGTTCCTGTTTCCGTGTATGACCCGGCTCGCATGACTATGCTTATATTCCTGACGCTCCTGTGATCCGATTCCGTTGCTGACTTTGGACTGGCTGACTAACTCCGTGTGTACAGACCTGGCTTGGCTGAGTATCCGATTCGGTTACCGACTAAGTACTGGCTGACTAACTCCGTGTGTACCGACCTGGCTTGGCTGAGTATCCGATTCAGTTACCAACTAAGGCCTGGTTGACTAACTCCGTGTGGACCGACCTGGCTTGGCTGAGTATCCGATTCCATTACCGACTAAGGACTGGCTGACTACTCTGTGTGTACCGACCTGGCTGGGCTAAGTGTCTGGTTGTACTATCTAGGACTCGCTGACTATTCCGTGTGTGCCGACCTGGCTGAGCATTTGGTTCCGTCTCCAACAGGACTGGCCGACTATCTCTGTGTGTACCGATTAGGGCTAAGCTGGCTACTGATCTGTCAGAGTACTCACTCTGCTCACTCCCACTCGCTATACTGCACTGTGCCTGTTAGGCCTATCTGCCCCAGTAGTCTCCAGGGGCTTGTGGGAGCCCGGTCACTCGCCAATGTCTGTGTTGCCTCCGGTAAACCTAGCGTGCTAGGGTCAAGTCATTGCCATAGTCCTATTCGTGTTGCCTGCGTTAACCCTAGTGTTCTAGGGTCAGATTACTGCCAGTGTCTGGTCTATGTTGCCTCCGTTAACCCTACTGTGCTAGGGTCAAGTCATTGCCATAGTCCTATCCGTGTTACCACCGTTAACCCTAGCATTCTAGGGTCAGTTCACTGCCAGAGTCCTGTCCGTGTTGCCTCCGTTAACCCTAGTGTACTAGGGTCAGATCGTTGTCAGAGTCTTGCCTGTGTTGCCTCCGCTATCCCTAGCCTGCTAGGGACTTGCCCTGCAGTTACCCATCGCCTTGTGCCACCTATTGGTGGTGTGGGACTGTAGAGGTTATTCTTGTTCCTCAACCTGTCCACGGATCAAGCCTACTAAGTTATATATATATATATATATATATATTTATTGCTACTGTGATATTCTTCATCCTGACCCGAGTCAGATCTGGGAAGTACTTGGTACGGACCTCATCTGGACCTGAGTGGGGTGATTGTCTATTTATTTTCAATAAAGCTTTTTAACCTTACCTAACTGAGTGTTCTTACGAAACCGCGACAAACACTGTTCAGCCAGAGCAGAAGGGAGGTGTCCAGGTAGACTGCAGAGAGGGACAATCTTCCATTAAGATAAGGGAAAAACCTGAAAAACTTGTCAAGGGGGCAAGGCTTTCATTGTTCTCATAGGAAAAAGATTGTCCCCTTCTGTTATCTGTCTGGTCTATGGACTGGATTCCACATCTGAGAAGAGATGGCTTACACTAGGTAAAAGGGGAGGAGGGGAACTTTGCTTGATAAGACTTATATCGTTCTTCATGTTTTTTTAATGCCTACAAAATAAAATAAAGATAAAACAATGTATTACTATCCCTTTAAAGACTACTTCCTACTTGTACTCTCCATCTCTGTGATCAATTGAACTCTGTCTACAGAGGATAAGGCTCATTGGCTAATGCCATACGCCATCAGAACGCTTCTTGTTTAAGACTGAGCGTTATTCGCATCGAGCAATATATTAGCCTTTGAAGTCATTTAAAAACTACAAAGTGACGCTTTTCGTGGCTTATATGCCAAAAACTACATCAATTTTGCCAAAACTTGGCAGAGACAGTGTCTGCCACTTCCCAAGCCTACTCACATGATTTCATGAATTTTTGTGACCTGCACTTCAAATAATGAGCATGGAACAATTTTCTAAGGCCTTTAACGTTGGTGGATGGACAGAAGAGGTCTGAAAATGATTCAAATTCTCTTGCAACCTTTCACATGGTTTGTTTACCACTACCCAAACATATCCTGAAAGTTTCAGGCACTTTGGGGTCTGTACCCGTGTAGACAGCACAGGTGACTTAATGTCCCTAAATAAAAAGTACCAAAACATAAGTAATTTGCCTCGAGACTTACCACACTACTAGAGTCCATGTACCCTAACAAGCCCCTCTACAGGATTTTATGAATTTGGTGACCCGTACTTCAAATGAGCATGGAGCATTTTTAAGGTTTTTAACGTGGGGGGATGGACAGAAGAGATCCCAAAAAATCCCTATTATCTTGTACACGAACAACCTGAAAGTTTCAGTCACTTTGGAGTACTACACTCAAATTGTCCCCTTTTGGAAATCACAGCTCTCTTAATATTCTTTATGTAAGAAAAAGGTACCAAACATGTTATTTGCTTCAAAACAAATAGCAGAATTTCAGAGCTCTTCGAGTTATTCACATAATAAATGTATTAGACTTTGAAATAATTAAAAAAAAAAACACACAAAGTGGACATCTTATTGTGGCTTATTATATTCAAGCTTATATCAATTTCCTCATAATGGAACATAGTAACATAGGTTGACTAAAGACACAAGTCCATCAAGTTCAACCTTCTCCTCATACCACAGTAATTTTTTTTAGCTTTCCTGCTACCAAATAAGTTAGTCTTTATCATACCTTCCTCATCTGCCTACTAATAAACAGTATAACTCTGTATGTTCCCTTTGGAAAGAAATGTATCTAATCTTCTCTTGAATGTATCCATTGTATCTGCCCTAAACACCTCCTTGGGCAAAGAATTCCACAATTTAACAGACCTCACTGTAAAAAACCCCTTCCTCTGCTGAAGTCTAAACCTCCTTTCCTCTAATCTCAAGGGGTGTCCCCTGGTCACCAGATTAGGCCTTGGAATGAATAGCTCACTGCAGAGATCCTTGTACTGACCTCTCATATATTTGTACAATGTGATAAGATCTCCTCTTAGTAGTCTTTTCTCTAGAGTAAATAAACCAAGTTTGTCTTGTCGTTCCTCATACGTCAAGTCCTCCATTCCCTTAATTAATTTTGTTGCTCTTCGCTGTACCCTCTCTGGTTCTAGTAACAGACCATGCTTACTACTTCCCATGCCTTCATGTAGGATTTCATGAATTTTGGGGGTTCACAATTTGAATTATGAGAATTAAGCATTTTTTGACCTCCTCTAATGTAGCTAAGTGTGCCATAATGTGCCCAGACATACTTCAATTGCCTTATAACATTGCATAATTCTTGTTTACCACTTCCTAAACTTATCCTGAAACTTATAGGCTTTTTGGTGACATAATTTCAAAACTGTCACCATTCTCTTTATGGTGATCACATATCCCTTTAAATCCAGTATACGTTACACATTTATGTACACATATGCACACACACACATTCACATATATATGTATATTTTAGATGCTGTATCTCCATATCTACATTTGTGTCACAAAGGGGCAGGGCTTCATCGCAAGTGGGAGTGGGCATACCTCCCAACATTTCTAAATGACACACTTGTGTTTTAGGGGTGTGGCTGGGTGTGTGGCTGGTGGATGAGGCATTACTGAGAATTTTTAGGTTAATTCATGAATAAATTATTTAGACCAAAACCAAAGTATTTTATTTACACAGACTAATTTATACACACATATACTGAAGTTTCTACAAACATTAATGTGAGTTTTATTGCTCTGGAGCAATGTGATACATTTATATACACACTAGACTTGTGCACAGCAAAACTTTTTGGTAAAATTCGATTTGACTAATTTTTTTTTTACCCAATCGGAGGATCCGAATTTCGGACTGGACCTGTTCGACTCGGGCGAAATTTGGCAATAGTCCGAATTATTCAGCCGAATTTAAAAAAAAACTTAAAATTAAACTTTTCTTAAGTTGCACCCATTATGTAACACATTATTACTGCCAAAACTGTAAAAAAATAATTTTTTTAATAATAAATGAGAATTTATATATGTATATGTCACATCAAATCAAAGCCCTTTCTGCCCTTAAAAAAATGCTATATAATATGTGTTTGTGCAATAAATGAGAAAGATAAGAATTATGGTTGAACACACACACATATCAAAAATGTCAAAATTGCTTGTGTCCTTAAGTGGTTAATATCTCTGCACTTTGCATGAACTGTAAAGCACCTGTTTTACCAGATCTATTTTTAGCAGCATGTAGCAATATTATAATAGTTTCAGGCGGGAAAGCACCATGCCGTCTATTTTTAGTATCATGTAGCAACAATGTAATGCTTTCAGGGGGGAAAGCGATGTCCGAATTTCTGAAATTTACAGCGAAATTTTGGACTAGGTCCGTTTCGGATTTAGATTTTTTTTTGTGGGCGGACCTTGGCTTTCGGAAGGTCCGAATGATGCCGAATACACCTTATTAGTCCGAATACTGAAACTGGCCGAACCGAATCACACAATTCTAATACACACCACAAAGTCTAGACAGCAGGGTAGGAAAGAGGGACAGATGGATTTGGGTTTCAAAGACAGACTGTCCCACCTAAAGAGGGAGACTTGTGAGATATGGGAGTATGGCTTAATGGAATGTGTAATAAAGTGGGCAGAACAGGTTAGGGAAGAAGGAGAAGTGGGCCAAGAAATGGAAGGAACACGTTAAGAAGGAGCAGAAGTGGGTAGAGTTTCCTAAGAAAATCCCCACCACCAGAGCATTATCCTTTGTCCCCGGAGACCCAAAAACTCACTGCAAAAAGCAGAGTCTCAGTGGCATGTCCGGAGTGTTCCCAGCTATATGTATTTCAACTGCTTGCAAGTTTACAGCTCCAGTGTTATTACGCCATCCTATAGATGTTTATGGTCGACTTACCAGAACTGTGCACGGGATTGGGTAGCAACTACACCACTGTAAAATGTCAACCCATTCTGGTACTAAACCTAAAAACAAACTTTCAAGGTTTCAGCTTCAATAACTTTCAAATAAAATACCTCTCAGCAGCGGGAGTGTCCATGTTTTACTCTGGAGGATAAAGCCTAAAATATATATAGTTATTAATTGTTATTTTCCATTTCAAGCAAGACGTCTGCGAGCTCTGTGTTTTATTTAAATTGAAAGTCAGAATTGAAACACACCAGGTCTGGAGTGAAGCACAACCTGAACTATGTATGTGCATCACCTTTCCCAGATAATGGAGTTTTGAACGCTGACATCTAGTGGCAGATTTCAGTATTTATCTTTTGATCAAATCTGAAAGAACAAAGCATATGAGCTCCCTATTGTATGAGAATGGGATTTTGCATCCCTTATCCAATGCAATACATCTACTGGTTGTTTTCAGTATTTATCTTTTGAACACTGATGAATGGAGAAGATAGGATATTCAAAGTGAAATGACATTTTACTTTTTGAAGACTTTTATATTTTTTCTGCACTGGGCTTGGTGTTATGGACCTCACCATGACCCTTTTGTGGCTGATAAATTTATCGAATGCTAATATTGTATTTGGAGAAACAATGTGAACAATGGTTCATACTAATTAAAACATAGATAATATTTTAAAATAGGTTGAAAGCATTCAAACTAGCTGTGTTTTCTTTATATTGTGAGTTATGCAACATTAAAGTAAGCATTGAAAATCATCAGATCTGGAGTAAAGGTAATTTTATAAAAGCGTGTATCTCTTGAGAAGGGAGTTTTGCATTCCTTATCCAATGCTGACATCTACTGGCTGTTTTAAGTATTTTACATTGAATTTCTGTTTCTTCTCCATTCATCAGTGTTCACAAGAAAATTTTGAAAACAGCCAGTAGATGTCAGCTAGGGTTAGGGTTTTTCCTGCACTGATCTTGGTGTTATGAACCTTTCCATGACCCTTTAGTGGCTATGAAATGTATTATGCTTTATGCTGGAACCTTCAAGTCAGCATTGGAAATCATCACATCTGACGGGAGATGCACTAAGGTCGGAAGTGGACTCAGGATGGCAATCTGCAAGTAATATGGGGAGAGAAAAGAAAAAGGCGCCCCTTGTGTTGAATCAGATGATATGTTGAATCCTCCACCAATCACCCAAGTGAGTAATACTCACATATGTGGGAAACAGCTAAAGCGCTTGTGGGGGTTATTAAAACTGCCCCAAGACAATAATTCTGTAGTCCACAATTATCTAGCAGGCAGCATCTTCACAATCGCTGCCCCCAGAACGATCAACCATGCAGAAATGAGAAAAGGGAGAAGGGTGCCCAATAGTGCAATAAAATCTTCAACAGCAATATGTATAAAATGACGAAATGGATACTCACAATTTGAGTGGTCAGCTTGACATCTGTGGACTATCACGCATTCAGAGAATATAAACCTGTCTCCGCTCGGGAACCACACATATACAGGATACATAGCATGGCTCAACACCTTTTCAAGTCCTCCCCTCAGTTGGACCTTCCCTGTTGAAAGGTTTTCCTCTGGTAGAACCTGAGACAGCTTGGGAACTCAGGGTTTTAACCCAAATCTCAGGGTGAAGGGCCTGTATCCTGTATATGTGTGGTTCCTGAGCGGAGGTGGGTTGATATTCTCAGAATGCATGATAGTCAGCAGATATCAAGCTGATCACTCTGATTGTGAGTATCCATTTTTTCATTTTATACATATTGCTGTGGAAGATTTTATTGCACTATTGGGGCTCCCTTTTCTCGTTTCTGTCAGGATGGTGATGTTTTGTTCAATCTGTATGGAAGGCACATCGCCATTATGCACCAACGTGTCTTCACCATCACATCCCCATCACTTCGACACCAAACCACCTCCATTGCAATCATTCCACTATGCCTTCGACAGGTTTACAATTTTCCACTGAACACATGGACAATAGCTCTTTCTATATTGAAATCTAGCTTACTGAGTCATTTCCATATGGAAATGCAGGATATTGAGCCATTATGGAGTTCATGTTGGTGTGTTCATATGTTATTGTGGTACGTCTCCACATGCACTAAATTCTAATAGCAGCCTCTGCTGTCAGAGTTCACAGTCCCAACTTGTCCTACCAAAGACTGGCGAAGTCGGGATCTTCCTTTAGCTTCCTATGCAGTAACGACCTAGAGTCATCACAGTGCTGGTGATGTGGAAGGTATGCCCTCTCTTACACATCACCAGCAGTACCACAACCCTGAAGTCAGAGTGCATCCTCTCTGCTCCCCCACTTGCTCACTGCAGGAGCAGAGTTGATCCACATAGACTTCAGCACTAGAAACAGCATCACTCCCATAAACCACTTATCGAATAGTAGGGAAATCATTTTTGTGCTGATGTCTTCCTTAATGCTTTAGGATTACATAAAACACAATTTTTTGTGAGTATTGTCACTGACTTGATCAATAATTAAATAAATCAATATTTTTTAATAGATCACATACTATACTTCATCATCATTATTATATGTTTAAGGCTGAGCCTGATTTTGTAGCAGGGGCTGGAGGCTTTATAAACCCTCCATCCCAGCAGCCCCTTTGCGCATGTAATCTTCTTTACATGCTGAACAGTTGAGTCGTTGGTGGATTTTCGCTTTGCGCCTAGTTGACGTGCACCGTTCCGCGGATCAGCGTCCTCAGGTATTGTCGGGCTATTTATATGAAGGTATCCAAAGGGTTAAAACAGAGAACCACTCAGGTTGTATTTCTTCACTTAAATAGGCAAATGACAATAAATTAATTCGAGAACTTTATCTTTAATATGTATTGACACGCTACTTCACAGTAACGAATTGATCACAAGAATCAATCCTTCATATATGTGCAAAAATATATATTTTATTAAAATACAATATACTATACAAGTATCAGCAACAATGAAATATATAAGTGATTAGCAATTATAAAAGGTACATAGAAAATCAAACCACACTTATTACCATAAGGATTACCAGCGGTACAAGGGTTAACCACACATAGGTATATTCAGAGGTATAATAACAATAATTGCATTCAGTAGCATAGAACAGGTTAATTGATTGTTACAATTAATACAATACAGTTGGCCGCAGTGTCTCTTGATACCTCTGCCCCAGAAACTGTATAGACTATGCTAATTATGATGTAAGGGGTATTGTGAGATGAATTAAATAATTCCTCTAACAATTCCTTGTATCATATATCAATAATAATCAAATTTAAGGAATAACTGGAATAGAATCCCAGATTTAAATCACTATAATTTAATTATATACTGAATTCAATATTGCTTACCTCTGAATAAAATATATAAATTGCAATTAATATAGTCAATCAAAGATTATACAAATAATCTACCAGAATTAATCCAGTAACATATGTTTAGTAATGCAACATATATCATCATTTTGACTATAGCAACATATATAAAACCTATAGGAACTCCAAGGGTTAATCCACACATTTAAAATAGATGCCACACCCAGCAGTTATTTTGTCTATTACAAATGAATACCTTCAAATTACAAAATATAAGCCTAGCACATATACAGAGAATTCCAAAGAAAACACCACTTACAACAGACAAATAGCGGTTAAAGGGTTAATAACTGGATTCAAAGAATATTCTATATCAAATATTAACTATTATAATCTTCCCAGAACCACAAAATATTACTCTTGGAATATCAAGATTTATATTAGCTAATATAGATAACCCACACTATATAGTGTATTACACTGATTAGCAAAATATAACAATTTCGCAATAAATATATATATAGATTCTATTACTTCCATAATTTAAGAGCTAAATCTAGTTATTATAAATTATCCCAAATGGTTGGCCAGTCCACTTAAGACAATTATAAGACTATATAAGTTTCTTCAATAGAAGAAAAAAAATTATGAAATTCTGGATTAAATGAATCTAAACGAATAAATGATATAGTTATCAATCAAAGTTTCTTTGTATTTCTCTGTGAGATGGCAGGATCAGGAATTTAATCAGCAAAGCCTTCTTTTGCCAGGAATTTCCCAGGAGTTTTCTTTCTCAGGAAGTGAAGAGCCCTGAACTAAGAGTATTTTGGCATTATATTGGCAATTTCTGTCTTATCAGTAATCCCCACCTTTTTCTAAAGATTGGACAAAGATCCATCTCATTATACCGTGACATCACCAGTCAGACCTGATTGGATACTCATATCTTATGCTAATCAAATATAAACAAAAACATTATGAGTATTTTACAATATAAAGGCTGCAGGTGGCGCTATTACTCTATATTAGAATTTTACATGTGGCAGATCAGATGGCTTTCATCAGAATTAAGAAAGGTCAAGAGGTTATCAGAAACCCCATAAACCAGTCATTTTGCTATGTCTTTCACATAAAGGAGTCTCTCTCAGCCATTTTGTCTCCAACTGAATATCAATCTGCCATTAAAATGACATTCAGTTATTTTCACTCCCTACCTTAGACCAATGGCCCATTGTTCAAACATGAGGTAATTTGAACACATCCTCAACAGAATTTCAGTTAATTTCTACTATTAGAGTTAACCCTCTATGCTCCCCCAGGACAAAGTCTCTGACATAATCCGCCTTTTAGCAAAAAAATTTCTAACTTGATAAAAGTTCTAAAATATTATTGCTAAACTGGAGGAGACTGTTGTTATCTTCGTCCTGTGACTGGGATAGTCTCTGAAGTTAATACAGTTCGCTTCAGTTCATCAACTACTTAATGGCATCAGCTTGTTCCCAAAAGAGGATGCACTTATTGTTCTCTTCAATAATTGGAACAATCGCTCTGATTAGGGAATCAATATACCAGGTTTGTCGATAGGAAGACATTGTGTCTAATACTAATAGTTGCTTGGTCTACTCAAGGATCTCCATAGTTTTGGCTTGAGCTGAAAAGGCACACAGATCATATCAGACTCCCAGTTTTGGAAACAGGTGGTGGGAGAAATAGCAAATTCTTCTTAGATGGCGATTTATGGAACAGGTTGTCAAAACTCCTCTGGGATATAAATTCTTCTCTATTAGGATGGACTCCGGCATCTCTTGGCCAATGGTTCTAGATAAAGGCACTGGAACCACGCTTGGCTGTGTCCGGATCTCCTGTCACAGAAGAAGGATGATTCACATCACGGCTTTGGCTTTGGCTGGAACTCCTGTAATCGAAGGAGGATGATCCATATCACGGCCTTGGTCTGGACGTCCATAAGCATGGCAACTGTCAATTGATCTCACTCTTTTAAGGACTCTTTGGTCTAAAAGAAATGACACATGAGTGATCTCATATTGAAACATTTGTTGCATGCATACATACATGACAATACAGTTCCAATCAGTATCCCTATGACCATGGTACTGTTATGATTACTGTATATTATTTTGCACCAGTTTGCTTGTGGCCCTTGCTAGCCTTAAGCTAAACTATCATAAACTAACACTCTCTGTCTCTACTCTTCCCCCTTTTATAGAGGAATGACCCTCAGCTGTATGCTACAAACAAAACCTTGTCAAAAGGAAAAATAAAATTAGCATAACAACGTTTTCAGAGAATCATAGAGCATCAAACCATTTGTTGACAAGATATGTTAGATTGTTAGTGGGGAACATACATGCCACACAGACAGACAAGAGAGAGTGACGTATTCACTGAAACATAAGAAGACAATAGAACCAGATATGACAATGTCATTTGTACAATCAAGGATACTCATCCATCCGATGATTATTAGGATCCTTGTTCTTGTTCCGCTTCTCCTTCTATGATCTGTAACTGAGATTTGGGGTGACAAGCACGCAATTGGTTTATATGAACCCACTTCTCTACAATTTCACCATGTTTCACTGGTTTATTATTGGATCGGAGCATATGGCTTCTTTTCCAACCTGGGAGGTATTCTACAAAGCTATGGCGAACATAATTAGAATCAGTTATAATGACAAACTCCTTTATGTTATGCTCAATAGCTAAGAGGACTGTTTTATAGACCGCACAGAGCTCTGCCACTTGGCTACTCTGTGGTCCTAGATTATACCCTTTAGATATAATAGGGCACTCACCTGTTCAGGTAATCCCGATACCTGTCACCAGTTTTCTTTCAGTGCCAGTAGTGACATGGTAGAAACACCCGTCAATGTACACGGTTGGTAAGGCTGTGCAATAATTCTCGTCAAATGCCTTATAGGGGGAAAGCAATTGTTCCTCAAGATAATCGTCTCCACTGTTAGCAATCTCTGTGGGAGGTGCTGAACAATCATGGAGCTCGGCGAGTCCTTGAGCTAAAGGATTCTTCCTGTTTTGCTTATACCTAATTTCTAATGGCCATCCTTGTAGGGATAAAGTCCAAGCGGTGATCCTACTATTGGAGAGGTGTCCTTCCTTTATCCGGTCACTTTGCAAATACTGCAAAGGCTGATGAGCGGTTTCAATGATGATCTTCTCCCCCTGAATAAAACTCCGAAAGTTCTGTAATGCCCAAACAGTAGCCAATAAAGCTTTCTCACAGTCATTAAATTTAATTTCCACGGAAGACAGGGATTTACTAGCATATGCAATAACCTTATTCAGGTTATCCTGCTTTTGATACAAAACCTCGCTGAGACTAAGATTAGTGAATCCTGTCTCAAGAAAAAATGGCTTACCTCTTTCTGGATAAGCCAGACAAGGAGCCTGGGTGAGTCTACTCTTGAGCTCAGATACAGCATGTTCCTGAGCTTCACCCCAGATCCACGGTTGATCTTTCTTCAATAATAACAACAAAGGTTTAGTTATTTCTGAATAATTATCAATAAACTTCCGGGAATAATTCATCATGCCTAGGAAGGATCTCAGTTCATGGAGATTAGTTGGTGTTTTGGATTTAACTATTGCTTCCACCTTCTTTCTTTGTGGGTTTAACCCTTCAGTGGTCACCTCATGACCAAGAAAGTTAACTTTGGTGCGGCACATCTGTGCCTTTTTGAGCGACAGTTTAACCCCAGCTTCCTTTAGCTGATTAAATACATATTTAATCTCTGTGATATGCTTTTGGAAGGTAGTACTTTTAATCAGGACATCATCCACATAACAGAGAGTCCCCCTAGCCATAGCATCAGACATAGCCTTGTGCATAAAAATGGCAAATTCATGACCTGAGTTGATATACCCAAAAGTCATTCTAACCCAGGCGTATTGTACTCCTCCAAAAGTGAAAGCTAGCTTATATTGGTCTTCCTCACTGATTTGAACGGTCCAGTACCCTTGGGCACAGTCAATTGCTGTAAAGAATTTGGACCCTTGCACCTGAGCCAAACATTGATCTATATATGGCACCTGCCAGCCGGACATATATACATGTTTGTTGAGTTGCCTTAAGTCAGCACACAAACGCCATTGACCATTGGGTTTAAGGATTCCCAAGATGGGGTTATTATATGAGCTGTGCACTGGCCGTATAATACCCCTCTCTTTGAGGTTCCTTATGATTTCTGCCAATGAGTCATAGGACGCAAGTGGAAGACGGTACTGTTTGACATATACAGGAGGTAACTTAGGGTCAGTTTGTATGTGGGCGACGTGTAGGTTTGTTAAACCACAATCATAAGAATCCTTGGCAAACAGCTCTTGGAATTCCGTAAGTATTTCCCTTAGCTGTTGGCGTTCAGAATCATCAGAGCACGCATCGGCTAGAAAGATTTGCTCTTCTACTAGCTCATTAAAACCTGGAAATGCTTCAGGCTTACCTAACTCATAGGTTTCCTCCAGCTGTGTAGATAAATCATGAGCACTGACTCTTACCTTATCCACAGCCTCCTGATACTCTTGGGCCTCTGGTTCCTCCAACTGGTGTTCAAATACCAGAGAGGATTCTTCAATCCGGCATGTACCTGTATCAGGGCTATATGGATACACAGATTGAACGGAAAACAGTCCCTCTGGAAGGGAGTAAAACAGTTGCTCAACAAGTTGCTCCTCAGACAGATAATTATCAGGTAGTAGGCCTATTACTTGGTTCTGAAACCCAAATGTATAGTATTCTGAATCCAGAGCATAACCTATTACAGTTCTTTTCTCCAAGGTAATACTGTGTGGGGTTATGTTATTTACCACTATGTGGACTGGTGTTCTACGAATACTCACCATAGGGGTGTGTGATACAGAAATTCCTAATTGTTGAATCCTATTTGAGAGGCATATTAATGCATCAGGATTCTCAAGGTTCTGACCACTACGAACCTGCAAGGATATGGGGACCTGACTTGCCCCACCAGGTAAAGTGACCTTATTAGCTACCTGTAACTTCCTGTACTGCATATGGCAACAGTTGGCATGACTTCAGGGCTTTTAAGTCATCCTGAAATCCACAAGGGTTCCCTTCTAACCTAGTCCATAGGTTGTTATTCACCAGATCAATCTGGGTGGCAAAACAATGTATTAAATCGTTGCCTATATAGATCTGGTGTTGGGGATTCTCCACTACAAGAAAAACATGTTTGGCGGACCTGTCACCTAGAGATATAGATAACAGACACCTCGCAACAACGTTATAACTTATAGCATCGTCATCTAGGTCATGTACCAAATTATCATATGGCGCCAGATACTTAATATGGATAGGAACTCTTACCTCCATCAGTAGGCTGTTACTAATGTAACTGTTTTCCAATTTCAGATTCAGTTTGGCCTGTTTGATCCTCCCCAAGTCTTTAACCTGTAAGGAAACAAACAACTCACCCCCTGTATTGTCAATAGACGTCAGATATTGAGAATGATTCTCTGGATCTGCTGGTTCAGAGGGCGATCTGTGAAGAGAGATGGTTAAGACATCGCCTTCTAGCTTCACGTTCTGAATCTGTTCTGATGGAGATACCACCTTCCATATATTCAGCATCGGTATTAGGCATCTGTAAAACAGTGAGGTTAGGGTTCTGGCTATTGACAAAGTGGATTTCAATAGTATCCCTATTTTCCTCTACCACATGACCATTTCTATGGGGGCGTTGCAATGCCCGTTCATAATTAATTGGGGTTTTAACCTGCAACCATATGACATTATTCACACAGTCTATGACGGGACTTAATCGCCGTAGTAGATCGGCACCTATAATTAACCTGTTATAGGGAAATTCAACTACTATGACCTTATGCGTGAATGATTTGTTTCCGATTTTAAAGTTTAACCATGTGGTTCCCAATACGTTTAAGGGGTTACCTCCTACGCTTATTAGGGATCCATCAAATGCCTTTAACACTGGCTTTACAGAAGCTTCCTCCATAAATTGATGGAAATGGGAGCTAGATAATATGGTAGCTTGTGACCCTGTATCCAGGAAACTGGAAATGATTAGGTCATCAAGCCCCTGCAATGTAAGATCAATAAAGTATCTTCCTTCATGTTCATGCATTTTCCATAAATAATTACGATGTAAAATCATCTTATAATCCCTCCACTGCCTGCAAGGGTTAATTCCTGAATTTACAGGAGCAGACTTGCTGACCACTGGGTCATGTTGTACAGCTGCAGCATCCCCCTTCACTCCTCCTCCTCCTTCAACCTGTTCTGGAGAAATGCAGGGAAAAGAAGTGACATCATCAGGGATGGACTTATGTGTACCTGGCGGTGGGTGAGATAAGGAAGAAATGTTAGAGTCACACAAAGCATTTACATCCTGTAAAGAAAATGGGTTAGCATTCCTGTTGGCTAAGACATCATTGGTTATTATAGGACCTACATAGGGTAAAGCAATGTTAGTCTTTTCCCCTAAGGCCTGGTTACCATTACCCTGTTCTGTTATTGATTGGCAGTCGCCACTCCTGGGGCTGTCCCTAAAAAAGGGTTAGATCCTTGCTGGGTATCAGAACTGGGACTTTGGCCTAGTTGTGCCATAGTAGTCATCATTTTTGCCATAATATCTGTTAGGTTGTTAACCTGGACCTTAAGACTTACTTGCTTCTGACCTTGGTTCCCAGAATCAGACTTATTATTCTGCTGATTTTGCTGGGCCCCCTGATTATTAGAGTTTTTACTCTTTTTGAACCTTCTGGGAAACTTAAATCTATTTTCGTTTTTGTTGTATCCCTGGGATCTCTTGAAAAATGGTTTCTGACCATTTGAGTTATTAGACCCCTGGGAGCTAACAGAGGCAGGTCCCTTCTGTCCTGGTGCCTGTTTATGAACCTGTGGAGATTTTAACACCTCTGCATAGGTTCTCTTACCAGATTCAAAGGGTAAAGATTCCTCAACCAATGTTTCTGCTACACACTGGGAGGCAGGCTTCTTGTCCCTAGCTGGGGTATTCTCACTCTGCTGGGCATTATACAGCTTAATAGCTTGAGTGAGTAACCAATCTAGTGATAACAGGGGTGAATAATCCCTAGCTAGATTAGTTTTCATGTACCTAGGCAGAGCATTAAATAATAATTCCCTAAACTCATATGAGTGAAAATCTGCATCCTTATCTGCAAGGATATAGGCACATTTGAGCTCTGACAAGAATTGCCTGGGGTCCTGGTCTGGCCTACATTTTAGTGCATATATAGCACATTTAGCCTCATGGTGAGTTTTATAAGGACCAAATGCTAGGATTATCTGTTCCACTGTTTCATCCCAGGTAGTGATATCCATCTCAGCTAAAGAACTGAAAAAGAAATTCTCTGCAACATCAAAAACCCAAGGCACGTAATACATTTTATAACGGTCAGAATGAAGGCCTGGAGATGCAAGTGTTTCAGTATAACGGTCTAAATGATTCACAATTGATATTTTAGATTTTCTGTGGAAAACTGGCACGGTATCCCTAAGAAATCTTTTTTATTTTAGTTCCTTCAACTAAAGGTGACTGTTCATCCTGTTCAAACTTACTCAGTGTGGGCATTGTCCTCCTGTTAGGTTTGATCATTGACTCCCTATTAGAGGGTAATCTGTGTCCTGTTAAAAGGCTCCGTGGTACAGGGTGTGTGACTTGCTCTGGGATGTTACCCTCATCATCACACTTCAGCAAGAAGTGTGACTTCCAAGGACTGACAGCCCTCCTCCCCAGGTGAGTAATCCTGGTGACTACTAGGTATAGCTGGTTGGGCCTGAACTACCTTGTCAGGACTAATATCCTGTCCCATCTCAGAGGGGCTATGGTCAGAATCAGAAGCAGTAAGGGCCTGCATTCTTTCTGACAATTCCTGGATCTGGCTGGACAAGACATTAAACATATCTAGATCCACTGATTTATCCCCTTTAGGGGCATTATCACTGGCCTGATATACCAACACTTGCTCTCGCAATTTTATATTGTCCTCAACCCGCTTGTCTAAATGGGATTGGAGTTGCCTAATGTGTTCTTGCAAAATGTATATCTTACCTTGTAGATCATACATCTTAGCACTAATGGCAGTATTCTGTGCTTTTGTAGACCACATTTCCTCAAGAGCTGCTTTACGCCTGCTCTCTAGCCCATTTACCTGGTGCTGGAGAGACTTAATTTGCTCTTCCTGTGCGATTGCAAGTTTAACATATTTATGCACCTCTTCCTCTAACTCAGAGATCTTTTCAGTCTGAGCCTTTAGTGCTTGTTTTAGTGGCTCTATACCTTTTTGCTTAGCCTCCAATTTGTTTCTCTGGAAGCCTATAATAGTTAACAATTCAGGCACAATTAATAAAATCCGGATGTCCAAATCCTTTGCCTTAGTTTGATCTATACATCTATTCAATGCTCGATAATAGAAGCTATCAGGCTGCCACATTTTATCAAATTGGGATTCCACCCTTAGCTCTATATCATTACACCATTGCTGTGCATCACTTTTAATTTTGAGGCAAGAATGGATGGCATAAATTAACCTCCCTTCTACAGCCCATTTCATGTCTTCTTCTGGTCTCTGTTCCATTGGATCAGATACAGAAGAATTTGACTGAGACATGTTTAAGCACAAATATGTTACTGTGTAATATATCTACCAATAAAATTATTTGACAAATGTGTCAATCCTATATAAAGATCTCGGTGGAACCTCCAAAATCTGTCGTGCTATTTATATGAAGGTATCCAAAGGGTTAAAACAAAGAACCACTCAGGTTGGATTTCTTCACTTAAATAGGCAAATGACAATAAAATAATTTGAGAACTTTATCTTTAATATGTATTGACACGCTACTTCACAGTAACGAATTGATCACAAGAATCAATCCTTCATATATGTGCAAAAATATATATTTTATTAAAATACAATATACTATACAAGTATCAGCAACAATGAAATATATAAGTGATTAGCAACTATAAAAGGTACATAGAAAATCAAACCACACTTATTACCATAAGGATTACCAGCGGTACAAGGGTTAACCACACATAGTTATATTCAGAGGTATAATAACAATAATTGCATTCAGTAGCATAGAACAGGTTAATTGATTGTTACAATTAATATAATACTGTTGGCCGCAGTGTCTCTTGATACCTCTGCCCCAGAAACTGTATAGACTATGCCAATTATGATTATTATCATATATCAATGATAATCAAATTTAGGGAATAACTGGAATAGAATCCCAGATTTAAATCACTATAATTTAATTATATACTGAATTCAATATTGCTTACCTCTGAATAAAATATATAAATTGCAATTAATATAGTCAATCAAAGATTATACAAATAATGTACCAGAATTAATCCAGTAACATATGTTTAGTAATAAACATATATCATAATTTTGACTATAGCAACATATGTAAAACCTATAGGCACTCCAAGGGTTAATCCACACGTTTAAAATAGATGCCACACCCAGCAGTTATTTTGTCTATTACAAATGAATACCTTCAAATTACAAAATATAAGCCTAGCACATATACAGAGAATTCCAAAGAAAACACCACTAACAACAGACATATAGCGGTTAAAGGGTTAATAACTGGATTCAAAGAATATCCTATATCAAATATTAACTATTATAATCTTCCCAGAACCACAAAATATTACTCTTGGAAGATTTGTATTAGCTAATATAGATAACACATGCTATATACTTATCACGGTGCCCGTGATTGCTGCAGTTCCTTGTCTGTCACCAGTAGGGGGCTTCTATTGGCTGTCTGCAGATAGCCCGCCTCTTATTGCCTATTTAAACCTGGATTGGGCACCCTTTGAGTGCCCTTTCGTATTGTTTCTTACCTTCTTGCTATCACTATGCTAGTGATAGCTGGGCCTCTGTTCCAGTGTTCCTGAGTTCCTGATCTCATGTGTTCCTGAGTTCCTGTTCTCTACTGTTCCAGTGTTTCCTGCATGCTGATGTACTTCCAGTCCTGGTTCCGGCCTAGTCTCTGGTGTTGCAGTTCCTGCTGAACTTCTTCTCTGCTGTTTCCTGACCGGACTGATCATTGTTGGTTCCTGTCATCGCATCGCCTGTCTCCTGTATCCTGGCGACCTCCTGCCTGGTCGCGTTGGCGACTCGCTTGTTACACCAGTGTGCGGTCACTGGTTTGCTCCTAAGCCTATCAGCTATACAATTCTGTGTTAGTTCCAGCGTGCGGACGCTGGTTTGCTCCAAAGCCTTGAGGCTATACAAACTCGCTTCTTACACCAGTGTGCGGTCACTGGTTTGCTCCACAGCCTATCGGCTGTACCATCCTGTGTTGGTCCCAGCGTACGGACGCTGGTTTGCTCCAAAGCCTTGCGGCTATACAAACTCGCTTGTTACACCAGTGTGCGGTCACTGGTTTGCTCCAAAGCCTATCGGCTATACAATCCTGTGTTAGTCCCAGCGTGCGGGCGCTGGTTTGCTCCAAAGCCTTGCGGCTATACAAACTCGCTTGTTACACCAGTGTGCGGTCACTGGTTTGCTCCAAAGCCTATCGGCTGTACTATTCAGTGTTGGTCCCAGCGTGCGGACGCTGGTTTGCTCCAAAGCCTTGCGGCTATACAAACTCGCTTGTTACACCAGTGTGCGGTCACTGGTTTGCTCCTAAGCCTATCAGCTATACAATTCTGTGTTTGTCCCAGCGTGCGGACGCTGGTTTGCTCCTAAGCCTTGCGGCTATACTAACTCACTTGTTACACCAGTATGCGGATGCTGGTTTGCTCCTAAGCCTATCGGCTATACTATTCAGTGTTGGTCCCAGCGTGCGGACGCTGGTTTGCTCCAAAGCCTTGCGGCTTTACGATTCCCCTGTTGATCTCAGTGTGTGTACACTGGGTTGCTTACAATCCTGTCAATTTGCCATTACCATCTGACTGCTGCTACTATCTCTGGGCTGCCCTGCCCGGTATTGGTAAGGCCGGTAGAACCTTTTGCCACATTCCATCTGAGGTTGCCTTACCCGGTATTGGCAGGGCCGGTAGAGCCTACATTATGAATCTATTGAGGCTGCCTTGCCCGGTAATTCGGTAAGGCCGGTAGAACCGTTATGCGATTCCATCTGCAGGTTGCCTTACCCGGTATTGGCAAGGCCGGTAGAGCCTAACATTCTGTTACTTCAGACTGTCCTGTCCGGTATATTGACAGGACCGGTAGAGTCTGCCTTCTGTCCTTGTTATATTCTGATTATATCTGTATGTATGTGATTGCCATCCTACGTTATCAATTTATTATTTCAATAAAATTGATTTTTACCTAAAACTTGTGTCTGAGAGTCATAATAAACCGTGACAGTACGAAAGGGCCATGACCTCAGACAGCAAAGGTGAAGGTAATGCACAGAATATCCATTGGAGGATGGATGTGCACGAGCAACGTTTGGATCAGTTGGCAGTTGCAATTCAAACGATCCTTGAACGCACGGTACTTGCTGACAAATCTAGCTCTAGCCCGGTGGTCTCGCCAAGTCAGACACCGGAGAGTGATACCAGACCCCTAGGGGCACTGTTAAAGGGCATTTGCTAAATTCCTGTCCGGTACGTCCGGGAAACGCACACACCTAGGGTACCTTGGGGGACAGGCCCTAGGTGGTGTACAATCGTCCCCAGTGTCGGGCACAATGAAACCCACCATACAGGTGGTATTATCTTGGGCACAACGCTCTGTGGAGGTTTTGGCCTTGGTTGACTCTGGTGCAGCAGGGTATTTTATGGATAATACCTTTGCTGAATTGCACGGAGTTCCACGCATTGAAAGAGAAAATCCCTTGACTATTGAAGCGATTGATGGCAGACCCTTAGAACCGCCTCAGGTTATGTTTGAAACTATGCCACTGTCTATGACTATTGGGGCACTTCACAGAGAAGAGCAGCAGTTTCAACTGATTAATTCTCCGCACCATGCGGTAATATTGGGCTTTCCGTGGTTACAGTTACATAACCCACAATTTGATTGGAAAAAGTGTGAAATTGCTGCTTGGTCCCAGTTTTGTATGGACAAGTGCGTCATCCAGCCTGTTAAGGTCCTGTGCACCTCCTCGGCTATACCGGATGTGTACCAACAGTTTGGCGATGTTTTTAGCAAAGGAGAGGCCAGTTTGCTACCTCAGCATAGACCTTATGATTGTTGCATCGAATTGCAGCCTGGGGCAGTACCTCCGAAAGGACGTACTTATCCATTATCTTGTGAGGAAAATAAGGCTATGGAGGATTACATTTCGGATGCCCTTGCTAGAGGGATCATACGAAAATCTACCTCTCCAGCTGGGGCTGGGTTCTTTTTTGTAAAAAAGAAAAATGGCGAATTAAGACCATGCATTGACTACCGGGGCTTTAATAAACTAATGGCAAAAAACGCATACCCAATACCACTCATCACCGAGCTTTTTGACAGGCTTAAGGGCGCTTCGATTTTTACCAAATTGGACCTACGGGCCGCTTACAATCTGGTGCGCATTCGAGCAGGTGATGAGTGGAAAACTGCCTTTAATACTCGAGCTGGGCACTACGAGTATCTTGTAATGCCATTTGGGCTATGTAATGCCCCCGCAGTTTTCCAGGAACTGATAAACGATGTGCTGAGAGATATGTTACAGACATGTGTTGTGGTTTATCTGGACGATATATTGATTTACTCTCAAGACATGGCACAGCACATCAAAGATGTATCCGCAGTATTGCTACGACTCCGTGAGAACAAATTATTTTGTAAACTGGAAAAATGTGACTTTCATAGAACCAGTGTGCCATTCTTGGGGTTCATAATTGGCAATGATGGCATTGCCATGGACAAGGATAAGTTGTCAGCTGTCTTACAATGGCCAAAACCCAAGGGGCTTAAAGCCATACAGCGTTTCCTGGGTTTCGCTAATTATTATAGGCGGTTTATTAAGAACTTTTCTTCCATTGTTAAACCTTTGTCCGATCTTACGCACAAGGGCGCTAATCCTTCTTGTTGGCCGGTATCTGCTGAGAATGCCTTTGAGAATTTGAAGCTGGCATTTGCTGCGGCTCCTGTGTTATCCCACCCCAATCCTCTACTTCCATTTACGTTAGAGGTGGATGCCTCAGATATTGGGGTTGGGGCAGTACTTTCGCAACGACACGAGAAAGGTGGTACTCTCAGACCTTGTGGGTTTTTCTCTTAGAAGTTGACTGTCACTCAAGGCCACTATGAGATAGGTGACAAAGAATTATTGGCCATTATCCTCGCTCTTAAGGAGTGGCGTCATTTGCTTGAAGGTACCAAGACTCCCGTATTAATCCTAACAGATCATAAAAATCTGACTTATCTCTCGGAGGCCAAGAGATTGTCCTCCCGTCAGGCCAGGTGGGCACTGTTCCTGTCTCGATTTAATTTCTTTGTATCATACTTACCGGGGTCAAAGAATATCAGGGCTGATGCACTGTCAAGACAATTTGAGGCCGACAGTGACAGAGTGGAAGCACCAGCACCCATCATCCAACCTGATAGAATACTGGCTACTATACGCACGAGTATCACTTCTCCTTTAGGGGAGGAGATCCTGGCCTCTCAGGGGTCCGCTCCCCATGAAACTCCAGTGGGCAAATGTTTTGTCGATGAACCATTTCGTACTAGGCTGCTTGAAACCTACCATTCCTCTAAGGCTGCGGGACATATTGGTAGAGACCAATTGTTATGGTCCCTTTCTCAGTTATTTTGGTGGCCCTCCATGAGAAACGATTGTGCCGAATTTACGAATGCCTGTGCCACCTGTGCCCGCGCTAAGACACCAAGACATCTCCCTGTGGGCTTGCTTCAACCGGTGCCTAATGGTGAACGCCCCTGGTCTCATGTTTCCATTGATTTTATGGGAGAGTTGCCTATGTCCAAGGGGTACTCCTTTATATTCATGGTGGTGGACAGGTTTTCTAAAATGGCTCATTTCATGCCCCTCCGTGGTCTTCCTTCAGCGAAGGAATTGTCAATGGTGTTAGCCAGAGAAGTATTCCGGTTGCATGGAGTGCCTAGGGTACTGGTGTCTGACAGGGGGAGCCAGTTTGTGTCTAGATTTTGGAGGGCATTTTGCCAACAGATGGGCATACAGCTGTCCTTCTCCTCTGCCTACCATCCCCAGACCAATGGAGCCGCTGAACGGGCTAATCAGGGCTTGGAACAATTTCTCCGTTGTTTCGTTACTGACCATCATGATAATTGGTCCGACTTGTTGCCTTGGGCAGAGTTCGCCAGGAACTGTGTGGTCAATTCTTCATCTGGGAGCTCTCCATTTCTGATTAATTATGGGTTCCAGCCCTGTTTGCTTCCAGACTCATTTCAGACGCAACAGATTCCAGCTCTGGATGAGCATATCGAGCAACTCCGTTCCACATGGGCACAAGTTCAGAGGGCACTTGGTCAGTCATTTCAGCGTCATCAGCGCCATGCTAATCGCAGAAGGCTTCCAGCGGTTTCCTTTCAGGTTGGGGATAGAGTATGGCTTTCCTCCAGAAATCTCAAGCTGCAGGTTCCGTCTAATAAGTTGGCTCCTCGGTTTATTGGTCCATACAGAGTTATTCGCAAAATTAACCCTGTCTCCTATGCACTAGACCTACCTGCATCCATGCGTATCCATAATGTGTTCCATGTGTCCCTTATTAAGCCTCTGGTTTGCAATCGCTATACTACCACACCTGTGGTGCCAGGACCTGTTGAGGTCGAGGGCTAGGAGGAGTACGAGGTTCAGAGCATTATTGATTCCCGTAGGCTTAGAGGAAGGGTACAGTACCTGGTACATTGGAAAGGGTATGGTCCTGAGGATCGATCATGGGTGGATAGTACGGACCTTCATGCACCTAGGCTAACTAGGGCCTTTCATGCCAATTACCCACAGAAACCTAGACCCTATTCTAGGAGAGGGGGTCTTTGAAGGGGGGGTACTATCACGGTGCCCGTGATTGCTGCAGTTCCTTGTCTGTCACCAGTAGGGGGCTTCTATTGGCTGTCTGCAGATAGCCCGCCTCTTATTGCCTATTTAAACCTGGATTGGGCACCCTTTGAGTGCCCTTTCGTATTGTTTCTGACCTTCTTGCTATCACTATGCTAGTGATAGCTGGGCCTCTGTTCCAGTGTTCCTGAGTTCCTGATCTCATGTGTTCCTGAGTTCCTGTTCTCTACTGTTCCAGTGTTTCCTGCATGCTGAAGTACTTCCAGTCCTGGTTCCGGCCTAGTCTCTGGTGTTGCAGTTCCTGCTGAACTTCTTCTCTGCTGTTTCCTGACCGGACTGATCGTTGTTGGTTCCTGTCATCGCATCGCCTGTCTCCTGTATCCTGGCGACCTCCTGCCTGGTCGCATTGGCGACTCGCTTGTTACACCAGTGTGCGGTCACTGGTTTGCTCCTAAGCCTATCAGCTATACAATTCTGTGTTAGTCCCAGCGTGCGGACGCTGGTTTGCTCCAAAGCCTTGCGGCTATACAAACTCGCTTGTTACACCAGTGTGCGGTCACTGGTTTGCTCCACAGCCTATCGGCTGTACCATCCTGTGTTGGTCCCAGCGTACGGACGCTGGTTTGCTCCAAAGCCTTGCGGCTATACAAACTCGCTTGTTACACCAGTGTGCGGTCACTGGTTTGCTCCAAAGCCTATCGGCTATACAATCCTGTGTTAGTCCCAGCGTGCGGGCGCTGGTTTGCTCCAAAGCCTTGCGGCTATACAAACTTGCTTGTTACACCAGTGTGCGGTCACTGGTTTGCTCCAAAGCCTATCGGCTATACAATCCTGTGTTAGTCCCAGCGTGCGGGCGCTGGTTTGCTCCAAAGCCTTGCGGCTATACAAACTCGCTTGTTACACCAGTGTGCGGTCACTGGTTTGCTCCAAAGCCTATCGGCTGTACTATTCAGTGTTGGTCCCAGCGTGCGGACGCTAGTTTGCTCCAAAGCCTTGCGGCTATACAAACTCGCTTGTTCCACCAGTGTGCGGTCACTGGTTTGCTCCTAAGCCTATCAGCTATACAATTCTGTGTTTGTCCCAGCGTGCGGACGCTGGTTTGCTCCTAAGCCTTGCGGCTATACTAACTCACTTGTTACACCAGTATGCGGATGCTGGTTTGCTCCTAAGCCTATCGGCTATACTATTCAGTGTTGGTCCCAGCGTGCGGACGCTGGTTTGCTCCAAAGCCTTGCGGCTTTACGATTCCCCTGTTGGTCTCAGTGTGTTTACACTGGGTTGCTTACGATCCTGTCAATTTGCCATTACCATCTGACTGCTGCTACTATCTCTGGGCTGCCCTGCCCGGTATTGGTAAGGCCGGTAGAACCTTTTGCCACATTCCATCTGAGGTTACCTTACCCGGTATTGGCAGGGCCGGTAGAGCCTACATTATGAATCTATTGAGGCTGCCTTGCCCGGTAATTCGGTAAGGCCGGTAGAACCGTTATGCGATTCCATCTGCAGGTTGCCTTACCCGGTATTGGCAAGGCCGGTAGAGCCTAACATTCTGTTACTTCAGACTGTCCTGTCCGGTATATTGACAGGACCGGTAGAGTCTGCCTTCTGTCCTTGTTATATTCTGATTATATCTGTATGTATGTGATTGCCATCCTACGTTATCAATTTATTATTTCAATAAAATTGATTTTTACCTAAAACTTGTCTGAGAGTCATAATAAACCGTGACAATACTGTAGTACACTGATTAGCAAAATATAACAATTTCGCAATAAATATATATATAGATTCTATTACTTCCAGAATTTAAGAGCTAAATCTAGCTTATTATAAATTATGCCAAATGGTTGGCCAGTCCACTTAAGACAATTATAAGACTATATAAGTTTCTTCAATAGAAGAAAGAAAATTATGAAATTCTGGATTAAATGAATCTAAACGAATAAATGATATAGTTACCAATCAAAGTTTCTTTGTATTTCTCTGTGAGATGGCAGGATCAGGAATTTAATCAGCAAAGCCTTCTTTTGCCAGGAATTTCCCAGGAGTTTCTTTCTCAGGAAGTGAAGAGCCCTGAACTAAGAGTATCTTGGCATTATATTGGTATTTTTTGTCTTATCAGTAATCCCCATCTTTTTCCAATGATTGGACAAAGATCCATCTCATTATACCGTGACATCACCAGTCAGACCTAATTGGATACTCATATCTTACGCTAATCAAATATAAACAAAAACATTATGAGTATTTTACAATATAAAGGCTTCAGGTGGCGCTATTACTCTATATTAGAATTTTACATGTGGCAGATCAGATGGCTTTCATCAGAATTAAGAAAGGCCAAGAGGTTATCAGAAACCCCATAAACCAGTCATTTTGCTATGTCTTTCACATAAAGGAGTCCGTCTCTTTCAGCCATTTTGTCTCCAACTGAATATCAATCTGCCATTAAAATGACATTGTTATTTTCACTCCCTACCTTGGACCAATGGCCCATTGTTCAAACATGAGGTAATCTGAACACATCCTCAACAGAATTTCAGTTAATTTCTACTATTAGAGTTAACCCTCTATGCTCCCCCAAGTCTCTGACAGTATTTATGTTTGCCTTTATCGCTTTTATTGCTTTCCGCGGCAGCCTATGTTCTCCCCGATTTTCTGCTTCCTTCACCTGCTCTCCAGTTGCTTTCACTCTTACACACTCTCCTTCGGACACCAGCGGCATTGCCTCTTGGTTCCAGTTAACCCACTACCCATTGTGTACTTTGCCCACCCCTGCTCTGGTGTCTATGGTCGTTTCTGGCACCTGCGGCTCTCACTCATCCCCGATGCTCAGCAATGCTGAGCCGCTCTTACCATCTGCATCATCACGGCTGCCTCTCTGCCCTCTGCGCATACACACATCCCCGAAGCGACTCTCTGCATGGAGCGGCCACCTCTGGCCTTCCCTTTGGCTACTGATAGGGTATCCTCAAGCCCACAGCCTCAGGGCAGGGGCTGGCACTAGGCCCGTGCTGCCTGTCCCCCATTAGTAGTCACATCTCCTGTTGGTCCGCAAGCTGCGCTACGACTTCCCGCTGTTAGCTGCCACTGTACGGATGGTTTGAAGTTATCACGGTGCCCGTGATTCGTGCTGTTCTGTGTCTGTCACTTGCTGAGTATTCCTGATTGGCTGTCTGCTATTAGCCCTCCTCACAAAGCCTTTTTAAACCCAGGTTGAGCACTCCCAGGTTGCCCTTTCGTGGTGTTTCTGACTTCACTTGGCCTGACCTGCTGTCAGGCTTCTGGGCCTACTGTTCCTGCTGTTCTGGCTGATTCTGCTGATCCTGCGTTCTGGTGTTCCAGTGTTCCTGTATGCTAGTGTTCCGGTGTTCCAGTGTTCCTGTACGCTAGTGTTCCGGTGTTCCTGTGTTCCAGCACCTAGCAGGTTAATCTTACTGAGTTCCTGAGTCTCCTGCCTGCCGTTTCTCCAGCCGGTTCGCTCTCCACCGGTGGTTCCGGTCATCTGCAGTGCTCCAGCCTTGCCCCGGTGGACTCCCCGTTGGAGTGTAGGGCTCCTTCTCTAGCCCGTCGCTCCGGCGACATTGTTCTTTTTGCTGTTACTTATACATTGTTGGTTCCAGCGTGCGGACGCTGGTTTACTCCATTAACCTGGTTGCGAGATACACTGTTGGTTCCAGCGTGAGGACGCTGGTTTACTCCATTAAACCCTGGTGGCGACATTTACTGTTGATCCCAGAGTGAGGACGCTGGTTTACTCCATTAAACCTGGTTGCGATATACACTGTTGGTTCCAGCGGGAGGACTCTGGTTTACTCCATTAAACCTGGTTGCGATATACACTGTTGATTCCAGCGGGAGGACGCTGGTTTACTCCATTAAACCTGGTTCCGATATACACTGTTGGTTCCAGCGGGTGGACGCTGGTTTACTCCATTAAACCTGGTGACGACATTTACTGTTGGTCCCAGCGCGAGGACGCTGGTTTACTCCATTAAACCTGGTTGCGATATACATAGTTGGTCCCAGCGTGCGGACGCTGGTTTACTCCATTAAACCTGGATGCGATACTCTGTTGGTCCCAGCGTGCGGACGCTGGTTTACTCCACTAACCTGGTGGCGATATTTATTGTTGGTCCCAACGTGCGGACGTTGGTTTGCTCCTGATCTATCCAGTACTGAGGCCAGGGCGCTGTCCACTCCTATGCAGTCGTCCGAGGTTCCCTGGCCATAGACTTCTGCTGAGTAAGACCTTTGTTCCTATTCCTCTCTGCTGTCATAGGCATCTGACAGCTGGTCTACTCGCTCAGGCTGCCCTGCCCGGTATTGGTAAGGCCGGTAGAACCTTTGTACGTTACAATCCTTAAGGTTGCCTTACCCGGTATTGGCAGGGCCGGTAGAGCCTACTACAGTGTTCCTCAGGCTGCCCTGCCCGGTATTGGTAAGGCCGGTAGAACCTTGTACATTACCATCTTTAAGGTTGCCTTACCCAGTATTGGCAGGGCCGGTAGAGCATACGCTCAGTACTCCTTTGGGCTGCCTTGCCCGGTATTGGTAAGGCCGGTAGAACCGGTATACGTCATCTCACGGTTGCCTTACCCGCTATAGGCAAGGCCGGTAGAGCCTGTTATTGCTACTGTCACTTGGGTTGCCTTGCCCGGTATTTTAGGCAAGGCCGGTAGAACCTATTGTATGGACTAGTATTGTTATTATGTTTACCCTATGGGGATTGCCTTAACTTTTCAATAAAGTTATGTTTTTACCAAACCTTAAGTCTGAGAGTCTTCAAAAACCGTGAAAGAAGTCAGCAGAGCATTTCCAGCTTAACTGAGACAATAATAGCCATAGCACTTCACCTATAATAATGCGGCCTACAAATTCCTCTTATGGTTCATTACTCCTCCTGCTGTCCATCTCACTCGGTCGGCTTTGCGCCAATAAACTAAAATCACCATACACACACATGCAATCTCAGTATTAGAGTTTACTATGAGGTGTCCATGTTTAATGGGGGTAACAAGCCTGAATTGCTTTGGAACTTTTATCTATTCCGTAAATGGCTTTAAACAGGCAATGACTATTTACTTTGTCATTTGCCTCTCAATGACTGATGACTTTTTGTGCTTGTTTTCGGTATTCTAGATCTACTGCAAATATGGAACTTTATTTAAAAGTTGTACACTAACATCATTGCGGGATATCAACTTTTAAATGTTTCTTCTTTTAACTAATTTATCATACAGCATATTTTAAATAGTCTGTGCTAAAAACATAATTTCCCTAGTGTCTCTTGCGTCTCATCACGTTAAAGGAAACTAAAGCTTCTTAATGATAAACCCAAATTTACGATTGTCTGAAACAGACAATCCTAAATTAATCCATTCTGTCTGTCTCCATGAGCTGCCCCCCCCCCACAAAACACAGTGTTCCCCCTCCATCCTACAATTCGCTTTCACAACATCAAGTTCCCATCTGTCAGTGCCCAAGCATCTCACCCCTAATAAATTCAGCACACAGGTTTCCTTCATTTCTCACGTCGCCAGTTCAGTGGTATTCGAAGCACCAACCTCAAGCCTTCGCTTCCCTCTCCCATCCTTCTGTCTCAGCAGGTATTTAAAGATGAGCTCCCTGAATTTGTTTGGAGAGCTTTCTATCAGGTAACATAATAGCAAGTTTAATGGTACACTGCAATATAAAATGTAAAGAGAAGCACATGTGTGGGGCTGAGTCTGGATTTGTGGGAGGGGATGGTAGAAAGTAAATGCCGGCCCATCACACACATCCAGGCTCGGCGTCAGCATGTGCTGAATCAGACTTTAGCAAAACAATAATTAGTCGGTTTGCACGTCATTTTCAGCAATAGTAATTCAGTTGCAGTAAGTGCCAATACCTTTCCTTCCCGCAGATCGTGTCTCACGTAGTTACCTGCTCCAGACTTCATATCAGTCCCGTCATACTTATGCATCGCTGTTCCCAGGGGACGAGTTAATCCATACCTCCCAAGTGTCCCATAAAGTGTCCCATAAAGGGAACTATAAAACGTTATAAGAAACAACCGGACATGGGAGGTGCAAGGAGAGATCAGCAATGCATGTTTGGTGCGCTGCTGACCTCTGATACTACTGACAAACAGTTATAACAGTGGAGCCTGCATTATAAATGGAGCAGCAAGCCTCGGGTACAAGGACAGAGACTGGCCTAAAGTGGTAGACTGAACCAGCATCATTTCTATAGGCCCAGGGTGGAGAGACAAAACAAATCGAATGAAGTCAACCGAAGCAGCACAATGTAGTTCAAGCCGCAGGGAAGTGAGGTGCCGAGGGGAACCGTGCCATGGGTATGCCGGACTTGTACCACATGGCTGGAGATCTGAACCAGCGGGACCAAAACACATAGACACGTCGAGGTGGTGGGTAAAGGAAGGGCCTCCAACTTTGCATTGCCGCTCCGCAGCTTCACACAGCCACTGGGACTGGGGAAGGGGAGGAGATTGCCACTGATGCTGACAGAATTAACCCGTTGAGTCCCAGAGGAATACACATTGCTTTGCAATGCGTTGAGGGCCCCTTTGGCACACAAACATTTTTTAAACACATTGTGTGACTCTGCCCTATCCTTCATTCCTCATATCCAGTCAATCTCCAACTCATGCTGCCTCCACCTCCACAACATCTCTAGAATCCGACCCTTTCTCACAGAAGATACTACCAAAACTCTAATCCAAACACTCATGTCCCGTCTTGACTACTGTAACTCTTTACTAATTGGCCTTCCTCTCACCCGACTAACCCCACTACAGTCCATAATGAACTCTGCTACAAGACTAATCTACCTCACTCATAGCTTCTCTAACACCACACCCCTCTGTCAGTCCCTACACTGGCTTCCATTAGCATACAGAGTAAAATTCAAAATTCTGGTGCTAACTTATAGAGCCCTCACTAACACCGCACCCCCCTATATTTCATCTCTCATTTCCAAATATACTCACGCCATCCATCTTCTCTCTGCACACGACCTTCTGCTCTCCACAGCTCTTATCACATCCTCCCACTCCCGCCTACAGGACTTCTCCCGTGCTGCACTTGAGCTGTGGAATTCCCTCCTCCTCCTCCCTCCCCCTCCCCATCAGACTCTCCCCCAGCCTTCAAATCTTCAGACACTCCCTGAAGACTCACCTCTTCAGGGAAGCCTATCAACTGCCTCCATAAACAATATCACTAAGAATCACCCCTTGCCTGAACCACTGCACTCAACAGCACTTCTTACTCCCACCCACTGACTGGCAGTTCATGTGGCAGGAGGCACTTAAATGCAATAGCACTTACTCCTTCTGTGTCCAACTTACCTTCCTCTAGACTGTAATCTGTCAAGAGCAGGGCCCTCGGATCCTCCTGTTCTCCACATCTGATTGTACTATTTAATACCTCTGTATATCTATTCCCAATTGTACAGCGATGCGGAATTAGTTGGCGCTATATAAATAAAGAATAATAATAAAGAATAATAATAATAATTGTGTCACGTGTTAACTTGTTGAGTGCCACAGAGGAACGCAACGCATCGTACCACTCTGGCACTCACAGGGTTAGGCAAAGCACTGCAGATCTGGTTTAAGTACTACAGCTCCATATGACGCCTCCTGCACCCTTTTCACTTTGGCAGTCAGAGAGCTCACTGCAGTACAGTTCTACACCCACACGTGCTAGTTTCACTCTACATCGAGACTCTTGTTTTCATTTTAGCCACTACTGTTCCTGGTTTCAATCACTTTGGTTACTGTTACTGCATCTGTTAACCCTTTGACTGCCACAGCAATATGCATCACATTGCTTTGCAATGCGTTGCATACCCTTCTAGCACTCAAAGGGTTAAGACTTTCACTGCCAGATGGCTGCTCTCCGAGTCAGAGAGAGAGATGGCCTAGCACATGTAACATGGTTTGTCATTCATACCATTCAAACACCTTGAGCTCATACAAACATAAAGACCTGCGCTCGTCTATATACTATAAACAATGTGTGCCCTGTAATGGGTATGTCTAATAATTCATAATAAATCTTTGTAAAATAAGTGAGAATTTCGTTCCACAAATTGGCCAATCCATGTGTAAGCTTACCAACCACACCAAGGTATCTCACTTTATGGTAAGTCCTACTCTAAACCATCTACAAATACTACCTAAAATAATCTAAAATAAAATTTACTGAAGAAAGATGTTATTGCGAAACGTATTAGCGGGTTCCTTAAAACCATATAATGTATTTATTTTTATAGTGGATTCCAGTGTACTGCAATTAAAAACAGAAATACAGTAAATTAAAAAAGTATAGATGAAGGACTTACCTGGTGCAGGATCCATATGGGCCTGCATTGATAAAGTAATTGCATAGAGAACCATGTTCTATTTATATCCTTCCCCGCAAAACATGTGAGGCATGGTTGATACCAAATGGATAGGGGGCACACACAATGGAACAGGCCAAAAAGCCTAGTTCTTAAAGGCAAAGTGGAAATGAAAAGAAATAGTGAAATCTAAGTAGAATAATATAAGTTATTACTTGGTGATTAAATTGGATAAAATGAGAAGCTGCTAAAGTGAGCTGGAAGGAGACATGTGCAACAAAGACAGAAAAAAAGTGCTCACAATGCTAAACTCATCATAGAATATCCTTACAATAAATATAAATATATAGATAAGAGATACAGATAGAGGCAAGGAACAAAATTCTCACTTATTTTACAAAGATTTATTATGAATTATTAGAAATACCCATTACAGGGCACACATTGTTTACAGTATATAGAGGAGCGCAGGTCTGTATGTTTGTATGTGTTTTCACTTTTGGGTTTAGGCCTAATGTTAGGGGGACTGGAGAACCCTCTCATTCCTTGCTGCTATCTATATCTCTTATCTATATATTTATATTTATTATAAAGATATTCTATGATGAGTTTAGCACTGTGAGCACTTTTTCTTTTTTCTGTCTTTAAAATCAAAAGCACGTCACTTGAGTGCATTGAAAAACAAAATTAAAAGCCCAAAAATAAAATTTCATATAGATCATTTACCTTACAATTCTTGGAGCTACGGCCAAATATAATTTGAAATTGGTTTCACTCTTTTTTTTTGTTTTCACTTTAAAAAAACAAAAATGAAACATTTAAAATCAAAGGTATATCACTTGAGTTCATTGAAATATATATAATTAAAAGCCCAAAAATAAAATTTCATATAGATCAATTACCTTACAATTCTTGCACTTATGGTCAAATATAATTTGAAATTGGCTTCCTTTTCTTTTTTTGTGTTTTCACTCTAAAAAAAACCAAAACAGTTAATATCAAAGGTATGTCACATGAGTACCTAGAAAAACATATAATTAAAAGCCGAAAAATAAAATTTCGTATAGATTATTTACCTTACAATTCTTGCAGTTATGGTCAAATATAATTTGAAATTCGTTTCCTTCTCTTTTTTTGTTTAGTTTCACGCTAAAAAAAAAATGAAACATTTAATATCAAAGGCACATCACTTGAGTACCTTGAAAAACATATAATTAAAAGCTCAAAAATAAAATTTCATATAGATCAATTACCTTACAATTCATGGAGCTACGGCAAAATAGAATTTGAAATTGGTTTCACTTTTTTTTTGTTTTCACTCTAAAAAACAAAAATGAAACATTTAAAATCAAAGGTATATCAATTTAGTACATTGAAATATATATAATTAAAAGCCCAAAAATAAAATTTCATATAGATCAATTACCTTACAATTCTTGCAGTTATGCTCAAATATAATTTGAAATTGGTTTCCTTTTCTTTTTTTCTGTGTTTTAACTCTAAAAAAAAATAAAAAACATTTAATATCAAAGGCACGTCAATTGAGTACCTTGAAAAACATACAATTAAAAGCCCAAAAATAAAATTTCACATAGATCAATTACCTTACAATTGTTGGAGCTACGGCCAAATATAATTTTAAATTGGTTTCATTTTCTGTTTTTTTTCTTTTCACTCTAAAAAACAAAAATGAAACATTTAATAACAAAGGCACATCACTTGAGTACCTTCAAAAACATGTAATTAAAAGCTCAAAAATAAACTTTCATATAGATCAATTACCTTAAAATTCTTGGAGCTACTGCCAAATATAATTTGAAATTGGTTTCACTCTTTTTTTTGTTTTCACTCTAAAAAACAAAAATGAAACATTTAAAATCAAAGGTACATCACTTGAGTACATTGAAATATATATAATTAAAAGCCCAAAATAAACTTTCATATAGATCAATTACCTTACAATTCTTGCAGTTATGCTCAAATATAAATTGACATTGGCTTCCTTTTCTTTTTTTGTGTGTTTTAACTCTAAAAACAAAAAAACAAAAACTGAAACATTTAATATCAAAGGCAAGTCACTTGAATACCTTGAAAAACATACAAATAAAAGCCCAAAAATAAAATTTCACATAGATCAATTACCTTACAATTCTTGGAGCTACGGCCACATATAATTTGAAATTGGTTTCATTCTCTTTTTTTTGTTTTTACTCGAAAAAAACAAAAATGAAACATTTAGGATCTAAGGCACATCACATGAGTGCATTGAAAAACATATAATTAAAAGCCCAAAAATAAGATTTCATATAGATCAATTACCTTACAATTCTTGGCGCTACGGTGAAATATAATTTTAAATTGGTTTCACTCTTTTTTTTTGTTTTCACTCTAAAAAACAAAAATGAAACATTTAAAATCAAACGTATATCACTTGAGTACATTGAAATATATATAATTAAAAGCCCAAAAATAAAATTTCATATAGATCAATTACCTTACAATTCTTGTAGTTATGCTCAAATATAATTTGAAATTGGTTTCCTTTTTTTTCTATATTTTAACTCTACAAAAAAAAAGAAACATTTAATATCAAAGACACGTCACTTGAGCACCTTGAAAAACATACAATTAAAAGCCCAAAAATAAAATTTCACATAGATCAATTACCTTACAATTGTTGCAGCTACGGCCAAATATAATTTGAAATTGGTTTCATTCTCTGTTTTTTTGTTTTCACTCTAAAAAACAAAAATGAAACATTTAATATCAAAGGCACGTCACATGAGTACCTTGAAAAACATAATTAAAAGCCCAAAAATAAAATTTCATATAGATCAATTACCTTACAATTCTTGGTGCTACGGTGAAATATAATTTGTAATTGGTTTACTTCTATTTTTTTTTTCTGTTTTCATGCTAAAAAAAAAATGAAACGTTTAATATCAAAGACACGTCAATTGAGTACCTTGAAAAACATAATTAAAAGCCCAAAAATAAGATTTCATATAGATCAATTACCTTACAATTCTTGCAGTTATGGTCAAATATAATTTGAAATTGGTTTCCTTCTTTTTTATTTCACGCTAAAAAAAAATGAAATATTTAATATCAAAAGCACATCACTTGAGTGCATTGAAAAACATATAATAAAAAGCCCAAAAATAAAATTTCATATAGATCAATTACCTTACAATTCTTGCAGTTATGCTCAAATACAATTTGAAACTGGTTTCCTTCTCCTTTTTTCTATGTTTTAACTCTAAAAAAAAAACGAAACATTTAATATCAAAGGCACATCACTTGAGCACCTTGAAAAACATACAATTAAAAACCCAAAAATAAAATTTCACATAGATCAATTACCTTACAATTGTTGGAGCTACGGCCAAATATAATTTGAAATTGGTTTCATTCTCTGTTTTTTGTTTTCACTCTAAAAAACAAAAATGAAACATTTAAGATCAAAGGCACGTCACTTGAGTACCTTGAAAAACATAATTAAAAGCCCAAAAATAAAATTTCATATAGATCAATTACCTTACAATTCTTGGAGCTACGGTGAAATATAATTTGTAATTGGTTTACTTCTTTTTTTTTTCTTTGTTTTCATGCTAAAAAAAAAATGAAACGTTTAATATCTAAGACACGTCAATTGAATACCTTGAAAAACATATAATTAAAAGCCCAAAAATAACATTTGATATAGATCATTTACCTTACAATTCTTGCAGTTATGGTCAAATATAATTTTAAATTGGTTTCCGTCTCTTTTTTTTTTGTTCATTTTCACGCTAAAAAAACAAAGAAACATTTAATATCAAAGGCACGTCACTTCAGTACCCTGAAAAACATATAATTAAAAGCCCAAAAATAAAATTTCACATAGATCAATTACCTTACACTTTTTGGAGCTACGGTCAAATATAATTTGAAATTGGTTTCCTTCTCTTTTTTTTCTGTTCATTTTCACGCTAAAAAAACAAAGAAACATTTAATATCAAAGGCACGTCACTTGAGTACCCTGAAAAATATATAATAAAAATCCAAAAAATAAAATTTCATATAGATCAATTACCTTAAAATTCATTCAGTTATGGTCAAATATAATTTGAAATTGGTTTAATTCTTTTTTTGTTTTCATTCTAAAAAACAAAATTGAAACATTAAAAATCAAAGGCACATCACTTGAGAACCTTGAAAACATAATTAAAAGCCAAAAAATAAAATTTTATATAGATCAATTACCTTACAATTCTTGGGTCTACGGCCAAATATAATATGAAATTTGTTGATTTTTTTTTTTGTTTTCACTCTAAAAAACAAAAATGAAACATTTAAAATCAAAGGTACATCACTTGAATGCATTTAAAAAAATATATAATTAAAAGCCAAAAAATAAAATTTCATATAGATTATTTACCTTACAATTCTTGCACTTATGGTCAAATATAATTTGAAATTGGCGTCCTTCTCTTTTTTTGTGTGTTTTAACTCTAAAAAAAAAACCAAAACATTTAATATCAAAGTCACATCACTTGAATACCTTGAAAAACATACAATTAAAAGCCTAAAACAAAATTTTCATATAGATCAATTACCTTACAATTCTTGGAGCTATGGCCAAATATAATTTGAAATTGGTTTCATTCTCTTTTTTTTTGTTTTCACTCTCAAAAAAGCTGGAGAACTCCCAGAACCAAATTATGGTCCCACCGAGGAGCCAGACTCCACAGCAGAAGAAAACCCTTTCTTCTTCAAAATCAAGGATTCAACCTCCAGGCCATCAAAAGGAGCCGATGAACATCCTCCTTCAACAGATAGCCCTGCAGCAGAAGATCTGGATGAGAGGGGAGCGGAAAGGGCTTCGCCACAGTCAGGGCCAGAAGGTCCGGATACCAGGACTGACAAGGCCAATTCGGAGCGATCAGGATGACCAGACAACGTTCCACCTTCAACTTCTGAATCAACATTGGAAGGGGAGGAAAGATGTAGGCCAGGGAGAATGCCCAGGGAATTGACATGGCGTCAACAGCCATGGCTGGCGAGTCTCTCCATCGGGAGCAGAACATCGGAACCTTCCTGTTGTGCCTGGTTGCCATCAGATCCACTAGGGGTACTCCCTACTTCTGAGTTAGGAGTTGAAACACCTCCGGATGGAGTTCCCACTCTCTGCTGTCAACTGTGTGACGACTGAGGAAGTCTGCCATGATGCTGTCTACGCCTGGAATGTGCACAGCGGAAATGACATGAACATGAACCTCCACCCAGGACAGAATGGATTTGACCTCTAACCAAGCGGTGAGACTTCTTCTCCCGCCCTATCTGTTGATGTAAGCCATGGCCATGGCGGTGGCGTTGTCGAGATCGACAGCTTCAGATGATCCAGCTGGACCCTGCATGTCTGAATAACAAATCTTTGCAGTTCCCTGCTATGTGCCATGGCGAATGGAACCGCCTCTATCGTAGATATGAACTTCCCCACCAGAGAAGACAACTTCGGAACCGGGATCCGATTGTGGGCAAGGATCTTAGAAACCCGTTGACCAATCTGATGAGCTACCTCCTCTGGTAGAAACACCATGCACCTCTGAGTGTCGAACAGAAGACCCAGGAAAATGAGTCGCTGGGACGGAATCAAGTCCGACTTGTCCAAGTTCATAATCCAACCGTGACATGTGAGGACTTGAATGCAGGTCTGAACATGCTGATGAAGACGGTCCGCAGGTGCAGCTTTCAACAGCAAGTCATTCATGTACGGAGACACACTTTTGTTTGTTTTCACGCTAAAAAAAAACCAATAAAACATTTAATATCAAAAGCACGTCACTTGAGTGCATTGAAAAACATATAATTAGAAGCCCAAAAATAAAATTTAATATAGATCAATTACCTTACAATTCTTGGCACTACGGTGAAATATAATTTGTAATTGGTTTACTTGTCTTTTTTTTGTCTGTTTTCATACTAAAAAAAATGAAACATTTAAAATCAAAGGTATATCACTTGAGTACATTGAAATATATATAATTAAAAGCCCAAAAATAAAATTTCATATAGATCAATTACCTTACAATTCATGCAGTTATGCTCAAATCGAATTTGAAATTGGTTTTCTTTTCTTTTTTTTCTATATAGTAACTCTAAAAAACAAAACTGAAACATTTAATATCAAAGGCACATCACTTGAGTACCTTGAAAAACATAATTAAAAGCTCAAAAATAAAATTTCATATAGATCAATTACCTTAAAATTCTTGGAGCTACGGCCAAATATAATTTGAAATTGGTTTCACTCTTTTTTTTGTTTTCACTCTAAAACAAAAAATGAAACATTTAAAATCAAAGGTACATCATTTGAGTACATTGAAATATACATAATTAAAAGCCCAAAATAAAATGTCATATAGATCAATTACCTTACAATTCTTGGGTCTACGGCCAAATATAATTTGAAATTGGTTTATTTCTTTTTTTTTGTTTTCACTCTAAAAAACAAAAATGAAACATTTAAAATCAAAGGCACATCACTTGAGTGCATTGAAAAAAATATATAATAAAAAGCCCAAAAATAAAATTTAATATAGATCAATTACCTTACAATTCTTGCACTTATGGTCAAATATAATTTGAAATTGGCTTCCTTTTCTTTTTTTGTGTGTTTTCACTCTAAAAAAACCCCGAAACAGTTAATATCAAAGGTATGTCACTTGAGTACCTTGAAAAACATATAATTAAAAGCCTAAAAATAAAATTTCGTAGAGATTATTTACCTTACAATTCTTGCAGTTATGGTCAAATACAATTTGAAATTGGTTTCCTTCTCTTTTTTTATTTTCACGCTAAAAAAAAAAATAAAACATTTAATATCAAAGGCACGTCACTTGAGTACCTTGAAAAACATATAATTAAAAGCTCAAAAATAAAATTTCATATAGATCAACTACCTTACAATTCTTGGAGCTATGGCCAAATATAATTTGAAATTGGTTTCACTCTTTTTTTTTGTTGTTTTCACTCTAAAAAAACAAAAATGAAACATTTAAAATCAAAGGCACATTACTTGAGTGCACTGAAAAACATAATTAAAAGCCCAAAAATAAAATTTCATATACATCAATTACCTTACAATTCTTGGAGCTACGGTCAAATATAATTTGAAATTGGTTTCCTTCTCTTTTTTTTTCTATGTTTTCATGCTAAAAAAACACGAAACATATCATATCAAAGCCATGTCAACTGAGTGCATTGAAAAACATATAATTAAAAGCCAAAATTAAAATATCATATAGATCAATTACCTTAAAATTAATTCAGGTATGGTCAAATATAATTTTAAATTGGTTTCATCCTTTTTTTGTTTTCACTCTAAAAAACAAAAATGAAACATTTAAAATCAAAGGTATATCACTTGACTACATTGAAATATATATAATTAAAAGCCCAAAAATAAAATTTCATATACATCAATTACCTTACAATTCTTGGAGCTACGGTCAAATATAATTTGAAATTGGTTTCACTCTTTTTTTGTTTTCACTCTAAAAAACAAAAATGAAACATTTAAAATAAAAGGTATATCACTTGAGTACATTGAAATATATATAATTAAAAGCCCAAAAATAAAATTTCATATACATCAATTACCTTACAATTCTTGGAGCTACGGTCAAATATAATTTGAAATTGGTTTCCTTCTCTTTTTTTTTCTTTGTTTTCATGCTAAAAAAACACGAAACATATCATATCAAAGCCATGTCAATTGAGTGCATTGAAAAACATATAATTAAAAGCCAAAATTAAAATATCATATAGATCAATTACCTTAAAATTCATTCAGGTATGGTCAAATATAATTTTAAATTGGTTTCATTCTTTTTTTGTTTTCATTCTAAAAAACAAAAATGAAACATTTAAAATCAAAGGCATATCACTTGAGTACCTTGAAAAACATACAATTAAAAGCCCAAAAATAAAATTTCACATAGATCAATTACCTTACAATTTTTGGAGCTACGGCGAAATATAATTTGAAATTGGTTTCATTCTCTGTTTTTTTGTTTTCACTCTAAAAAACAAAAAATGAAACATTTAATATAAAAGGCACATCACTTGAGTAGCTTGAAAAACATATAATTAAAAGCTCAAAAACAAAATTTCATATAGATCAATTACCTTAAAATTCTTGGAGCTACGGCCAAATATAATTTGAAATTTGTTTATTTCTTTTTTTTTTGTTTTCACTCTAAAAAACAAAAATGAAACATTTAAAATCAAAGGTACATCACTTGAGTACATTGAAATACATATAATTAAAAGCCTAAAATAAAATTTCATATAGATCAATTACCTTACAATTCTTGCAGTTATGCTCAAATATAAATTGACATTGGCTTCCTTTTCTTTTTTTGTGTGTTTTAACTCTAAAAAAAAAAAAAAAATGAAACATTTATTTTCAAAGGCACGTCACTTGACTACCTTGAAAAACATAAAACTAAAAGCCCAAAAATAAAATTTCACATAGATCAATTACCTTACAATTCTTGGAGCTACGTCCACATATAATTTGAAATTGGTTTCATTCTCTTTTTTTTGCTTTCACTTTAAAAAACAAACATGAAACATTTAAAATCAAAGGCACATCACTTGAGTGCATTGAAAAACATCATTAAAAGCCCAAAAATAAACTTTCATATAGATCAATTACCTTACAATTCTTGCAGTTATGCTCAAATATAATTTGAAATTGGTTTCCTTTTCTTTTTTCTGTGTTTTAACTCTAAAAAAAAACCCCAGAACATTTAATATCAAAGGCAAGTCACTTGAGTACCTTGAAAAACATACAATTAAAAGCCCAAAAATAAAATTTCACATAGATCAATTACCTTACAATTGTTGCAGCTACGGCCAAGTATAATTTGAAATTGGTTTCATTCTCTGTTTTTTTGTTTTCACTCTAAAAAACAAAAATGAAACATTTAATATCAAAGGCACATCACTTGAGTACCTTGAAAAACATATAATTAAAAGCCTAAAAATAAAATTTGATGAAGATCATTTACCTTACAATTCTTGCAGTTATGGTCAAATATAATTTTAAATTGGTTTCCTTCTCTTTTTTTCTTTGTTCATTTTCAAGCTAAAAAACCAAAAACATTTAATATCAAAGGCACGTCACTTCAGTACCCTGAAAAACATATAATTAAAAGACAAAAAATAAAATTTCATATAGATCAATTACCTTACAATTCTTGGGTCTACGGCCAAATATAATTTGAAATTGGTTTATTTCTTTTTTTTTGTTTTCACTTTAAAAAACAAAAATGAGGGGGCGTGGCCTAGCGCGCGGTAAAGGTGGCAGCACATTAGGATCGCTCCGGCGTGATCCAGGATTTACCAGCCTATAAAGCCAAGAGATTATACTTTTTTGGGGAATCTGTACCCTTCCCCTTATGGGCGAGCACGATGTCCTCCCATAGAAACAAGAGACATCATGAAAATATGCTCAAATTCCTCACCCCGAAGGAAAAAAGGAAGGCCTTGCAGCAGCCAGGCCCATCCACTCAAGACGATACCCGGACGGAGTTTGGTGACGACGATCTTTCGGAGCTGGACGAAACAGCGTCAACATCTTCCTGTGTTGCCAATACTACTTCTGGGGACATCAAGTCCATGCTTCGGACGCTAAGAACCCAGATTAAGGGAGATGTGAAAGCTATCGCTAATGACCTCCGCAAGGATATCAGAGCTATTGGGGACAGGACGTCCCGCGTGGAAGATAAAGTTGACGAAGTCATAGACGCATACAATGCATTGACGGATCGCCATGCTGCATTGGAGTCGGAGGTCCGGTTCCTGAAGGAGAAGGTGTGCGACCTGGAAGACCGTTCCAGGCGTAACAATGTCCGGATCCGAGGGATCCCGGAGGAGGTACAGCCAACAAATCTTAAGGCATGGGTGCAGGACCTTTTCTCCAGTCTTTTACCGGACTACTCCGACCAGGACCTACTTGTTGATCGAATTCACAGGCTCCCCAGGCCAAGGAATCTACCCTCAGAAGCCCCGAGAGATGTTATCTTACGTATGCATTATTTTCACATCAAGGAGGAGCTGTTGAGAGCGGGCCGCATCAGGGAGTCCCTGCCTGAACCCTACTCTGGAATACAGTTATTTGCGGACATCTCTGCAGCTACTCTACAGCAACGGCGTCAATTCCGTCACATAACCGCAGCCCTACCCAAAGCTGACATCAAGTACAAGTGGGGGTTCCCGGTGAGAGTTTTGATTATTAGGGAGGGGTCGGTGACTCCAGTGGGGACTCCTGAGGAAGGGGCTCGTGTTCTCACTTCCTGGAATATCCCATTTGATGTCCCTCCAGAGCTTCAGAATGCCCGGCCTACGCATCTTTCAAGAGATTGGACTAATTTACCTGTTCCAATATCAGTTTCGAGGCTGCGGCCTATCGAGCCTGAACCAGGATCCTCTCATGGTTGACTGCCACTGACCTACGCACCGATGATCGGTCTGTGATTGTTTACACTGGCTTTCTTGTAATATTGCCAGCTATATTTGCCTTTCAGCCAGGTTTGATTTTGCAGTTAGTAATGGGTTCTCATGCATCGCAATGGGAATGTTCCTAGGTTGTGTTATTGGGTTTGGATACTGTAATGTTATGACTTGGGAGTTATACTATCTGGCCTGGAGGTGGATGGGGGGCGTCCGGCAGACTCGGTTGACGGGGAGCCCTTGGAGGACTGGGGTGGAGATTGGAGTCTGCTGGTCGCTGTCCCTGCTTCTAGTTTCATGGGTGTGGGATTTGGGAGGGTTTTGTGCCGGGGTTATGTAGACTGGCGGGATCATAACGGGGATATTCTTTCTAGCTTGGACACCAGTTGTGACGTGCCAGTCTATTGCCCCTTGTATTTTTCATATTACTTGGTATGTTTGGGGTTGGGTACTATGCTTTGAAATGTTTAATAGAAAAAAAAAAAAAAAAAAGTCCTCATAGAAGGGAATGCTTAGATATTAGTCTGTTTGGGATGCATACCTACTGATCTCATACCTGGAATATAGACTAATGTTCTCTATGGAGGGATATCCGGTGTTCTTGCTGCCTTAGGGCGGGCGGGGGTGCCGGTATGGTTCCTTATTCCTATGTTTAGCATGTTTAAGGGTCCCTTCTCCTTTTTATACGGTCCCCCTTGCTTAAATTTAATTATCAGTTAATATCTCGGCTCCCTGTGGTCTATCCACAGGATTGTATGTTCACTTAACTGAATCCTTGGAGACGCGATCGGTCTCTCCGGATGTGCCTTACTCAGTGTGATACTTACCCCCCTCTCATCTGGGTATGAGATTGGTGCTGTATAGATTACCTATGATTGTTTATTGGATGTATATTGCACTGTGGATTTACAGCTCTTCGGAGCTGGTATCTTGTTTCTCTTTCTTTTATTCTTTTTCTGCCTTTCTCCTCCCTTTTCTGTTTTCCCCCCTCTCTCTACCTTTCCATGTGTCCCTCTTTCCTCTTCCTCTGAGTTCCCTCTGTTATTCCTTGTGTTTTTTCCCCACCCCTCACCTCCATGGGCCGAAGGTGGCACAGATTAGAATGATGGCCAATCGGGAGCCATGGGCTTCATTTTTGCTAGACAGCAGAGCGTTACATGTTAGAGGTGTCATTTCTCCATACCTATCTTATGGCTCTTAGAATTCTTTCTATGAATGTTAAAGGGCTAAATAGCCCCCACAAACGACGTTTATTGTTTCAGGAAGCTCACAAACTGAAATCACAGATTTTATGTGTACAGGAGACTCACTTCGCCGCGGGTAAGATCCCATCTGTTCAGGTTAGGAACTTTAGCACGGTTTATCATGCATCAGCTACGACCAAGCGGGCGGGCGTTTCTATTTATCTCCATGACTCCCTGGCAGTGCAGGTGCTGGAGGTGAGGAAGGATCCTCAGGGTCGTTATCTTATTCTAATTGCTACCATTAATAATGTCACTTACTCATTGATTAATGTGTATGCTCCAAACTCTAACTCGGCCCAATTCATTAGACGCACATTGACTAGGGTGGAGCATATGCTGAAAGGCTCGTTGGTCCTTTGTGGAGATTTCAATACATTACTTGACCCTGTGGTGGACACATCATCTTCGCCCTCTGGGGCTCACCTGAGGTCTTTGTTATCACAAAGTAGGATTCTTTCGCAGGCTTTGACGGAATTCCGTTTGTATGATGTCTGGAGAACTTACCATGTTACTGAAAGAGATTATTCCTTCTACTCACAAGTGCATGGATCCTATTCTAGGTTGGATTATTTTTGTCTTGACAAACAGACATTGCAAAGGGTCAGGTCCTGTTCTATAGGTACTATACAGTGGTCGGATCATGCTCCGATCCTCTTGGACTTAGCTGAACAATTTAGCTGCTCTGGTCGAGGGTCGTGGCGGATTAATGATCATCTCTTGGCGGATGTTAAGGTTAGGTCACATCTGGAGACGCTCCTAGTTGAATATTTTACGTTGAGTGTGGATCCTGATGTGTCTCCAGTAACATTATGGGAAGCTCATAAAGCAGTTATGAGGGGCCATTGTATAGCTTATGCGGCTAGGGAGAAGAGGAGACGGACAGCGAGACTAGATCATTTAACTAAGCATTTAGCCACTTTGGAAACTTTACAAAAAGCTCATTATACTAGAGCAAGAGGGAGAAGTATTGTGGAGACCAAGCGGGAAATTTCGGACCTGCAATTATTCCATACCCAACTAATGCTTAAAAAGTTACAACAACGGTACTACACGCAGGGTAATAGGGCGGGTACCCTCTTGGCGAGGAGGCTCCGGAAGCGGGAAGCTAGGAGGGCTATCCCACATATTATATCTGTGTCAGGAACGAAAATTGTGAACCCTGCTCAAATCCCGGAGGCTTTTGCCCAGTATTATGCATCTCTTTATAATCTCTGCTTAGACCCAAACACTTTCCAACCATCTAGCTGGGATATTGACTCTTTTTTAGGTAGTGTAAGACTGCCAAGTCTTTCCTCTGCTCAATGTGACCTGCTCATTACGCCTATAACCGCGGATGAAATTAAATCTCTTATAAAGTCCTTACCAAATGATAAGGCCCCAGGGCCAGATGGATTTTCTAACTTTTATTATAAATCCTTTAGTGGAATTCTCTTACCGCATCTAGAGGAACTCTTTCGCTCTTGTGGTGAGAAAGGTTCCTTTCCATCTTCTATGCTTTCTGCCCATATTTCTACTCTACCTAAGCCTGGGAAACCCCCTACTCACTGTCCTAACTTTAGGCCAATTTCCTTACTGAACACAGATGTCAAATTATATGCAAAATTATTGGCCAACAGACTACGAGACATCTTACCTTCCTTGCTACATTACGATCAGGTTGGCTTTGTTCGAGGTCGTCAGGCCTCGGACAGCACGAGAAAGGTCATCAATGTTATAGAGAAATTGATGGCTGAGAAAACTCAGAGTCTTCTCCTGGCGGTAGATGCGGAGAAGGCCTTTGATCGATTACATTGGGGGTTCCTGCGAGCAGTTTTGTTTAAATCTGGTTTCCCCCCGGAATTTATTAAGGCTATATTTTCTTTGTACTCATCTCCTTCGGCTAGGGTCACTTATGCAGGCTTTTTGTCTGAGCCTTTTGCCATATCTAATGGCTCAAGACAGGGATGCCCCCTATCGCCTATTTTTTATGTGTTGGCTTTGGAGCCGCTCGCCGAAATGATCCGTTCCAGTTCCCTGGTCTCTGGATGTACTTTTGGGCATTTGGAGGTAAAGCTGAGTCTGTTTGCGGATGACATATTGATTACCCTTACTCAACCGGTCAATTCTCTTCCATGCTTATTAGAGACTTTGGCCTTGTACGGCAGGGTCTCATATCATAAGGTTAACAAGGACAAAACCCAAGTCCTACCGATTCATGTAGATGCATCCACTCTCACTCAATTACAGACTACTTATCCATTTGACTGGAGGACGGATAGTCTCTACTACTTAGGTATCCATATTACTCGAGATTCTTCGACTCTAGCTTCTGTTAACCTGAAACGGGTGTGGGGCTCGGTTCGTCAAGATCTTAGGGAATGGTCTCCTCTGATGCTGTCCTGGCTAGGTCGCATAGCTGCAGTGAAAATGTCTGTGTTACCTAAGTTTCTCTATCTTTTTAGGACCCTTCCCATATCCATCTCCCTTGCTTTTCTACAAGAGGTGCAGTCTGAGATTCTGCGCTTCATTCACGGCGCTCACCGATCCAGGGTCTCCACCCGTTGGCTTCTAGCTCCGACTAGATCTGGTGGTCTGGGGGTTCCGTCTATTGAAGTCGTATAGCGACATACAGTCGGGCTTCGACCTTCCACGGACTGACTTTTATAAATTTCTACAACTCAGACATGTCTTAACATTGTCCCCTGCTACATGGTCTTTGACTCCCCTGCTATTGCATTGTTTAGTTAAGTTGTGCATGGTACCTCAGAGTACCACTGGTTCGCTGTCTATTTGTTACAGGATCCTGGTTTCTAGTGATTGCCCGATGAAGCTCCCATTTATGTTGAAGTGGGAGCAAGAGTTGGGGTGCAATTTGACGGCGAGCCAGTGGCAGAAAGCATTCTCTATCTCTAATGATCTCTCGCATTGTACCAATCATTTAGAACTCTCACGGAAAGTCGTGTATAGATGGTATTTGGTACCTACCCGCTTGGCTCGTATCTACCCTCATGCATCAAATTTGTGCTGGAGATGTAATTTGGAGGTGGGATCCATGTTACATATTTGGTGGACCTGCCCCCGATTGCGTCTCTATTGGGATATGGTTTTTGATAAATTGGAATTACCTAAAACACCAGAAGTGGCATTGCTGCATATTTTTCCGAGTCCATTGTCAGGCTTGGTGCGGTTTCTGTCTGGACAAATATTGCTCGCGGCGAAGACTCTCCTGGCTAGGGCATGGAAGACTAGAGATGTACCTACTCGTGCAGAGCTACACCAGCTGGTGTCTTATAACTTGGGGATGGAGAGATTATATTTCACTTCCACTTTTAGACTAGAGTTCTATAACCAAGTCTGGGCTAAATGGTCATCTGGAGGATGTTCCGGTTAAATTAGATAGATCGCCGATGGTCCATGGTGGATTTTTTACCCTTCCTTCCTCTTTCGTGTCCCATGTCACCCCCTTTTCTCTCTTATTTCTTTCTTTCCTGTCTGCTCTCCCTCTCTTCTCTCTCTTCGCATTTGCACTATTTGGTATACACTTCACAAGGGCATTGTGATTACTGTATAATATGCATTTGGCTATTGACAAATTGTTGTATAAGTGTGGCTGTTCAAGACAGCTTTTGTTTTGTGAAATCCTGATTGCTGTATTTTATTACTGCCTTGTAGATTACACAATGTCTTTGTGCTTTGCATTACTTTGTTTATGTATGAAAAATTTCTTCAATAAAAATGTTATTACAAAAAAAAAAAAAATGAAACATTTAAAATAAAAGGCACATCACTTGAGTGCATTGAAAAACATAATTAAAAGCCCAAAAATAAAATTTCATATAGATCAATTACCTTACAATTGTTGGCGCTCTACGGTCAAATATAATGTGAAATTGGTTTCACTCTTTTTTTTGTTTTCACTCTAAAAAACAAAAATGAAACATTTAAAATCAAAGGTATATCACTTGAGTACATTGAAATATATATAATTAAAAGTCCAAAAATAACATTTCATATAGATCAATTACCTTACAATTCTTGGCGCTACGGTGAAATATAATTTGTAATTGGTTTACTTCTCTTTTTTTTGGTGTCTGTTTTCATGCTAAAAAAAATGATACGTTTAATATCAAAGACACGTCAATTGACTACCTTCAAAAACATATAATTAAAAGCCCAAAAATAACATTTGATATAGATCATTTACCTTACATTTCATGCAGTTATGGTCAAATATAATTTGAAATTAGTTTCCTTCTCTTTTTTTCTTTGTTCATTTTCACGCTAAAAAAACAAAGAAACATTTAATATCAAAGGCACGTCACTTGAGTACCCTGAAAAACATATAATTAAAAGCCCAAAAATAAAATTTAATATAGATCAAATACCTTACAATTCTTGCACTTATGGTCATATATAATTTGAAATTGGCTTCCTTTTCTTTTTTTGTGTGTTTTTACTCTAAAAAAACACCCGAAACAGTTAATATCAAAGGTACGTCACTTGAGTACCTTGAAAAACATATAATTAAAAGCCTAAAAATAAAATTTCGTAAAGATTTACCTTACAATTCTTGCAGTTATGGTCAAATATAATTTGAAATTGGTTTCCTTCTCTTTGTTCATTTTTACGCTAAAAAAAAAAAAATGAAACATTTAATATGAAAGGCACGTCACTTGAGTACCTTGAAAAACATTTAATTAAAAGCTCAAAAATAAAATTTCACATAGATCAATTGCCTTACAATTGTTGCAGCTACGGCCAAATATAATTTGAACTTGGTTTCATTATCTGTTTTTTTGTTTTCACTCTAAAAAACAAAAATGAAACATTTAATATCAAAGGCACATCACTTGAGTACATTGAAATATATATAATTAAAAGCCCAAAATAAAATTTCATATAGATCAATTACCTTACAATTATGCTCAAATATAAATTGACATTTTCTTTTTCTTGTGTGTTTTAACTAAAAAAAAAAAAAAAGAAACATTTAATATCAAAGGCACGTCACTTGACTACCTTGAAAAACATACAATTAAAAGCCCAAAAATAAAATCTCACATAGATCAATTACCTTACAAATCTTGGGGCTACGGCCACATATAATTTGAAATTGGTTTCATTCTCTTTTTTTTGTTTTCACTCTAAAAAACAAAAATGAAACATTTAGGATATAAGGAACGTCACTTGAGTACCTTAAAATACATAATTAAAAGCCCAAAAATAAGATTTCATATAGATCAATTACCTTACAATTCTTGCAGTTATGTTCAAATATAATTTGAAATTGGTTTACTTCTTTTTTTGTTTGTTTAACGCTAAAAAAAAAATAATGAAATTTAATATCAAAAGCACATCACTTGAGTGCATTGAAAAACATATAATTAAAAGCCCAAACATAAAATTTCATATAGATCAATTACCTTACAATTCTTGCAGTTATGGTCAAATATAATTTGAAATTGGTTTCCTTCTCTTTTTTTTTTTATTTTTACGCTAAAAAAAAATGAAACATTTAATATGAAAAGTACGTCACTTTAGTACCTTGAAAAACATTTAATTAAAAGCTCAAAAATAAAATTTCATATAGATCAATTACCCTACAATTCTTGGAGCTACAGCCAAATATAATTTGAAATTAGTTTCACTCTTTTTTTTGTTTTCACTCTAAAAAACAAAAATGAAACATTGAAAATCAAAGGCACATTACCTGAGTGCATTGAAAAACATAATTAAAAGCCCAAAAATAAAATTTCATATACATCAATTACCTTACAATTTTTGGAGCTACGGTCAAATATAATTTGAAATTGGTTTCCTTCTCTTTTTTTTCTTTGTTTCCATGCTAAAAAAAAACACGAAACATATCATATCAAAGCAATGTCAATTGAGTGCATTGAAAAACATATAATTAAAAGCCAAAATTAAAATTTCATATAGATCAATTACCTTAAAATTAATTCAGTTATGGTCAAATATAATTTTAAATTGGTTTCATTCTTTTTTTGTTTTCATTCTAAAAAAACAAAAATGAAACATTTAAAATCAAAGGCACATCACTTGAGTACCTTGAAAAACATAATTAAAAGCCCAAAAATAGAATTTCATATAGATCAATTACCTTACAATTTTTTGGAGCTACGGTCAAATATAATTTGAAATTGGTTTCTTTCTCTTTTTTTTGTTCATTTTCACGCTAAAAAAACAAAGACAGATTTAATATCAAAGGCACGTCACTTGAGTACCCTGAAAAACATATAATTAAAAGCCAAAAAATAAAATTTTATATAGATCAATTACCTTACAATTCTTGGGTCTACGGCCAAATATAATTTGAAATTTGTTTTTTTTTTGTTTTCACTCTAAAAAACAAAAATGAAACATTCAAAATCAAAGGCACATCACTTGAATGCATTGAAAAAAATATATAATTAAAAGCCCAAAAATAACATTTAATATAGATCAATTACCTTACAATTATTTCACTTATGGTCAAATATAATTTGAAATTGGCGTCCTTTCCTTTTTTTGTGTGTTTTCACTCTAAAAAAAAACCCGAAACAGTTAATATCAAAGGTACGTTAATTGAGTACCTTGAAAAAAAATGAAAAGCCTAAAAACAAAATTTCGCAGAGATTATTTACCTTACAATTCTTGCAGTTATGCTCAAATATAATTTGAAATTGGTTTCCTTTTCTTTTTTTCTGTGTTTTAAATCTAAAAAAAAACAACAAAAACATTTAATATCAAAGGCACGTCACTTGAGTACCTTGAAAAACATACAATTAAAAGCCCAAAAATAAAATTTCATATAGATCAATTGCCTTACAATTGTTGCAGCTACGGCCAAATATAATTTGAACTTGGTTTCATTATCTGTTTTTTTGTTTTCACTCTAAAAAACAAAAATGAAACATTTAATATCAAAGGCACATCACTTGAGTACATTGAAATATATATAATTAAAAGCCCAAAATAAAATTTCATATAGATCAATTACCTTACAATTATGCTCAAATATAAATTGACATTTTCTTTTTCTTGTGTGTTTTAACTAAAAAAAAAAAAAAAGAAACATTTAATATCAAAGGCACGTCACTTGACTACCTTGAAAAACATACAATTAAAAGCCCAAAAATAAAATCTCACATAGATCAATTACCTTACAAATCTTGGGGCTACGGCCACATATAATTTGAAATTGGTTTCATTCTCTTTTTTTTGTTTTCACTCTAAAAAACAAAAATGAAACATTTAGGATATAAGGAACGTCACTTGAGTACCTTAAAATACATAATTAAAAGCCCAAAAATAAGATTTCATATAGATCAATTACCTTACAATTCTTGCAGTTATGTTCAAATATAATTTGAAATTGGTTTACTTCTTTTTTTGTTTAACGCTAAAAAAAAATAATGAAATTTAATATCAAAAGCACATCACTTGAGTGCATTGAAAAACATATAATTAAAAGCCCAAACATAAAATTTCATATAGATCAATTACCTTACAATTCTTGCAGTTATGGTCAAATATAATTTGAAATTGGTTTCCTTCTCTTTTTTTTTTTATTTTTACGCTAAAAAAAAATGAAACATTTAATATGAAAAGCACGTCACTTTAGTACCTTGAAAAACATTTAATTAAAAGCTCAAAAATAAAATTTCATATAGATCAATTACCCTACAATTCTTGGAGCTACGGCCAAATATAATTTGAAATTAGTTTCACTCTTTTTTTTGTTTTCACTCTAAAAAACAAAAATGAAACATTGAAAATCAAAGGCACATTACCTGAGTGCATTGAAAAACATAATTAAAAGCCCAAAAATAAAATTTCATATACATCAATTACCTTACAATTCTTGGAGCTACGGTCAAATATAATTTGAAATTGGTTTCATTCTCTTTTTTTTCTTTGTTTCCATGCTAAAAAAAAACACGAAACATATCATATCAAAGCAATGTCAATTGAGTGCATTGAAAAACATATAATTAAAAGCCAAAATTAAAATTTCATATAGATCAATTACCTTAAAATTAATTCAGTTATGGTCAAATATAATTTTAAATTGGTTTCATTCTTTTTTTGTTTTCATTCTAAAAAAACAAAAATGAAACATTTAAAATCAAAGGCACATCACTTGAGTACCTTGAAAAACATAATTAAAAGCCCAAAAATAGAATTTCATATAGATCAATTACCTTACAATTTTTTGGAGCTACGGTCAAATATAATTTGAAATTGGTTTCTTTCTCTTTTTTTTGTTCATTTTCACGCTAAAAAAACAAAGACAGATTTAATATCAAAGGCACGTCACTTGAGTACCCTGAAAAACATATAATTAAAAGCCAAAAAATAAAATTTTATATAGATCAATTACCTTACAATTCTTGGGTCTACGGCCAAATATAATTTGAAATTTGTTTTTTTTTTGTTTTCACTCTAAAAAACAAAAATGAAACATTCAAAATCAAAGGCACATCACTTGAATGCATTGAAAAAAATATATAATTAAAAGCCCAAAAATAACATTTAATATAGATCAATTACCTTACAATTATTTCACTTATGGTCAAATATAATTTGAAATTGGCGTCCTTTCCTTTTTTTCTGTGTTTTCACTCTAAAAAAAAACCCGAAACAGTTAATATCAAAGGTACGTTAATTGAGTACCTTGAAAAAAAATGAAAAGCCTAAAAACAAAATTTCACAGAGATTATTTACCTTACAATTCTTGCAGTTATGCTCAAATATAATTTGAAATTGGTTTCCTTTTCTTTTTTTCTGTGTTTTAAATCTAAAAAAAAACAACAAAAACATTTAATATCAAAGGCACGTCACTTGAGTACCTTGAAAAACATACAATTAAAAGCCCAAAAATAAAATTTCATATAGATCAATTGCCTTACAATTGTTGCAGCTACGGCCAAATATAATTTGAACTTGGTTTCATTATCTGTTTTTTTGTTTTCACTCTAAAAAACAAAAATGAAACATTTAATATCAAAGGCACATCACTTGAGTACATTGAAATATATATAATTAAAAGCCCAAAATAAAATTTCATATAGATCAATTACCTTACAATTATGCTCAAATATAAATTGACATTTTCTTTTTCTTGTGTGTTTTAACTAAAAAAAAAAAAAAAGAAACATTTAATATCAAAGGCACGTCACTTGACTACCTTGAAAAACATACAATTAAAAGCCCAAAAATAAAATCTCACATAGATCAATTACCTTACAAATCTTGGGGCTACGGCCACATATAATTTGAAATTGGTTTCATTCTCTTTTTTTTGTTTTCACTCTAAAAAACAAAAATGAAACATTTAGGATATAAGGAACGTCACTTGAGTACCTTAAAATACATAATTAAAAGCCCAAAAATAAGATTTCATATAGATCAATTACCTTACAATTCTTGCAGTTATGTTCAAATATAATTTGAAATTGGTTTACTTCTTTTTTTGTTTAACGCTAAAAAAAAATAATGAAATTTAATATCAAAAGCACATCACTTGAGTGCATTGAAAAACATATAATTAAAAGCCCAAACATAAAATTTCATATAGATCAATTACCTTACAATTCTTGCAGTTATTGTCAAATATAATTTGAAATTGGTTTCCTTCTCTTTTTTTTTTTATTTTTACGCTAAAAAAAAATGAAACATTTAATATGAAAAGCACGTCACTTTAGTACCTTGAAAAACATTTAATTAAAAGCTCAAAAATAAAATTTCATATAGATCAATTACCCTACAATTCTTGGAGCTACGGCCAAATATAATTTGAAATTAGTTTCACTCTTTTTTTTGTTTTCACTCTAAAAAACAAAAATGAAACATTGAAAATCAAAGGCACATTACCTGAGTGCATTGAAAAACATAATTAAAAGCCCAAAAATAAAATTTCATATACATCAATTACCTTACAATTCTTGGAGCTACGGTCAAATATAATTTGAAATTGGTTTCATTCTCTTTTTTTTCTTTGTTTCCATGCTAAAAAAAAACACGAAACATATCATATCAAAGCAATGTCAATTGAGTGCATTGAAAAACATATAATTAAAAGCCAAAATTAAAATTTCATATAGATCAATTACCTTAAAATTAATTCAGTTATGGTCAAATATAATTTTAAATTGGTTTCATTCTTTTTTTGTTTTCATTCTAAAAAAACAAAAATGAAACATTTAAAATCAAAGGCACATCACTTGAGTACCTTGAAAAACATAATTAAAAGCCCAAAAATAGAATTTCATATAGATCAATTACCTTACAATTTTTTGGAGCTACGGTCAAATATAATTTGAAATTGGTTTCTTTCTCTTTTTTTTGTTCATTTTCACGCTAAAAAAACAAAGACAGATTTAATATCAAAGGCACGTCACTTGAGTACCCTGAAAAACATATAATTAAAAGCCAAAAAATAAAATTTTATATAGATCAATTACCTTACAATTCTTGGGTCTACGGCCAAATATAATTTGAAATTTGTTTTTTTTTTGTTTTCACTCTAAAAAACAAAAATGAAACATTCAAAATCAAAGGCACATCACTTGAATGCATTGAAAAAAATATATAATTAAAAGCCCAAAAATAACATTTAATATAGATCAATTACCTTACAATTATTTCACTTATGGTCAAATATAATTTGAAATTGGCGTCCTTTCCTTTTTTTCTGTGTTTTCACTCTAAAAAAAAACCCGAAACAGTTAATATCAAAGGTACGTTAATTGAGTACCTTGAAAAAAAATGAAAAGCCTAAAAACAAAATTTCACAGAGATTATTTACCTTACAATTCTTGCAGTTATGCTCAAATATAATTTGAAATTGGTTTCCTTTTCTTTTTTTCTGTGTTTTAAATCTAAAAAAAAACAACAAAAACATTTAATATCAAAGGCACGTCACTTGAGTACCTTGAAAAACATACAATTAAAAGCCCAAAAATAAAATTTCATATAGATCAATTACCTTACAATTGTTGGAGCTACGGCCAAATATAATTTGAAATTGGTTTAATTCTCTGTTTTTTTGTTTTCACTCTAAAAAACAAAAATGAAACATTTAATATCAAAGGCACATCACTTGAGTATCTTGAAAAACATAAAATTAAAAGCTCAAAAACAAAATTTCATATAGATCAATTACCTTAAAATTATTTGAGCTACAGTCAAATATAATTTGAAATTTATTTCTTTTTTTTGTTTTCACTCTAAAAAACAAAAATGAAACATTTAAACTCAAAGGTACATCACTTGAGTACATTGAAATACATATAATTAAAAGCCCAAAATAAAATTTCATATAGATCAATTACCTTACAATTCTTGCAGTTATGCTAAAATATAAATTGACATTGGCCTCCTTTTCTTTTTTTGTGTGTTTTAACTCTAAAAAAAAAAAAAAGAAACATTTAATATCAAAGGCACGTCACTTGACTACCTTGAAAAACATACAATTAAAAGCCCAAAAATAAAATTTCACATAGATCAATTACCTTACAATTCTTGGGGCTACGGCCACATATAATTTGAAATTGGTTTCATTCTCTTTTTTTTTGTTTTCACTCTAAAAAACAAAAATGAAACATTTAGGATCTAAGGCACGTCACTTGAGCACCTTGAAAAACATAATTAAAAGCCCAAAAATAAGATTTCATATAGATCAATTACCTTACAATTCTTGCAGTTATGTTCAAATATAATTTGAAATTGGTTTACTTCTTTTCTTGTTTGTTTAACGCTAAAAAAAATTAATTTAATATCAAAAGCACATCACTTGAGTGCATTGAAAAACATATAATTAAAAGCAAAAAATAAAATTTGATATAGATAATTTACCTTACAATTCTTGCAGTTATGGTCAAATATAATTTTAAATTGGTTTCCATCTCTTTTTTTTTTATTTTTACGCTAAAAAAAATGAAACATTTAATATGAAAAGCACGTCACTTTAGTACCTTGAAAAACATTTAATTAAAAGCTCAAAAATAAAATTTCATATAGATCAATTACCTTACAATTCTTGGAGTTATGGCGAAATATAATTTGAAATTAGTTTCACTCTTTTTTTCACTCTTTTTTTTTTGTTCATTTTCACGCTAAAAAAACAAAGAAACATTTAATATCAAAGACACGTCACTTGAGTACCCTGAAAAACATATAATTAAAAGCCAAAATATAAAATTTTGTATAGATTAATTACCTTACAATTTTTGGAGCTATAGCCAAATATAATTTGAAATTGTTTCATTCTCTTTTTTTTTGTTTTCACTCTAAAAAAGCTGGAGAACTCCCAGAACCAAATTATGGTCCCACCGAGGAGCCAGACTCCACAGCAGAAGAAAACCCTTTCTTCTTCAAAAATCGAGGATTCAACCTCCGTTAGTGGAGCCGATGAACATCCTCCTTCAACAGTTAGCCCTGCAGCAGAAGATCTGGATGAGAGGGGAGCGGAAAGGGCTTTGCCACAGTCAGGGCCAGAAGGTCCGGATACCAGGACTGACAAGGCCAATTCGGAGCGATCAGGATGACCAGACAACGTTCCACCTTCAACTTCTGAATCACTCTTATCAACATTGGAAGGGGAGGAAAGATGTAGGCCAGGGAGAATGACCAGGGAATTGACATGGCGTCAACAGCCATGGCTGGCGAGTCTCTCCATCAGGAGCAGAACATCGGAACCTTCCTGTTGTGCCTGGCTGCCATCAGGTCCACTAGGGGAACTCCCTACTTCTGAGTTAGGAGCTGAAACACCTCTGGATGGAGTTCCCATTCTCTGCTGTCGACTGTGTGACGACTGAGGAAGTCTGCCATGATGCTGTCTACGCCTGGAATGTGCACAGCGGAAATGACAGAAACATGAACCTCCACCCAGCACAGAATGGCTTTGACCTCTAACCAATCGGCAAGACTTATTGTCCCGCCCTACCTGTTGATGTAAGCCACGGCGGTGGCGTTTTCGGATTCCACTCTGACCAGACAGCCCTCCAGCTGAGATTCCCAATGGCGCAGAGCATAAAATATCGCTCGAAGTTCCAGATCGTTGATGGGATGAAGAGAATCCTCCAAGGACCACTTCTCCTGAGCACGATGCGACCCAGGACACCACCCAAACCCGAGAGGCTGGCATCCGTCGTGACCTTGGTCCAGAAGGTGATCCGGAAGGATCTCCCCTTCAGGAGAGGTACATCATTTGATTAAATTGAAATATACATAATTAAAAGCCCAAAATAAAATTTCACATAGATCAATTAACTTACAATTCTTTGGTCTACGGCCAAATATAACTTGAAATTGGTTTATTTCTTTTTTTTTGTTTTCACTCTAAAAAAACAAAAATGAAACATTTAAAATTATAGGCACATCACTTGAGTGCATTGAAAAAAATATATAAATAAAAGCCCAAAAATAAAATTTAATATAGATCAATTACTTTACAATTCTTGCACTTATGGTCAAATATAATTTGAAATTGGCTTCCTTTTCTTTTTTTGTGTGTTTTCACTCTAAAAAAAACCCAGAAACAGTTAATATCAAAGATACGTCACTTGAGTACCTTGAAAAACATATAATTAAAAGCCTAAAAATAAAATTTCGTTTAGATTATTTACCTTACAATTCTTGCACTTATGGTCAAATACAATAAAAAAATTATCTTTTTTTATATTCACGCTAAAAAAATAAAACATTTAATATCAAAGGCACGTCACTTGAGTACCTTGAAAAACATATAATTAAAAGCTCAAAAATAAAATTTCATATAGATCAACTACCTTACAATTCTTGGAGCTACGGCCAAATATAATTTGAAATTGGTTTCACTCTTTTTTTTTTTGTTTTCACTCCAAAAAAAACAAAAATGAAACATTTAAAATCAAAGGCACATCACTTGAGTACCTTGAAAAACATAATTAAAACCCAAAAATAAAATTTCAAATAGTTCAATTACCTTACAATTTTTGGAGCTACGGTCAAATACAATTTTAAATTGGTTTCCTTCTCTTTTTTTTTTTTGTTCATTTTCTCGCTAAAAAAAACAGACACATGTAATATCAAAGGCACATCACTTGAGTACCCTGAAAAACATATAATTTAAAGCCAAAAATAAAATTTTATATAGCTCAATTACCTTACAATTCTTGGGTGTACGGCCAAATATAATTTGAAATTTGTTTATTTTTTTGTTTGTTTTCACTCTAAAAAACAAAAATGAAACATTTAAAATCAAAGGCACATCACTTGAATGCATTGAAAAAAATATATAATTAAAAGCCCAAAAATAAAATTTCATATAGATCAATTACCTTACAATTCTTGGTGCTACGGTGAAATATAATTTGTAATTGGTTTACTTCTCTTTTTTTTTTGTCTGTTTTCATGCTAAAAAAAAATGATACGTTTAATATCAAAGACACGTCAATTGAGTACCTTGAAAAACATATAATTAAAAGCCCAAAAATAAAATTTGATATAGATCATTTACCTTACATTTCTTGCAGTTATGGTCAAATATAATTTTAAATTGGTTTCCTTCTCGTTTTTTCTTTGTTCATTTTCACGCTAAAAAAAAAAAGAAACATTTAATATCAAAGGTACGTCACTTGAGTACCCTGAAAACATATAATTAAAAGCCCAAAAATAAAATTTAATATAGATCAATTACCTTACAATTCTTACACTTATGGTCAAATATAATTTGAAACTGGCTTCCTTTTCTTTTTTTGTGTGTTTTTACTCTAAAAAACACCCGAAACAGTTAATATCAAAGGTACGTCACTTGAGTACCTTGAAAAACATATAATTAAAAGCCTAAAAATAAAATTTCATATAGATTTAACTTACAATTCTTGCAGTTATGGTCAAATATAATTTGAAATTGGTTCCCTTCTCTTTGTTTATTTTTACGCTAAAAAAAATGAAACATTTAATATGAAAGGCACGTCACTTGAGTACCTTGAAAAACATTTAATTAAAAGCTCAAAAATAAAATTTCACATAGATCAATTACCTTACAATTGTTGCAGCTACGGCTAAATATAATTTGAAATTGGTTTCATTATCTGTGTTTTTGTTTTCACTCTAAAAAACAAAAATGAAACATTTAATATCAAAGGCACATCACTTCAGTACATTGAAATATATATAATTAAAAGCCCAAAATAAAATTTCATATAGATCGATTACCTTACAATTATGCTCAAATATAAATTGACATTGGCTTCCTTTTCTTTTTTTGTGTTTTAACTCTAAAAAAAAAAAAAAACATTTAATATCAAAGGCACGTCACTTGACTACCTTGAAAAACATACAATTAAAAGCCCAAAAACAAAATTTGATATAGATCATTTACCTTACATTTCTTGCAGTTATGGTCAAATATAATTTGAAATTGGTTTCCTTCTCTTTTTTTCTTTGTTCATTTTCACGCTAAAAAAACAAACATTTAATATCAAAGGCACGTCACTTGAGTACCCTGAAAAACATATAATTAAAAGCCCAAAAATAAAATTTCATATAGATCAATTACCTTACAATTCTTGCACTTATGGTCAAATATAATTTGAAATTGGCTTCCTTTTCTTTTTTTGTGTGTTTTTACTCTAAAAAACACCCAAAACAGTTAATATCAAAAATACGTCACTTGAGAACCTTGAAAAACATAAAAGAGCCCAAAAATAAAATTTCATATAGATCAATTACCTTAAAATTCTTGGAGCTACTGTCAAATATAATTTGAAATTGGTTTCCTTCTCTTTTTTTTTGTTTTCACTCTAAAAAACAAAAATGAAACATTTAAAATCAAAGGCACATGACTTGAGTGTATTGAAAAACATATAATTAAAAGCCCAAAAATAAAATTTAATATAGATCATTTACCTTACAATTCTTGCAGTTAGAGCGAAATAGAATTTAAAATTGGTTTCATTTTTTTTGTTTTCACTCTAAAAAACAAAAATAAAACATTTAAAATCAAAGGCACATGACTTAAGTGCATTGAGAAACATATAATGAAAAGCCCCCCAAAAAAATTTCATATAGATCAATTACCCTATAATTCTTGAAGCTAAGGCCACATATAATTTGAAATTGGTTTCATTCTCTTTTTTTTGTTTTCACTCTAAAAAAACAAAAAATGAAACATTTAAGATCTAAGGAATTTTACTTGAGTACCTTAAAATACATAATTAAAAGCCCAAAAATAAAATTTTATATAGATCAATTACCTTACAATTCTTGCAGTTATGGTCAAATATAATTTGAAATTGGTTTACTTCTTTTTTTCTTTAACGCTAAAAAAAAAATGAAATTTAATATCAAAAGCACATCACTTGAGTGCATTGAAAAACATATAATTAAAAGCCCAAAAATAAAATTTGATATAGCTAATTTACCTTACAATTCTTGCACTTATGGTCAAATATAATTTTAAATTGGTTTCCTTCTCTTTTTTTGTTTATTTCTACGCTAAAAAAAATGAAACATTTAATATGAAAGGCACATCACTTTAGTACCTTGAAAAACATTTAATCAAAAGCTCAAAAATAAAATTTCATATAGATCAATTACCTTACAATTCTAAGAGCTACGTCCAAATATAAGTTGAAATTAGTTTCACTCTTTTTTTTCTTTTCACTCTAAAAAACAAAAATGAAACATTGAAAATCAAAGGCACATCACTTGAGTACCTTGAAAAACATAATTAAAAGCAAAAAAATAAAATTTCATATGGATCAATTACCTTACAATTTTTGGAGCTACGGTCAAATATAATTTGAAATTGGTTTCCTTCTCTTTTTTTTTTGTTCATTTTCACGCTAAAAAAACAAAGACACATTTAATATCAAAGGCACGTCACTTGAGTACCCTGAAAAACATATAATTAAAAGCCAAAAAATAAAATTTTATATAGATCAATTACCTTACAATTCTTGGGTCTACAGCCAAATATAATTTGTATAATTAGAAATATGTTTTTGTTTGTTTTTTTTCATGCTAAAAAAACCCATGAAATATTTAATATCAAAGGCATGTCAATTGAGCACCTTGAAAAACATATAATTAAAAGCCCAAAAATAAAATTTCATATAGATGAATTACCTCACAATTCTTAGAGCTACTGTCAAATATAATTTGAAATTGGTTTCATTTTTTTTTTCACTCTAAAAAACAAAAATGAAACATTCAAAATCAAAGGCACATCACTTGAATGCACTGAAAAAAATATATAATTAAAAGCCCAAAACTAACATTTAATATAGATCAATTACCTTATGGTCAAATATAGTTTGAAATTGGCGTCCTTTTCTTTTTTTGTGTGTTTTCACTCTAAAAAAAACCCGAAACAGTTAATGTCAAAGGTACGTCAATTGAGTACCTTGAAAAACATATAATTAAAACCCTAAAAATAAAATTTCGTAGAGATTATTTACCTTACAATTCTTGCAGTTATGCTCAAATATAATTTGAAATTGATTTCCTTTTCTTTTTTTCTGTGTTTTAACTCTAAAAAAAAAAAAACATTTAATATCAAAGGCACGTCACTTGAATACCTTGAAAAACATATAATTAAAAGCCTAAAAATAAAATTTCACATAGATCAATTACCTTATAATTGTTGGAGCTACGGCCAAATATAATTTGAAATTGGTTTCATTCTCTGTTTTTTTGTTTTCACTCTAAAAAACAAAAATGAAACATTTAATATCAAAGGCACATCACTTAACTATCTTGAAAAACATATAATTAAAAGCTCAAAAACAAAATTTCATGTAGATCAATTACCTTAAAATTCTTGGAGCTACGGCTAAACATAATTTGAAATGTATTTCTTTTTATTTCTTTTCACTCTAAAAAACAAAAATGAAACATAATTAAAAGCCCAAAAATAAGATTTCATATAGATCAATTACCTTACAATTCTTGCAGTTATGGTCAAATATAATTTGAAATTGGTTTCCTTCTGTTTTTTGTTTGTTTCACGCTAAAAAAAATAAAATATTTAATATCAAAAGCACATCACTTGAGTGCATTGAAAAACATATAATTAAAAGCCCAAAAATAAAATTTCATATAGATCAATTACCTTACAATTCTTGCAGTTATGCTCAAATATAATTTGAAATTGGTTTCCTTTTCTTTTTTTTCTATATTTTAACTCTAAAAAAAACAAATAAAACATTTAATATCAAAGGCACGTCACTTGAGCACCTTGAAAAATATACAATTAAAAGCCCAAAAATAAAATTTCACATGGATCAATTACCTTACATTTGTTGGAGCTACGGCCAAACATAATTTGAAATTGGTTTCATTTTCTTTTTTTCTGTGTTTTAACTCTAAAAAAAACCAAAAACATTTAATATCAAAGGCACGTCACTTGAATACCTTGAAAAACATATAATTAAAAGCCTAAAAATAAAATTTCACATAGATCAATTACCTTATAATTGTTGGAGCTACGGCCAAATATAATTTGAAATTGGTTTCATTCTCTGTTTTTTTGTTTTCACTCTAAAAAACAAAAATGAAACATTTAATATCAAAGGCACATCACTTAACTATCTTGAAAAACATATAATTAAAAGCTCAAAAACAAAATTTCATGTAGATCAATTACCTTAAAATTCTTGGAGCTACGGCCAAACATAATTTGAAATGTATTTCTTTTTATTTCTTTTCACTCTAAAAAACAAAAATGAAACATAATTAAAAGCCCAAAAATAAGATTTCATATAGATCAATTACCTTACAATTCTTGCAGTTATGGTCAAATATAATTTGAAATTGGTTTCCTTCTGTTTTTTGTTTGTTTCACGCTAAAAAAAATAAAATATTTAATATCAAAAGCACATCACTTGAGTGCATTGAAAAACATATAATTAAAAGCCCAAAAATAAAATTTCATATAGATCAATTACCTTACAATTCTTGCAGTTATGCTCAAATATAATTTGAAATTGGTTTCCTTCTGTTTTTTGTTTGTTTCACGCTAAAAAAAATAAAATATTTAATATCAAAAGCACATCACTTGAGTGCATTGAAAAACATATAATTAAAAGCTCAAAAATAAAATTTCATATAGATCAATTACCTTACAATTCTTGCAGTTATGCTCAAATATAATTTGAAATTGGTTTCCTTTTCTTTTTTTTCTATATTTTAACTCTAAAAAAAACAAATAAAACATTTAATATCAAAGGCACGTCACTTGAGCACCTTGAAAAATATACAATTAAAAGCCCAAAAATAAAATTTCACATGGATCAATTACCTTACATTTGTTGGAGCTACGGCCAAATATAATTTGAAATTGGTTTCATTCTCTTTTTTTTATTTTCACTCTAAAAAACAAAAATGAAACATTTAAGAGCAAAGGCACGTCACTTGAGTACCTTGAAAAACATAATTAAAAGCCTCAAAATAAAATTTCAAATAGATCAATTACCTTACAATTCTTGTCGCTACGGTGAAAAAAAAATTGTAATTGGTTTACTTCTCTTTTTTTTGTTCATTTACACGCTAAAAAAACAAATAAACATTTAATATCAAAGGCATGTCACTTGAGTACCCTGAAAAACATATAATTAAAAGCCAAACACTAAAATTTCATAAAAATCAATTACCTTAAAATTCATTCAGTTATGGTCAAATATAATTTTAAATTGGTTTCATTCTTTTTTTGTTTTCATTCTAAAAAATAAAAATGAAACATTTAAAATCAAAGGCACATCACTTGACTGCATTGAAAAACATAATTAAAAGCCCAAAAATAAAATTTCATATAGATCAATTACCTTACAATTTTTGGAGCTACGGTCAAATACAATTTTAAACTGGTTTCCTTCTCTTTTTTTTTCTTCATTTTCACGCTAAAAAACAAAGAAACATTTAATATCAAAGGCACATCACTTGAGTACCCTGAAAAATATACAATTAAAAGCCCAAAAATAAAATTTCACATGGATCAATTACCTTACATTTGTTGGGGCTACGGCCACATATAATTTGAAATTGGTTTCATTCTCTTTTTTTTGTTTTCACTCTAAAAAACAAAAATGAAACATTTAGGATCTAAGGCACGTCACTTGAGTACCTTGAAAAACATAATTAAAAGCCTCAAAATAAAATTTCAAATAGATCAATTACCTTACAATTCTTGTCGCTACGGTGAAAAAAAAATTGTAATTGGTTTACTTCTCTTTTTTTTTGTTCATTTACACGCTAAAAAAACAAATAAACATTTAATATCAAAGGCATGTCACTTGAGTACCCTGAAAAACATATAATTAAAAGTCAAACAATAAAATTTCATAAAAATCAATTACCTTAAAATTCATTCAGTTATGGTCAAATATAATTTTAAATTGGTTTCATTCTTTTTTTGTTTTCATTCTAAAAAATAAAAATGAAACATTTAAAATCAAAGGCACATCACTTGACTGCATTGAAAAACATAATTAAAAGCCCAAAAATAAAATTTCATATAGATCAATTACCTTACAATTTTTGGAGCTACGGTCAAATACAATTTTAAACTGGTTTCCTTCTCTTTTTTTTCTTCATTTTCACGCTAAAAAAACAAAGAAACATTTAATATCAAAGGCACGTCACTTGAGTACCCTGAAAAACATATAATTAAAAGCCAAAAAATAAAATTTTATATAGATCAATTACCTTATAATTCTTGGGTCTACGGCCAAATATAATTTGAAATTGGTTAATTTCTTTTTTTTTTGTTTTCACTCTAAAAAACAAAAATGAAACATTTAAAATCAAAGGCACATCACTTGAGTACCTTGAAAAACATACAATTAAAAGCCCAAAACAAAATTTTCATATAGATCAATTACCTTACAATTCTTGGAGCTATAGCCAAATATAATTTGAAATTGGTTTCATTCTTTTTTTTTTGTTTTCACTCTAAAAAAGCTGGAGAACTCCCAGAACCAAATTATGGTCCCACCGAGGAGCCAGACTCCACAGCAGAAGAAAACCCTTTCTTCTTCAAAATCGAGGATTCAACCTCCAGGCCAACAAATGGAGCAGATGAACATCCTCCTTCAACAGATATCCCTGCGGCAGAAGATCTTGATGAGAGGGGAGCAGAAAGGGCCTTGCCACAGTCAGGGCCAGAAGGTCCGGATACCAGGACTGACAAGGCCAATTCAGAGCAATCAGGATGACCAGACAACGTTCCATCTTCAACTTCTGAATCACTCTTATCAACATTGGAAGGGGAGGAAAGATGTAGGCCAGGGAAAATGCCCAGGGAATTGACATGGCGTCAACAGCCATGGCAGGCGAGTCCTTCCATCGGGAGCAGAACATCGGAACCTTCCTGTTGTGCCTGGTTGCCATCAGATCCACTAGGGGTACTCCCCACTTCTGAGTTAGGAGCTGAAACACCTCCACATGGAGTTCCCACTCTCCGCTGTCGACTGTGTGACGACTGAGGAAGTCTGCCATGATGCTGTCTACGCCTGGAATGTGCACAGCGGAAATGACAGGAACATGAACCTCCACCCAGGACAGAATGGATTTGACCTCTAACCAAGCAGTGAGACTTCTTGTCCCGTCCTATCTGTTGATGTAAGCCATGGCGGTGGTGTTGTCGGATTCCAATCTGACCAGACAGTCCTCCAGCTGACATTCCCAATGGCGCAGAGCATGAAATATCGCTTGAAGTTTCAGAACGTTGATGGGATGAAGAGACTCCTCCAAGGAACACTTCTCCTGAGCGCTGATGCGACCCAGGACACCACCCAAACCCGAGAGGCTGGCGTCCGTCGTGACCTTGGTCCAGTAGGTGATCCTGAAGGATCTCCCCTCCAGGAGATTGGAAAGATCCAACCACCACTCCAAACTCAACTCGACATGAGGAGGAAGAGAGAGCGACAGCTTCAGATGATCCAGCTGGTCCCTGCATGTCTGAATAACAAATCTTTGCAGTTCCCTGCTATGTGCCATGGCGAATGGAACCGCCTCTATCGTAGATATGAACTTCCCCACCAGAGAAGACAACTTCGGAACCGGGATCCGATCGTGGGCAAGGATCTTAGAAACCCGTTGAGCAATCTGATGAGCTACCTCCTCTGGTAGAAACACCATGCACCTCTAAGTATCGAACAGAAGACCCAGAAAAATGAGTCGCTGGGACGGAACCAAGTCCGACTTGTCCAAGTTCATAATCCAACCGTGATGTGTGAGGACTTGAATGCAGGTCTGAACCTGCTGATGAAGAAGGTCCGGAGACGCAGCCTTCAACAGCAAGTCGTCCATGTACGGAGTTACAATTTTTTTGTTTGTTTTCACGCTAAAAAACAAAAATGAAACTTTTAATATCAAAAGCACATCACTTGAGTGCATTGAAAAACATAAATAAAAGCCAAAAAATAAAATTTCATATAGATCAATTACCTTACAGTTCTTGGATCTACTGTCAAATATAATTTGAAATTGGTTTACTTCTCTTTTGTTTTTCATGCTAAAAAAACCCATGAAATATTTAATATCAAAGGCATGTCAATTGAGTACCTTGAAAAACATATAATTAAAAGCCCAAAAATAAAATTTCATATAGATGAATTACCTCACAATTCTTAGAGCTACTGTCAAATATAATTTGAAATTGGTTTCATTTTTTTTTTTTCACTCTAAAAAACAAAAATTAAACATTTAAAATCAAAGGCACATCACTTGCGTGCATTGAAAAATATATAATTAAAAGCCGAAAAATACAATTTCATATAGATCAATTACCTAACAATTCTTGCAGCTATTGTCAAATTTGAAATTGGTTTCATTCTTTTTTCTTATTTTCACTCTAAAAAACAAAAATTAAACATTTAAAATCAAAGGCACGTCACTTGAGTACCTTGAAGAAGATATAATTAAAAGCCTAAAAGTAGAATTTCATATAGATCAATTACCTTACAATTCTTGGAGCTACGGTGAAATATAATTTGAAATTCGTTTCCTTCACTTTTTTTTTGTTTTCATGCTAAAAAAAAAACATGAAACATTTAATATCAAAGGCATGTCAATTGAGTACCTTTAAAAACATATAATTAAAAGCCCAAAAATAAAATTTCATATAGATCAATGACCTTACAATTCTTGCACTTATGGTCCAATATAATTTGAAATTGGTTTCCTTCTTTTTGTTTTCTTCATTTTCACGCTAAAAATAAAAATAAACATTTAATATCAAAGGCACGTCAGTTGAGTACCCTGAAAAACATATAATTAAAAGCCCAAAAATAAAATGTCATATAGATCAATTACCTTACAAATCTTGCAGTTATGATCAAATATAATTTGAAATTAGTTTCCTTCTCTTTTTTTCTGTTTTCATGATAAAAAAATAATAACATTTAATATCAAAAGCACATCACTTAAGTGCAATGAAAAACATATAATTAAAAGCCGAAAAATAAAATTCTATATAGATCAAATACCTTACAATTCTTGCATTTATGTTCAAATATAATTTGAAATTGGTTTCATTTTTTTTTTCTTGTTTTCACGCTAAAAAACAAAAATAAAACATTTAAAATCAAAGACACATCACTTAAGTGCATTGAAAAATATATAATTAAAAGCGAAAAAATAAAATTTCATATAGATCAATTACCTTACAATTCTTGCAGTTATGGTCAAATTTGAAATTGGTTTCATTCTTTTTTCTTATTTTCACTCTAAAAACAAAAATGAAACATTTAAAATCAAAAGCACGTCACTTGAGTACCTTAAAAAACATATAATTAAAAACCTAAAAGTAAAATTTTATATAGATCAATTACCTTACAATTCTTGGAGCTACGGTCAAATATAATTTGAAATTGGTTTCCTTCTCTTTTTTTTTTTTGTTTTCATGCTAAAAAAAAACATGAAACATTTAATATCAAAGGCATGTCACTTGAGTACCCTGAAAAACATATAATTAAAAGCCCAAAAATAAAATTTCATATAGATCAATTACCTTACAATTCTTGCAGTTATGGTCAAATTTGAAATTGGTTTCATTCCTTTTTCTTATTTTTACTCTAAAAACAAAAATGAAACATTTAAAAGCAAAAGCACGTCACTTGAGTACCTTAAAAAACATATAATTAAAAACCTAAAAGTAAAATTTCATACAGATCAATTACCTTACAATTCTTGAAGCTACGGTCAAATATAATTTGAAATTGGTTTCCTTCTCTTTTTTTTTGTTTTCATGCTAAAAAAAAAATGAAACATTTAATATCAAAGGCATGTCAATTGAGTACCTTGAAAAACATATAATTAAAAGCCCAAAAATAAAATTTCATATAGATCATTTACCTTACAATTCTTGCAGTTATGGCGAAATAGAATTTGAAATTGGTTTCCTTCTTTTTGTTTTGTTCGTTTGCACGCTACAATTAAAAGAAACATTTAATATCAAAAGCACGTCCCTTGAGTACCCTGAAAAACATATAATTAAAAGCCCAAAAATAAAATTTCATATAGATCATTTACCTTACAATTCTTGCAGTTATGGCCAAATAGAATTTGAAATTGGTTTTCTTCTTTGTTTTCTTCATTTTCACACTAAAAATAAAAAGAAACATTTACTATCAAAGGCACTTCACTTGAGTACCCTGAGAAACATATAATTAAAAGCCCAAAAATAAAATTTCACATAGATCAATTACCTTACAATTCTTGGAGCTACGGCCAAATATAATTTGACATTGGTTTCATTCTATTTTTTTTTTGTTTTCACTCTAAAAAATGCTGGAGAACTCCCAGAACCAAATTAAGGTCCCACTGAGGAGCCAGACTCCACAGCAGAAGAAAACCATTTCTTCTTCAAAATCAAGGATTCAACCTCCAGGCCGTCAAATGGAGCCGATGAACATTGTCCAACAGATAGCCCTGCAGCAGAAGATCTGGATGAGAGGGGAGCGGAAAGGGCTCCGCCACAGACAGGGCCAGAAGGTCCGGATACCAGGACTGACAAGGTCAATTCGGAGCGATCAGGATGACCGGACAATGTTCCACCTTCAACTTCTGAATCACCCTTATCAACATTGGAAGGGGAGGAAAAATGTAGGCCAGGGAGAAAGCCCAGGGAATTGACATGGCGTCGAAAGCCAGGGCTAGCGAGTCTCTCCATTGGGAGCAGAACATCGGAACCTTCCTGTTGTGCCTGGTTGCCATCAGATCCACTAGGGGTACTCCCTACTTCTGAGTTAGGAGCTGAAACACCTCCGGATGGAGTTCCCACTCTCTGCTGTCAACTGTGTGACGACTGAGGAAGTCTGCCATGATGCTGTCTACGCCTGGAATGTACACCGCGGAACTGACAGGAACATGAACCTACGCCCAGGATAGAATGGCCTTGATCTATAACCAAGCAGCGAGACTTCTTGTCCCGCCCTGCCTGTTGATGCAAGCCATGGCGGTGGCGGATTCCACTCTGACCGGACAGTCCTCCAGCTGAGATTCCCAATGGCGCAGAGTATGAAATATCGCTCAAAGTTCCAGAACGTTGATGGGAAGAAGAGACTCCTCCAAGGACCACTTCCCCTAAGCGCTGATGCGACCCAGGACAGCACCCCCAACCCGAGAGGCTGGCGTCCGTCGTGACCTTGGTACAGTAGGGGATCCGGAAGGATCTCCCCTTCAGGAGATTGGAAAGATCCAACCACCACTCCAAACTCAACACGACATGAGGAGGAAGAGAGATCGACAGCTTCAGATGATCCGGTCGGTCCCTGCATGTCTGAATCACAAATCTTTGAAGTTCCCTGGTGAGTGCCATGGCGAATGGAACCACCTCTATTGTAGATATGAACTTCCTCACCAGAGAAGACGACTTGGGAACCGGGATCCGATCGTGGGCAAGGATCTTACAAACCCGTTGAGCAATCTGATGAGCTACCTACTCTGGTAGAAACACCATGCACCTCTGAGTGTCAAACAGAAGACCCAGGAAAATGAGTCGCTGGGACGGAACCAAGTCCGACGTGTCCAAGTTCAAAATCCAACCGTGACGTGTGAGGACTTGAATGCAGGTCTGAACCTGCTGATGAAGAAGGTCCGGAGACGCAGCCTTCAACAGCAAGTCGTCCATGTACGGAGTTACAATTTTTTTCTTTGTTGTCACGCTAAAAAACAAAAATGAAACTTTTAATATCAAAAGCATGTCATTTGAGTGCATTGAAAAACATATAAATAAAAGCCAAAAAATAAAATTTCATATAGATCTATTACCTTACAGTTCTTGGGGCTACTGTCAAATATAATTTGAAATTGGTTTACTTCTTTTTTTTTATGCTAAAAAAACCCATGAAATATTTAATATCAAAGGCATGTCAATTGAGTACCTTGAAAAACATATAATTAAAAGCCCAAAAATAAAATTTCATATAGATGAATTACCTCACAATTCTTAGAGCTACTGTCAAATATAATTTGAAATTGGTTTCATTTGTTTTTGTTTTCACTCTAAAAAACAAAAATTAAACATTTTAAATCAAAGGCACATCACTTGCGTGCATTGAAAAATATATAATTAAAAGACGAAAAATAAAATTTAATATAGATCAATTACCTTACAATTCTTGCAGTTATAGTCAAATTTGAAATTGGTTTCATTCTTTTTTCTTATTTTCACTCTAAAAAACAAAAATTAAACATTTAAAATCAAAGGCACGTCACTTGAGTACCTTGAAGAAGATATAATTAAAAGCCTAAAAGTAAAATTTCATATAGATCAATTACCTTACAATTCTTGGAGCTACGGTCAAATATAATTTGAAATTGGTTTCCTTCACTTTTTTTTGTTTTCATGCTAAAAAAAACATGAAGCATTTAATATCAAAGGCATGTCAATTGAGTACGTTGAAAAACATATAATTAAAACCCAAAAATAACATTTCATATAGATGATTTACTTTACAATTCTTGCAGTTATGGCCAAAAAGAATTTGAAATTGGTTTCCTTCTCTTTTTTTTTGTTTTCATGCTAAAAAAAAACATGAAACATTTAACATCAAAGGCACGTCACTTGAGTACCCTGAAAAACATATAATTAAAAGCCCAAAAATAAAATTTCATATAGGTCAATTACCTTACAATTCTTGCAGTTATGGTCAAATTTGAAATTGGTTTCATTCCTTTTTCTTATTTTTACTCTAAAAACAAAAATGAAACATTTAAAAGCAAAAGCACGTCACTTGAGTACCTTAAAAAACATATAATTAAAAACCTAAAAGTAAAATTTCATACAGATCAATTACCTTACAATTCTTGAAGCTACGGTCAAATATAATTTGAAATTGGTTTCCTTCTCTTTTTTTTTGTTTTCATGCTAAAAAAAAAATGAAACATTTAATATCAAAGGCATGTCAATTGAGTACCTTGAAAAACATATAATTAAAAGCCCAAAAATAAAATTTCATATAGATCATTTACCTTACAATTCTTGCAGTTATGGCGAAATAGAATTTGAAATTGGTTTCCTTCTTTTTGTTTTGTTCGTTTGCACGCTACAATTAAAAGAAACATTTAATATCAAAAGCACGTCCCTTGAGTACCCTGAAAAACATATAATTAAAAGCCCAAAAATAAAATTTCATATAGATCATTTACCTTACAATTCTTGCAGTTATGGCCAAATAGAATTTGAAATTGGTTTTCTTCTTTGTTTTCTTCATTTTCACACTAAAAATAAAAAGAAACATTTACTATCAAAGGCACTTCACTTGAGTACCCTGAGAAACATATAATTAAAAGCCCAAAAATAAAATTTCACATAGATCAATTACCTTACAATTCTTGGAGCTACGGCCAAATATAATTTGACATTGGTTTCATTCTATTTTTTTTTGTTTTCACTCTAAAAAATGCTGGAGAACTCCCAGAACCAAATTAAGGTCCCACTGAGGAGCCAGACTCCACAGCAGAAGAAAACCATTTCTTCTTCAAAATCAAGGATTCAACCTCCAGGCCGTCAAATGGAGCCGATGAACATTGTCCAACAGATAGCCCTGCAGCAGAAGATCTGGATGAGAGGGGAGCGGAAAGGGCTCCGCCACAGACAGGGCCAGAAGGTCCGGATACCAGGACTGACAAGGTCAATTCGGAGCGATCAGGATGACCGGACAATGTTCCACCTTCAACTTCTGAATCACCCTTATCAACATTGGAAGGGGAGGAAAAATGTAGGCCAGGGAGAAAGCCCAGGGAATTGACATGGCGTCGAAAGCCAGGGCTAGCGAGTCTCTCCATTGGGAGCAGAACATCGGAACCTTCCTGTTGTGCCTGGTTGCCATCAGATCCACTAGGGGTACTCCCTACTTCTGAGTTAGGAGCTGAAACACCTCCGGATGGAGTTCCCACTCTCTGCTGTCAACTGTGTGACGACTGAGGAAGTCTGCCATGATGCTGTCTACGCCTGGAATGTACACCGCGGAACTGACAGGAACATGAACCTACGCCCAGGATAGAATGGCCTTGATCTATAACCAAGCAGCGAGACTTCTTGTCCCGCCCTGCCTGTTGATGCAAGCCATGGCGGTGGCGGATTCCACTCTGACCGGACAGTCCTCCAGCTGAGATTCCCAATGGCGCAGAGTATGAAATATCGCTCAAAGTTCCAGAACGTTGATGGGAAGAAGAGACTCCTCCAAGGACCACTTCCCCTAAGCGCTGATGCGACCCAGGACAGCACCCCCAACCCGAGAGGCTGGCGTCCGTCGTGACCTTGGTACAGTAGGGGATCCGGAAGGATCTCCCCTTCAGGAGATTGGAAAGATCCAACCACCACTCCAAACTCAACACGACATGAGGAGGAAGAGAGATCGACAGCTTCAGATGATCCGGTCGGTCCCTGCATGTCTGAATCACAAATCTTTGAAGTTCCCTGGTGAGTGCCATGGCGAATGGAACCACCTCTATTGTAGATATGAACTTCCTCACCAGAGAAGACGACTTGGGAACCGGGATCCGATCGTGGGCAAGGATCTTACAAACCCGTTGAGCAATCTGATGAGCTACCTACTCTGGTAGAAACACCATGCACCTCTGAGTGTCAAACAGAAGACCCAGGAAAATGAGTCGCTGGGACGGAACCAAGTCCGACGTGTCCAAGTTCAAAATCCAACCGTGACGTGTGAGGACTTGAATGCAGGTCTGAACCTGCTGATGAAGAAGGTCCGGAGACGCAGCCTTCAACAGCAAGTCGTCCATGTACGGAGTTACAATTTTTTTCTTTGTTGTCACGCTAAAAAACAAAAATGAAACTTTTAATATCAAAAGCATGTCATTTGAGTGCATTGAAAAACATATAAATAAAAGCCAAAAAATAAAATTTCATATAGATCTATTACCTTACAGTTCTTGGGGCTACTGTCAAATATAATTTGAAATTGGTTTACTTCTTTTTTTTTATGCTAAAAAAACCCATGAAATATTTAATATCAAAGGCATGTCAATTGAGTACCTTGAAAAACATATAATTAAAAGCCCAAAAATAAAATTTCATATAGATGAATTACCTCACAATTCTTAGAGCTACTGTCAAATATAATTTGAAATTGGTTTCATTTGTTTTTGTTTTCACTCTAAAAAACAAAAATTAAACATTTTAAATCAAAGGCACATCACTTGCGTGCATTGAAAAATATATAATTAAAAGACGAAAAATAAAATTTAATATAGATCAATTACCTTACAATTCTTGCAGTTATAGTCAAATTTGAAATTGGTTTCATTCTTTTTTCTTATTTTCACTCTAAAAAACAAAAATTAAACATTTAAAATCAAAGGCACGTCACTTGAGTACCTTGAAGAAGATATAATTAAAAGCCTAAAAGTAAAATTTCATATAGATCAATTACCTTACAATTCTTGGAGCTACGGTCAAATATAATTTGAAATTGGTTTCCTTCACTTTTTTTTGTTTTCATGCTAAAAAAAACATGAAGCATTTAATATCAAAGGCATGTCAATTGAGTACGTTGAAAAACATATAATTAAAACCCGAAAATAACATTTCATATAGATGATTTACTTTACAATTCTTGCAGTTATGGCCAAAAAGAATTTGAAATTGGTTTCCTTCTCTTTTTTTTTGTTTTCATGCTAAAAAAAAACATGAAACATTTAACATCAAAGGCACGTCACTTGAGTACCCTGAGAAACATATAATTAAAAGCCCAAAAATAAAATTTCACATAGATCAATTACCTTACAATTCTTGGAGCTACGGCCAAATATAATTTGACATTGGTTTCATTCTATTTTTTTTTTGTTTTCACTCTAAAAAATGCTGGAGAACTCCCAGAACCAAATTAAGGTCCCACTGAGGAGCCAGACTCCACAGCAGAAGAAAACCATTTCTTCTTCAAAATCAAGGATTCAACCTCCAGGCCGTCAAATGGAGCCGATGAACATTGTCCAACAGATAGCCCTGCAGCAGAAGATCTGGATGAGAGGGGAGCGGAAAGGGCTCCGCCACAGACAGGGCCAGAAGGTCCGGATACCAGGACTGACAAGGTCAATTCGGAGCGATCAGGATGACCGGACAATGTTCCACCTTCAACTTCTGAATCACCCTTATCAACATTGGAAGGGGAGGAAAAATGTAGGCCAGGGAGAAAGCCCAGGGAATTGACATGGCGTCGAAAGCCAGGGCTAGCGAGTCTCTCCATTGGGAGCAGAACATCGGAACCTTCCTGTTGTGCCTGGTTGCCATCAGATCCACTAGGGGTACTCCCTACTTCTGAGTTAGGAGCTGAAACACCTCCGGATGGAGTTCCCACTCTCTGCTGTCAACTGTGTGACGACTGAGGAAGTCTGCCATGATGCTGTCTACGCCTGGAATGTACACCGCGGAACTGACAGGAACATGAACCTACGCCCAGGATAGAATGGCCTTGATCTATAACCAAGCAGCGAGACTTCTTGTCCCGCCCTGCCTGTTGATGCAAGCCATGGCGGTGGCGGATTCCACTCTGACCGGACAGTCCTCCAGCTGAGATTCCCAATGGCGCAGAGTATGAAATATCGCTCAAAGTTCCAGAACGTTGATGGGAAGAAGAGACTCCTCCAAGGACCACTTCCCCTAAGCGCTGATGCGACCCAGGACAGCACCCCCAACCCGAGAGGCTGGCGTCCGTCGTGACCTTGGTACAGTAGGGGATCCGGAAGGATCTCCCCTTCAGGAGATTGGAAAGATCCAACCACCACTCCAAACTCAACACGACATGAGGAGGAAGAGAGATCGACAGCTTCAGATGATCCGGTCGGTCCCTGCATGTCTGAATCACAAATCTTTGAAGTTCCCTGGTGAGTGCCATGGCGAATGGAACCACCTCTATTGTAGATATGAACTTCCTCACCAGAGAAGACGACTTGGGAACCGGGATCCGATCGTGGGCAAGGATCTTACAAACCCGTTGAGCAATCTGATGAGCTACCTACTCTGGTAGAAACACCATGCACCTCTGAGTGTCAAACAGAAGACCCAGGAAAATGAGTCGCTGGGACGGAACCAAGTCCGACGTGTCCAAGTTCAAAATCCAACCGTGACGTGTGAGGACTTGAATGCAGGTCTGAACCTGCTGATGAAGAAGGTCCGGAGACGCAGCCTTCAACAGCAAGTCGTCCATGTACGGAGTTACAATTTTTTTCTTTGTTGTCACGCTAAAAAACAAAAATGAAACTTTTAATATCAAAAGCATGTCATTTGAGTGCATTGAAAAACATATAAATAAAAGCCAAAAAATAAAATTTCATATAGATCTATTACCTTACAGTTCTTGGGGCTACTGTCAAATATAATTTGAAATTGATTTACTTCTTTTTTTTTATGCTAAAAAAACCCATGAAATATTTAATATCAAAGGCATGTCAGTTGAGTACCTTGAAAAACATATAATTAAAAGCCCAAAAATAAAATTTCATATAGATGAATTACCTCACAATTCTTAGAGCTACTGTCAAATATAATTTGAAATTGGTTTCATTTGTTTTTGTTTTCACTCTAAAAAACAAAAATTAAACATTTTAAATCAAAGGCACATCACTTGCGTGCATTGAAAAATATATAATTAAAAGACGAAAAATAAAATTTCATATAGATCAATTACCTTACAATTCTTGCAGTTATAGTCAAATTTGAAATTGGTTTCATTCTTTTTTCTTATTTTCACTCTAAAAAACAAAAATTAAACATTTAAAATCAAAGGCACGTCACTTGAGTACCTTGAAGAAGATATAATTAAAAGCCTAAAAGTAAAATTTCATATAGATCAATTACCTTACAATTCTTGGAGCTACGGTCAAATATAATTTGAAATTGGTTTCCTTCACTTTTTTTTGTTTTCATGCTAAATAAAACATGAAGCATTTAATATCAAAGGCATGTCAATTGAGTACGTTGAAAAACATATAATTAAAACCCGAAAATAACATTTCATATAGATGATTTACTTTACAATTCTTGCAGTTATGGCCAAAAAGAATTTGAAATTGGTTTCCTTCTCTTTTTTTTTGTTTTCATGCTAAAAAAAAACATGAAACATTTAACATCAAAGGCACGTCACTTGAGTACCCTGAGAAACATATAATTAAAAGCCCAAAAATAAAATTTCACATAGATCAATTACCTTACAATTCTTGGAGCTACGGCCAAATATAATTTGACATTGGTTTCATTCTATTTTTTTTTTGTTTTCACTCTAAAAAATGCTGGAGAACTCCCAGAACCAAATTAAGGTCCCACTGAGGAGCCAGACTCCACAGCAGAAGAAAACCATTTCTTCTTCAAAATCAAGGATTCAACCTCCAGGCCGTCAAATGGAGCCGATGAACATTGTCCAACAGATAGCCCTGCAGCAGAAGATCTGGATGAGAGGGGAGCGGAAAGGGCTCCGCCACAGACAGGGCCAGAAGGTCCGGATACCAGGACTGACAAGGTCAATTCGGAGCGATCAGGATGACCGGACAATGTTCCACCTTCAACTTCTGAATCACCCTTATCAACATTGGAAGGGGAGGAAAAATGTAGGCCAGGGAGAAAGCCCAGGGAATTGACATGGCGTCGAAAGCCAGGGCTAGCGAGTCTCTCCATTGGGAGCAGAACATCGGAACCTTCCTGTTGTGCCTGGTTGCCATCAGATCCACTAGGGGTACTCCCTACTTCTGAGTTAGGAGCTGAAACACCTCCGGATGGAGTTCCCACTCTCTGCTGTCAACTGTGTGACGACTGAGGAAGTCTGCCATGATGCTGTCTACGCCTGGAATGTACACCGCGGAACTGACAGGAACATGAACCTACGCCCAGGATAGAATGGCCTTGATCTATAACCAAGCAGCGAGACTTCTTGTCCCGCCCTGCCTGTTGATGCAAGCCATGGCGGTGGAGGATTCCACTCTGACCGGACAGTCCTCCAGCTGAGATTCCCAATGGCGCAGAGTATGAAATATCGCTCAAAGTTCCAGAACGTTGATGGGAAGAAGAGACTCCTCCAAGGACCACTTCCCCTAAGCGCTGATGCGACCCAGGACAGCACCCCCAACCCGAGAGGCTGGCGTCCGTCGTGACCTTGGTACAGTAGGGGATCCGGAAGGATCTCCCCTTCAGGAGATTGGAAAGATCCAACCACCACTCCAAACTCAACACGACATGAGGAGGAAGAGAGATCGACAGCTTCAGATGATCCGGTCGGTCCCTGCATGTCTGAATCACAAATCTTTGAAGTTCCCTGGTGAGTGCCATGGCGAATGGAACCACCTCTATTGTAGATATGAACTTCCTCACCAGAGAAGACGACTTGGGAACCGGGATCCGATCGTGGGCAAGGATCTTACAAACCCGTTGAGCAATCTGATGAGCTACCTACTCTGGTAGAAACACCATGCACCTCTGAGTGTCAAACAGAAGACCCAGGAAAATGAGTCGCTGGGACGGAACCAAGTCCGACGTGTCCAAGTTCAAAATCCAACCGTGACGTGTGAGGACTTGAATGCAGGTCTGAACCTGCTGATGAAGAAGGTCCGGAGACGCAGCCTTCAACAGCAAGTCGTCCATGTACGGAGTTACAATTTTTTTCTTTGTTGTCACGCTAAAAAACAAAAATGAAACTTTTAATATCAAAAGCATGTCATTTGAGTGCATTGAAAAACATATAAATAAAAGCCAAAAAATAAAATTTCATATAGATCTATTACCTTACAGTTCTTGGGGCTACTGTCAAATATAATTTGAAATTGGTTTACTTCTTTTTTTTTATGCTAAAAAAACCCATGAAATATTTAATATCAAAGGCATGTCAATTGAGTACCTTGAAAAACATATAATTAAAAGCCCAAAAATAAAATTTCATATAGATGAATTACCTCACAATTCTTAGAGCTACTGTCAAATATAATTTGAAATTGGTTTCATTTGTTTTTGTTTTCACTCTAAAAAACAAAAATTAAACATTTTAAATCAAAGGCACATCACTTGCGTGCATTGAAAAATATATAATTAAAAGACGAAAAATAAAATTTCATATAGATCACTTACCTTACAATTCTTGCAGTTATAGTCAAATTTGAAATTGGTTTCATTCTTTTTTCTTATTTTCACTCTAAAAAACAAAAATTAAACATTTAAAATCAAAGGCACGTCACTTGAGTACCTTGAAGAAGATATAATTAAAAGCCTAAAAGTAAAATTTCATATAGATCAATTACCTTACAATTCTTGGAGCTACGGTCAAATATAATTTGAAATTGGTTTCCTTCACTTTTTTTTGTTTTCATGCTAAATAAAACATGAAGCATTTAATATCAAAGGCATGTCAATTGAGTACGTTGAAAAACATATAATTAAAACCCGAAAATAACATTTCATATAGATGATTTACTTTACAATTCTTGCAGTTATGGCCAAAAAGAATTTGAAATTGGTTTCCTTCTCTTTTTTTTTGTTTTCATGCTAAAAAAAAACATGAAACATTTAACATCAAAGGCACGTCACTTGAGTACCCTGAAAAACATATAATTAAAAGCCCAAAAATAAAATTTCATATAGATCAATTACCTTACAATTCTTGCAGTTATGGTCAAATATAATTTGAAATTGGTTTTATTCTTTTTTTTATTTCACTCTTAAAAACAAAAATGAAACATTTTAAATCAAAGTCACATCACTTGAGTGCATTGAAAAATATATAATTAAAAGCCCAAAAACAAAATTTCATATAGATCAATTACCTACAATTCTTGCAGTTATGGTGAAATATAATTTGAAATTGGTTTCATTCTTTTTTTCTTATTTTCACTCTAAAAAACAAAAATGAAAAATTTAAAATCAAAGTCACATCACTTGAGTGCATTGAAAAATATATAATTAAAAGCCCAAAAATAAAATTTCATATAGATCAATTACCTTACAATTCTTGGAGCTACTGTCAAATATAATTTGAAATTGGTTTCGTTCACTTTTTTTTTGTTTTCATGCTAAAAAAAACATGAAACATTTAATATCAAAGGCATGTCAATTGAGTACCTTTAAAACCATATAATTAAAAGCCCAAAAATAAAATTTCATATAGATCAATTACCTTACAATTCTTGCACTTATGGTCAAATATAATTTGAAATTGGTTTCCTTCTTTTTGTTTTCTTCATTTTCACGCTAAAAATAAAAATAAACATTTAATATCAAAGGCACGTCAGTTGAGTACCCTGAAAAACATATAATTAAAAGCCCAAAAATAAAATGTCATATAGATCAATTACCTTACAAATCTTGCAGTTATGATCAAATATAATTTGAAATTAGTTTCCTTCTCTTTTTTTCTGTGTTTTCATGCTAAAAAAAAAATAACATTTAATATCAAAACTACATCACTTAAGTGCAATGAAAAACATATAATTAAAAGCCGAAAAATAAAATTCTATATAGATCAATTACCTTTCAATTCTTGCAGTTATGTTCAAATATAATTTGAAATTGGTTTCATTTTTTTTTCTTCTTTTCACGCTAAAAAACAAAAATGAAACATTTAAAATCAAAGACACATCACTTGAGTGCATTGAAAAATATATAATTAAAAGCGAAAAAATAAAATTTCATATAGATCCATTACCTTACAATTCTTGCAGTTATGGTCAAATTTGAAATTGGTTTCATTCTTTTTTCTTAATTTCACTCTAAAAACAAAAATGAAACATTTAAAATCAAAAGCACGTCGCTTGAGTACCTTAAAAAACATATAATTAAAAACCTAAAAGTAAAATTTCATATAGATCAATTACCTTACAATTCTTAGAGCTACGGTGAAATATAATTTGAAATTGGTTTCCTTCTCTTTTTTTTTTTTTTTTTCATGCTAAAAAAAAAAATGAAACATTTAATATCAAAGGTATGTCAATTGAGTACCTTGAAAAACATATAATTAAAAGCCCAAAAATAAAATTTCATATAGACCATTTACCTTACAATTCTTGCAGTTATGGCGAAATAGAATTTGAAATTGGTTTCCTTCTTTTTGTTTTGTTCGTTTGCAAGCTAAAATTAAAAAGAAACATTTAATATCAAAAGCACGTCCCTTGAGTACCCTGAAAAACAAATAATTAAAAGCCCAAAAATACAATTTCATATAGATCAATTACCTTACAATTCTTGCAGTTCTGGTGAAATATAATTTGAAATTTGTTTCCTTCTCTTTTTTTGTGTGTTTTCAAGCTAAAAAAAAAAAAAACATTAAATATCAAAAGCACGTCACTTGAGTACCCTGAAAAACATATAATTAAAAGCCCAAAAATAAAATTTCATATAGATCATTTACCTTACAATTCTTGCAGTTATGGCCAAATAGAATTTGAAATTGGTTTTCTTCTTTGTTTTCTTCATTTTCACGCTAAAAATAAAAAGAAACATTTACTATCAAAGGCACGTCACTTGAGTACCCTGAGAAACATATAATTAAACGCCCAAAAATAAAATTTCATATAGATCATTTACCTTACAATTCTTGCAGTTATGGCCAAATAGAATTTGAAATTGGTTTTCTTCTTTGTTTTCTTCATTTTCACACTAAAAATAAAAAGAAACATTTACTATCAAAGGCACTTCACTTGAGTACCCTGAGAAACATATAATTAAAAGCCCAAAAATAAAATTTCACATAGATCAATTACCTTACAATTCTTGGAGCTACGGCCAAATATAATTTGACATTGGTTTCATTCTATTTTTTTTTTGTTTTCACTCTAAAAAATGCTGGAGAACTCCCAGAACCAAATTAAGGTCCCACTGAGGAGCCAGACTCCACAGCAGAAGAAAACCATTTCTTCTTCAAAATCAAGGATTCAACCTCCAGGCCGTCAAATGGAGCCGATGAACATTGTCCAACAGATAGCTCTGCAGCAGAAGATCTGGATGAGAGGGGAGCGGAAAGGGCTCCGCCACAGACAGGGCCAGAAGGTCCGGATACCAGGACTGACAAGGTCAATTCGGAGCGATCAGGATGACCGGACATTGTTCCACCTTCAACTTCTGAATCACCCTTATCAACATTGGAAGGGGAGGAAAAATGTAGGCCAGGGAGAAAGCCCAGGGAATTGACATGGCGTCGAAAGCCAGGGCTAGCGAGTCTCTCCATTGGGAGCAGAACATCGGAACCTTCCTGTTGTGCCTGGTTGCCATCAGATCCACTAGGGGTACTCCCTACTTCTGAGTTAGGAGCTGAAACACCTCCGGATGGAGTTCCCACTCTCTGCTGTCAACTGTGTGACGACTGAGGAAGTCTGCCATGATGCTGTCTACGCCTGGAATGTACACCGCGGAACTGACAGGAACATGAACCTACGCCCAGGATAGAATGGCCTTGATCTATAACCAAGCAGTGAGACTTCTTGTCCCGCCCTGCCTGTTGATGCAAGCCATGGCGGTGGCGGATTCCACTCTGACCGGACAGTCCTCCAGCTGAGATTCCCAATGGCGCAGAGTATGAAATATCGCTCAAAGTTCCAGAACGTTGATGGGAAGAAGAGACTCCTCCAAGGACCACTTCCCCTAAGCGCTGATGCGACCCAGGACAGCACCCCCAACCCGAGAGGCTGGCGTCCGTCGTGACCTTGGTACAGTAGGGGATCCGGAAGGATCTCCCCTTCAGGAGATTGGAAAGATCCAACCACCACTCCAAACTCAACACGACATGAGGAGGAAGAGAGATCGACAGCTTCAGATGATCCGGTCGGTCCCTGCATGTCTGAATCACAAATCTTTGAAGTTCCCTGGTGAGTGCCATGGCGAATGGAACCACCTCTATTGTAGATATGAACTTCCTCACCAGAGAAGACGACTTGGGAACCGGGATCCGATCGTGGGCAAGGATCTTACAAACCCGTTGAGCAATCTGATGAGCTACCTACTCTGGTAGAAACACCATGCACCTCTGAGTGTCAAACAGAAGACCCAGGAAAATGAGTCGCTGGGACGGAACCAAGTCCGACGTGTCCAAGTTCAAAATCCAACCGTGACGTGTGAGGACTTGAATGCAGGTCTGAACCTGCTGATGAAGAAGGTCCGGAGACGCAGCCTTCAACAGCAAGTCGTCCATGTACGGAGTTACAATTTTTTTCTTTGTTGTCACGCTAAAAAACAAAAATGAAACTTTTAATATCAAAAGCATGTCATTTGAGTGCATTGAAAAACATATAAATAAAAGCCAAAAAATAAAATTTCATATAGATCTATTACCTTACAGTTCTTGGGGCTACTGTCAAATATAATTTGAAATTGGTTTACTTCTTTTTTTTTATGCTAAAAAAACCCATGAAATATTTAATATCAAAGGCATGTCAATTGAGTACCTTGAAAAACATATAATTAAAAGCCCAAAAATAAAATTTCATATAGATGAATTACCTCACAATTCTTAGAGCTACTGTCAAATATAATTTGAAATTGGTTTCATTTGTTTTTGTTTTCACTCTAAAAAACAAAAATTAAACATTTTAAATCAAAGGCACATCACTTGCGTGCATTGAAAAATATATAATTAAAAGACGAAAAATAAAATTTCATATAGATCAATTACCTTACAATTCTTGCAGTTATGGTCAAATTTGAAATTGGTTTCATTCTTTTTTCTTATTTTCACTCTAAAAAACAAAAATTAAACATTTAAAATCAAAGGCACGTCACTTGAGTACCTTGAAGAAGATATAATTAAAAGCCTAAAAGTAAAATTTCATATAGATCAATTACCTTACAATTCTTGGAGCTACGGTCAAATATAATTTGAAATTGGTTTCCTTCACTTTTTTTTGTTTTCATGCTAAAAAAAACATGAAGCATTTAATATCAAAGGCATGTCAATTGAGTACGTTGAAAAACATATAATTAAAACCCGAAAATAACATTTCATATAGATGATTTACTTTACAATTCTTGCAGTTATGGCCAAAAAGAATTTGAAATTGGTTTCCTTCTCTTTTTTTTTGTTTTCATGCTAAAAAAAAACATGAAACATTTAACATCAAAGGCACGTCACTTGAGTACCCTGAAAAACATATAATTAAAAGCCCAAAAATAAAATTTCATATAGATCAATTACCTTACAATTCTTGCAGTTATGGTCAAATATAATTTGAAATTGGTTTTATTCTTTTTTTTATTTCACTCTAAAAAACAAAAATGAAACATTTTAAATCAAAGTCACATCACTTGAGTGCATTGAAAAATATATAATTAAAAGCCCAAAAACAAAATTTCATATAGATCAATTACCTACAATTCTTGCAGTTATGGTGAAATATAATTTGAAATTGGTTTCATTCTTTTTTTCTTATTTTCACTCTAAAAAACAAAAATGAAAAATTTAAAATCAAAGTCACATCACTTGAGTGCATTGAAAAATATATAATTAAAAGCCCAAAAATAAAATTTCATATAGATCAATTACCTTACAATTCTTGGAGCTACTGTCAAATATAATTTGAAATTGGTTTCGTTCACTTTTTTTTTGTTTTCATGCTAAAAAAAACATGAAACATTTAATATCAAAGGCATGTCAATTGAGTACCTTTAAAACCATATAATTAAAAGCCCAAAAATAAAATTTCATATAGATCAATTACCTTACAATTCTTGTACTTATGGTCAAATATAATTTGAAATTGGATTCCTTCTTTTTGTTTTCTTCATTTTCACGCTAAAAATAAAAATAAACATTTAATATCAAAGGCACGTCAGTTGAGTACCCTGAAAAACATATAATTAAAAGCCCAAAAATAAAATGTCATATAGATCAATTACCTTACAAATCTTGCAGTTATGATCAAATATAATTTGAAATTAGTTTCCTTCTCTTTTTTTCTGTGTTTTCATGCTAAAAAAAAAATAACATTTAATATCAAAACTACATCACTTAAGTGCAATGAAAAACATATAATTAAAAGCCGAAAAATAAAATTCTATATAGATCAATTACCTTTCAATTCTTGCAGTTATGTTCAAATATAATTTGAAATTGGTTTCATTTTTTTTTCTTCTTTTCACGCTAAAAAACAAAAATGAAACATTTAAAATCAAAGACACATCACTTGAGTGCATTGAAAAATATATAATTAAAAGCGAAAAAATAAAATTTCATATAGATCAATTACCTTACAATTCTTGCAGTTATGGTCAAATTTGAAATTGGTTTCATTCTTTTTTCTTAATTTCACTCTAAAAACAAAAATGAAACATTTAAAATCAAAAGCACGTCGCTTGAGTACCTTAAAAAACATATAATTAAAAACCTAAAAGTAAAATTTCATATAGATCAATTACCTTACAATTCTTGGAGCTACGGTGAAATATAATTTGAAATTGGTTTCCTTCTCTTTTTTTTTTTTGTTTTCATGCTAAAAAAAAAAATGAAACATTTAATATCAAAGGTATGTCAATTGAGTACCATGAAAAACATATAATTAAAAGCCCAAAAATAAAATTTCATATAGACCATTTACCTTACAATTCTTGCAGTTATGGCGAAATAGAATTTGAAATTGGTTTCCTTCTTTTTGTTTTGTTCGTTTGCAAGCTAAAATTAAAAAGAAACATTTAATATCAAAAGCACGTCCCTTGAGTACCCTGAAAAACATATAATTAAAAGCCCAAAAATAAAATTTCATATAGATCAATTACCTTACAATTCTTGCAGTTCTGGTGAAATATAATTTGAAATTTGTTTCCTTCTCTTTTTTTGTGTGTTTTCAAGCTAAAAAAAAAAAACACATTAAATATCAAAAGCACGTCACTTGAGTACCCTGAAAAACATATAATTAAAAGCCCAAAAATAAAATTTCATATAGATCACTTACCTTACAATTCTTGCAGTTATGACCAAATAGAATTTGAAATTGGTTTTCTTCTTTGTTTTCTTCATTTTCACGCTAAAAATAAAAAGAAACATTTACTATCAAAGGCACGTCACTTGAGTACCCTGAGAAACATATAATTAAACGCCCAAAAATAAAATTTCATATAGATCATTTACCTTACAATTCTTGCAGTTATGGCCAAATAGAATTTGAAACTGGTTTTCTTCTTTGTTTTCTTCATTTTCACACTAAAAATAAAAAGAAACATTTACTATCAAAGGCACGTCACTTGAGTACCCTGAGAAACATATAATTAAAAGCCCAAAAATAAAATTTCACATAGATCAATTACCTTACAATTCTTGGAGCTACGGCCAAATATAATTTGACATTGGTTTCATTCTATTTTTTTTTTGTTTTCACTCTAAAAAATGCTGGAGAACTCCCAGAACCAAATTAAGGTCCCACTGAGGAGCCAGACTCCACAGCAGAAGAAAACCATTTCTTCTTCAAAATCAAGGATTCAACCTCCAGGCCGTCAAATGGAGCCGATGAACATTGTCCAACAGATAGCCCTGCAGCAGAAGATCTGGATGAGAGGGGAGCGGAAAGGGCTCCGCCACAGACAGGGCCAGAAGGTCCGGATACCAGGACTGACAAGGTCAATTCGGAGCGATCAGGATGACCGGACAATGTTCCACCTTCAACTTCTGAATCACCCTCATCAACATTGGAAGGGGAGGAAAAATGTAGGCCAGGGAGAAAGCCCAGGGAATTGACATGGCGTCGAAAGCCAGGGCTAGCGAGTCTCTCCATTGGGAGCAGAACATCGGAACCTTCCTGTTGTGCCTGGTTGCCATCAGATCCACTAGGGGTACTCCCTACTTCTGAGTTAGGAGCTGAAACACCTCCGGATGGAGTTCCCACTCTCTGCTGTCAACTGTGTGACGACTGAGGAAGTCTGCCATGATGCTGTCTACGCCTGGAATGTACACCGCGGAACTGACAGGAACATGAACCTACGCCCAGGATAGAATGGCCTTGATCTATAACCAAGCAGTGAGACTTCTTGTCCCGCCCTGCCTGTTGATGCAAGCCATGGCGGTGGCGGATTCCACTCTGACCGGACAGTCCTCCAGCTGAGATTCCCAATGGCGCAGAGTATGAAATATCGCTCAAAGTTCCAGAACGTTGATGGGAAGAAGAGACTCCTCCAAGGACCACTTCCCCTAAGCGCTGATGCGACCCAGGACAGCACCCCCAACCCGAGAGGCTGGCGTCCGTCGTGACCTTGGTACAGTAGGGGATCCGGAAGGATCTCCCCTTCAGGAGATTGGAAAGATCCAACCACCACTCCAAACTCAACACGACATGAGGAGGAAGAGAGATCGACAGCTTCAGATGATCCGGTCGGTCCCTGCATGTCTGAATCACAAATCTTTGAAGTTCCCTGGTGAGTGCCATGGCGAATGGAACCACCTCTATTGTAGATATGAACTTCCTCACCAGAGAAGACGACTTGGGAACCGGGATCCGATCGTGGGCAAGGATCTTACAAACCCGTTGAGCAATCTGATGAGCTACCTACTCTGGTAGAAACACCATGCACCTCTGAGTGTCAAACAGAAGACCCAGGAAAATGAGTCGCTGGGACGGAACCAAGTCCGACGTGTCCAAGTTCAAAATCCAACCGTGACGTGTGAGGACTTGAATGCAGGTCTGAACCTGCTGATGAAGAAGGTCCGGAGACGCAGCCTTCAACAGCAAGTCGTCCATGTACGGAGTTACAATTTTTTTCTTTGTTGTCACGCTAAAAAACAAAAATGAAACTTTTAATATCAAAAGCATGTCATTTGAGTGCATTGAAAAACATATAAATAAAAGCCAAAAAATAAAATTTCATATAGATCTATTACCTTACAGTTCTTGGGGCTACTGTCAAATATAATTTGAAATTGGTTTACTTCTCTTTTTTTTATGCTAAAAAAACCCATGAAATATTTAATATCAAAGGCATGTCAATTGAGTACCTTGAAAAACATATAATTAAAAGCCCAAAAATAAAATTACATATAGATGAATTACCTCACAATTCTTAGAGCTACTGTCAAATATAATTTGAAATTGGTTTCATTTGTTTTTGTTTTCACTCTAAAAAACAAAAATTAAACATTTTAAATCAAAGGCACATCACTTGCGTGCATTGAAAAATATATAATTAAAAGCCGAAAAATAAAATTTCATATAGATCAATTACCTTACAATTCTTGCAGTTATGGTCAAATTTGAAATTGGTTTCATTCTTTTTTCTTATTTTCACTCTAAAAAACAAAAATTAAACATTTAAAATCAAAGGCACGTCACTTGAGTACCTTGAAGAAGATATAATTAAAAGCCTAAAAGTAAAATTTCATATAGATCAATTACCTTACAATTCTTGGAGCTACGGTCAAATATAATTTGAAATTGGTTTCCTTCACTTTTTTTTGTTTTCATGCTAAAAAAAACATGAAGCATTTAATATCAAAGGCATGTCAATTGAGTACGTTGAAAAACATATAATTAAAACCCGAAAATAACATTTCATATAGATGATTTACTTTACAATTCTAGCAGTTATGGCCAAAAAGAATTTGAAATTGGTTTCCTTCTCTTTTTTTTTGTTTTCATGCTAAAAAAAAACATGAAACATTTAACATCAAAGGCACGTCACTTGAGTACCCTGAAAAACATATAATTAAAAGCCCAAAAATAAAATTTCATATAGATCAATTACCTTACAATTCTTGCAGTTATGGTCAAATATAATTTGAAATTGGTTTTATTCTTTTTTTTATTTCACTCTAAAAAACAAAAATGAAACATTTTAAATCAAAGTCACATCACTTGAGTGCATTGAAAAATATATAATTAAAAGCCCAAAAATAAAATTTCATATAGATCAATTACCTTACAATTCTTGGAGCTACTGTCAAATATAATTTGAAATTGGTTTCGTTCACTTTTTTTTTGTTTTCATGCTAAAAAAAACATGAAACATTTAATATCAAAGGCATGTCAATTGAGTACCTTTAAAACCATATAATTAAAAGCCCAAAAATAAAATTTCATATAGATCAATTACCTTACAATTCTTGCACTTATGGTCAAATATAATTTGAAATTGGATTCCTTCTTTTTGTTTTCTTCATTTTCACGCTAAAAATAAAAATAAACATTTAATATCAAAGGCACGTCAGTTGAGTACCCTGAAAAACATATAATTAAAAGCCCAAAAATAAAATGTCATATAGATCAATTACCTTACAAATCTTGCAGTTATGATCAAATATAATTTGAAATTAGTTTCCTTCTCTTTTTTTCTGTGTTTTCATGCTAAAAAAAAAATAACATTTAATATCAAAACTACATCACTTAAGTGCAATGAAAAACATATAATTAAAAGCCGAAAAATAAAATTCTATATAGATCAATTACCTTTCAATTCTTGCAGTTATGTTCAAAAATGAAACATTTAAAATCAAAGACACATCACTTGAGTGCATTGAAAAATATATAATTAAAAGCGAAAAAATAAAATTTCATATAGATCAATTACCTTACAATTCTTGCAGTTATGGTCAAATATAATTTGAAATTGGTTTTATTCTTTTTTTTATTTCACTCTAAAAAACAAAAATGAAACATTTAAAATCAAAAGCACGTCACTTGAGTACCTTAAAGGGATAGTAATACTTCATTTTAACTTTATTTTATTTTGTAGGCATTAAAAAAACATGAAGAATGATATAAGTCTTATCTCTGAAACCTTTATGGTTTAAGAGATATTCACAAACAAAGTATCCCCCCCCTGTTCAACCAAATCAGAATGGAGATGCCCAGGTAGACTGCAGAGAGGGACAATCTTCAATTAAGATAATGGAAAAAGCTGAAAAACTTATCAAGGGGGGAAGGGCTTTCATTGTTTTCATACAAAGAAAATTGTCCCCTTCTGTTATCTGTACTGTCATACAACCAGACTCACATCTGAGAAGAGATGGCTTACACTAGGTAAAAGGGGCGGGGAGGGGAACTTTGCTTGTGAATATCTCATAAACCATAAAGGTTTGAGCGATAAGACTTATATCATTCTTCATGTTTTTTTAATGCCTACAAAATAAAATAAAGTTAAAACGAAGTGTTACTATCCCTTTAAAAAACATATAATTAAAAACCTAAAAGTAAAATTTCATATAGATCAATTACCTTACAATTCTTGGAGCTACGGTGAAATATAATTTGAAATTGGTTTCCTTCTCTTTTTTTTTTTTGTTTTCATGCTAAAAAAAAAAATGAAACATTTAATATCAAAGGCATGTCAATTGAGTACCTTGAAAAACATATAATTAAAAGCCCAAAAATAAAATTTCATATAGACCATTTACCTTACAATTCTTGCAGTTATGGCGAAATAGAATTTGAAATTGGTTTCCTTCTTTTTGTTTTGTTCGTTTGCAAGCTAAAATTAAAAAGAAACATTTAATATCAAAAGCACGTCCCTTGAGTACCCTGAAAAACATATAATTAAAAGCCCAAAAATAAAATTTCATATAGATCAATTACCTTACAATTCTTGCAGTTCTGGTGAAATATAATTTGAAATTTGTTTCCTTCTCTTTTTTTGTGTGTTTTCAAGCTAAAAAAAAAAACCACATTTAATATCAAAAGCACGTCACTTGAGTACCCTGAAAAACATATAATTAAAAGCCCAAAAATAAAATTTCATATAGATCATTTACCTTACAATTCTTGCAGTTATGGCCAAATAGAATTTGAAATTGGTTTTCTTCTTTGTTTTCTTCATTTTCACGCTAAAAATAAAAAGAAACATTTACTATCAAAGGCACGTCACTTGAGTACCCTGAGAAACATATAATTAAACGCCCAAAAATAAAATTTCACATAGATCAATTACCTTACAATTCTTGGAGCTACGGCCAAATATAATTTGACCTTGGTTTCATTCTCTTTTTTTTTGTTTTCACTCTAAAAAATGCTGGATAACTCCCAGAACCAAATTAAGGTCCCACTGAGGAGCCGGACTCCACAGCAGAAGAAAACCATTTCTTCTTCAAAATCAAGAATTCAACCTCCAGGCCGTCAAATGGAGCCGATGAACATCGTCCAACAGATAGCCCTGCAGCAGAAGATCTGGATGAGAGGGGAGCGGAAAGGGCTCCGCCACAGACAGGGCCAGAAGGTCCGGATACCAGGATTGACGAGGTCAATTCGGAGCGATCAGGATGACCGGACAACGTTCCACCTTCAACTTCTGAATCACCCTTATCAACATTGGAAGGGGAGGAAAAATGTAGGCCAGGGAGAATGCCCAGGGAATTGACATGGCGTCGACAGCCAGGGCTAGCGAGTCTCTCTATTGGGAGCAGAACATCGGAACCTTCCTGTTGAGCCTGGTTGCCTTCAGATCCACTAGGGGTACTCCCTACTTCTGAGTTAGGAGCTGAAACACCTCCGGATGGAGTTCCCACTCTCTGCTGTCGACTGTGTGACGACTGAGGAAGTCTGCCATGATGCTGTCTACGCCTGGAATGTGCACCGCGGAACTGACAGGAACATGAACCTACGCCCAGGATAGAATGGCCTTGATCTATAACCAAGCGGCGAGACTTCTTGTCCCGCCCTGCCTGTTGATGTAAGCCATGGCGGTGGCAGATTCCACTCTGACCAGACAGTCCTCCAGCTGAGATTCCCTATGGCGCAGAGTATGAAATATTGCTCGAAGTTCCAGAACGTTGATGGGAAGAAGAGACTCCTCCAAGGACCACTTCCCCTGAGCGCTGATGCGACCCAGGACAGCACCCCCCAACCCGAGAGGCTGGCGTCCGTCGTGACTTTGGTCCAGTAGGGGATCCGGAAGGATCTCCCCTTCAGAGATTGGAAAGATCCAACCACCACTCCAAACTCAACTCGACATGAGGAGGAAGAGAGATCGACAGCTTCAGATGATCCGGTCGGTCCCTGCATGTCTGAATCACAAATCTTTGAAGTTCCCTGGTGAATGCCATGGCGAATGGAACCACATCTATTGTAGATATGAACTTCCCCACCAGAGAAGACAACTTGGGAACCGGGATTCGATCGTGGGCAAGGATCTTACAAACCCGTTGAGCAATCTGATGAGCTACCTACTCTGGTAGAAACACTATGCACCTCTGAGTGTCAAACAGAAAACCCAGGAAAATGATTCGCTGAGACGGAACCAAGTTCGACGTGTCCAAGTTCAAAATCCAACCGTGACATATGAGGACTTGAATGCAGGTCTGAACCTGCTGATGAAGAAGGTCCGGAGACGCAGCCTTCAACAGCAAGTCGTCCATGTACGGAGTTACAATTTTTTTGTTTGTTTTCACACTAAAAAACAAAAATAAAACTTTTAATATCAAAAGCACGTCACTTGAGTGCAATGAAAAACATATAATTAAAAGCCCAAAAATAAAATTTCATATAGATCAATCACCTTAAAATTCTTGGAGCTACTGTCAAATATACTTTGAAATTGGTTTCCTTAACTTTTTTTATGTTTTCATGCTAAAAAAAACAAACAAAAATATTTAATATCAAAGGCATGTCAATTGAGTACCTTGAAAAACATATAATTAAAAGCCCAAAAATAAAATTTCATATAGATCAATTACCTTACAATTCTTGCAGTTATGGTCAAATATAATTTGAAATTGGTTTCCTTCTCTTTTTTTGTGTGTTTTCATGCTAAAAAAAATAACAAAAAAACATTTAATATCAAAAGCACGTCACTTAAGTGCAATGAAAAACATATAATTAAAAGCCCAAAAATAAAATTTAAATAGATCAATTACCTTACAATTCTTGCAGTTATGGTCAAATATAATTTGAAATTGGTTTCATTTTTTTTTTTCACTCTAAAAAACAAAAATGAAACATTTAAAATCAAAGGCACATTACTTTAAATGTTTTAAAAAACATATAATTAAAAGCCCAAAAATAAAATTTCATATAGATCAATTACCTTACAATTCTTGCGGTTATGGTCAAATATAATTTGAAATTGGTTTCCTTCACTTTTTTTTTGTTTTCATGCTAAAAAAAATAAAATATTTAATATCAAAGGCATGTCAATTGAGTACCTTGAAAAACATAGAATTAAAAGACCAAAAATAAAATTTCATATAGATCAATTACTTTACAATTCTTGCAGTTATTGTCAAATATAATTTGAAATTGGTTTCCTTCTCTTTTTTTTTGTTTTCACTCTAAAAAAACAAAAATGAAACATTTAAAATCAAAGGCACATGACTTGAGTGTATTGAAAAACATATAATTAAAAGCCCAAAAATAAAATTTCATATAGATCAATTACCTTACAATTCTTGCAGTTATGGTCAAATATAATTTGAAATTGGTTTTCCTCTCTTTTTTTGTGTGTTTTCATGCTAAAAAAAAAACAAAAAAACATTTAATATCAAAAGTACGTGACTTAAGTGCAATGAAAAACATATAATTAAAAGCCCAAAAATAAAATTTAAATAAATCAATTACCTTACAGTTCTTGCAGTTATGGTCAAGTATAATTTGAAATTGGTTTCATTTTTATTCCTTTCACTCTAAAAAACAAAAATGAAACATTTAAAATCAAAGGCACATTACTTTAAATGTTTTAAAAAACATATAATTAAAAGCCCAAAAATAAAATTTCATATAGATCAATTACCTTACAATTCTTGCGGTTATGGTCAAATATAATTTGAAATTGGTTTCCTTCACTTTTTTTTTGTTTTCATGCTAAAAAAAATAAAATATTTAATATCAAAGGCATGTCAATTGAGTACCTTAAAAAACATAGAATTAAAAGACCAAAAATAAAATTTCATATAGATCAATTACTTTACAATTCTTGCAGTTATTGTCAAATATAATTTGAAATTGGTTTCCTTCTCTCTTTTTTTTGTTTTCACTCTAAAAAACAAAAATGAAACATTTAAAATCAAAGGCACATGACTTGAGTGTATTGAAAAACATATAATTAAAAGCCCAAAAATAAAATTTAATATAGATCAATTACCTTACAATTCTTGCATTTATGGTCAAATATAATTTGAAATTGGTTTCCTTCTCTTTTTTTGTGTGTTTTCATGCTAAAAAAAAATAAAATTTAATATCAAAGACACGTCACTTAAGTGCAATGAAAAATATATAATTAAAAGCCCAAAAATAAAATTTAAATAGATCAATTACCTTACAATTCTTGCAGTTATGGTCAAATAGAATTTGAAATTGGTTTTATTTTTTTTTGTTTTCGCTCTAAAAAACAAAAATGAAACATTTAAAATCAAAGGCACATGACTTGAATGTTTTGAAAAAGATATAATTAAATGCCCAAAAATAAAATTTCATATAGATCAATTACCTTATAATTCTTGCAGTTATGGTCAAATATAATTTGAAATTGGTTTTATTTTTTTTTGTTTTCACTCTAAAAAACAAAAATGAAACATTTAAAATCAAAGGCACATGACTTGAGTGTATTGAAAAACATATAATTAAGAGCCCAAAAATAAAATTCATATAGATCAATTACCTTACAACTCTTGCATTTATGGTCAAATATAATTTGAAATTATAAACAAAAAATAACATTTAATATGAAAAGCACGTCACTTAAGTGCAATGAAAAACATATAATTAAAAGCCCAAAAATAAAATTTCATATAGCTCAATTACCTTACAATTATTGCAGTTATGGTCAAATATAATTTGAAATTGGTTTCCTTCTCTTTTTTTGTGTGTTTTCATGCTAAAAAAAATGAAAAAATAACATTTAATATCAAAAGCACGTCACTTAAGTGCAATGAAAAACATAATTAAAAGCCCAAAAATAAAATTTCATATAAATCAATTACCTTAAAATTCTTGGAGGTACTGTCAAATATAATTTGAAATTGGTTATCTTCACATTTTTTTTTGTTTTCATGTTAAAAAAAATGAAATATTTAATATCAAAGGCATGTCAATTGAGTACCTTGAAAAACATATAATTAAAAGACCAAAAATAAAATTTCATATAGATCAATTACCTTACAATTCTTGCAGTTATTGTCAAATATAATTTGAAATTGGTTTCCTTCTCTTTTTTTTTGTTTTCACTCTAAAAAACAAAAATAAAACATTTAAAATCAAAGGCACATTACTTGAGTGTATTGAAAAACATATAATTAAAAGCCCAAAAAGAAAATTTCATATAGATCAATAACCTTACAATTCTTGCAGTTATGGTCAAATATAAGTTGAAATAGGTTTCCTTCTCTTTTTTTGGGTGTTTCCATGCTAAAAAAAAAAAATAACATTTAATATCAAAAGCACGTCACTTAAATGCAATGAAAAACATATAATTAAAAACCAAAAAATTAAATTTCATATAGATCAATTACCTTAAAATTTTTGGAGCTACTGTCAAATATAATTTGAAATTGGTTTCCTTCACTTTTTTTTTTGTTTTCATCCAAAAAAAAATAATGAAATATTTAATATCAAAGGCATGTCAATTGAGTACCTTGAAAAACATATAATTAAAAGCCCAAAAATAAAATTTCATATAGATCAATTGCCTACCAATTTTTGCAGTTATTGTCAAATATAAATTGAAATTGGTTTCCTTGTCTCTTTGTTTTGTTTTCACTCTAAAAAGCAAAAATGAAACATTTAAAATCAAAGGCACATGACTTGAGTGTATTGAAAAACATATAATTAAAAGCCCAAAAATAAAATTTCATATAGATCGATTACCTTACAATTCTTGCAGTTATGGTCAAATATAATTTGAAATTGGTTTCCTTCTCTTTTTTTGTGTGTTTTCATGCTTAAAAAAAAAAAAACACATTTAATATCAAAAGCACGTCACTTAACTGCAATGAAAAACATATAATTAAAAGCCCAAAAATAAAATTTAAATAGATGAATTACCTTACAATTCTTGCAGTTATTGTCAAATATAATTTAAAATTGTTTTAAATTTTTTTTTTGTTTTCACTCTAAAAAACAAAAATGAAACATTTAAAATCAAAGGCGCATGACTTGAGTGTATTGAAAAACATGTAATTAAAAGCCTAAAAATAAAATTTAATATACATCATTTACCTTACAATTCTTGCAGTTATGTTCAAATATAATTTGAAATTGGTTTCCTTGTCTTTTTTTGTGTGTTTTCATGCTAAAAAAAAAAAATAACATTTAATATCAAAAGCACATCACTTAAATGCAATGAAAAACATATAATTAAAAGCCCAAAAATAAAATTTCATATAGATCAATTACCTTACAATTCTTGCAGTTATTGTCAAATATAATTTGAAATTGGTTTCCTTCTCTTTTTTTTGTTTTCACTCTAAAAAACAAAAATGAAACATTTAAAATCAAAGGCACATGACTTAAGTGTATTGAAAAACATAATTAAAAGCCCAAAAATAAAATTTCATATAGATCAATTACCTTACAATTCTTGCAGTTATGGTCAAATATAATTTGAAATTGGTTTCCTTCTCTTTTTTTTGTATGTTTTCATGCTAAAAGAAAAAAAAAAAACATTTAATATCAAAAGCACGTCACTTAAGTGGAATTAAAAAACATATAATTAAAAGCCCAAAAATAAAATGTAAATAGATGAATTACCTTACAATTCTTGCAGTTATGGTCAAATATAATGTAAAATTGGTTTCATTTTTTTGTTTTCACTCTAAAAAACAAAAATGAAACATTTAAAATCAAAGGCACATGACTTGAATGTTTTGAAAAACATATAATTAAAAGCACAAAAATAAAATTTCATATAGATCAATTACCTTACAATTCTTGCAGTTATGGTCAAATATAATTTGAAATTGGTTTACTTCACATTTTTTGTGTGTTTTCATGCTAAAAAAAAGAAAATAACATTTAATATCAAAAGCACGTCACTTAAGTGCAATGAAAAACATATAATTAAAAGCCCCAACATAAAATTTCATATAGATCAATTACCTTAAAATTCTTGGAGCTACTGTCAAATATAATTTGAAATTGGTTTCCTTCACTTTTTTTTTTTTGTTTTTATGCTAAAAAAAAAATAAAATATTTAATATCAAAGGCATGTCAATTGAGTACCTTGAAAAACATATAATTAAAAGCCCAAAAATAAAATGTCATATAGATCAATTACCTTACAATTCTTGTAGTTATTGTCAAATATAATTTGAAATTGGTTTCCTTCTCTTTTTTTTTGTTTTCACTCTAAAAAACAAAAATAAAACATTTAAAATCAAAGGCACATGACTTGAGTGTATTGAAAGACATATAATTAAAAGCCTAAAAATAAAATATAATATACATCATTTACCTTACAATTCTTGCAGTTATGGTCAAATATAATTTGAAATTGGTTTCCTTCTGTTTTTTTGTGTTTTCATGCTAAAAAAAAAGAAAATAACATTTAATATCAAAAGCACGTCACTTAAGTGCAATGAAAAACATATAATTAAAAGCCCAAAAATAAAATTCCATATAGATCAATTACCTTATAATTCTTGGAGCTACTGTCAAATATAATTTGAAATTGGTTTCCTTCAATTTTTTTATGTTTTCATGCTAAAAAAAAAATGAAATATTTAATATGAAAGGCATGTCAATTGAGTACCTTGAAAAACATATAATAAAAAGCCCAAAAATAAAATTTCATATAGATCAATTACCTTACAATTCTTGCAGTTATGGTCAAATATAATTTGAAATTGGTTTCCTTCTCTTTTTTTGTGTGTTTTCATTCTAAAAAAAAAAGAAAATAACATTTAATATCAAAAGCACGTCACTTAAGTGCAATGAAAAACATATAATTAAGAGCCCAAAAATAAAATTTCATATAGATCAATTACCTTAAAATTCTTGGAGCTACTGTCAAATATAATTTGAAATTGGTTTCCTTCACATTTTTTTTTTTTGTTTTCATGCTAAAAAAAAAATAAAATATTTAATATCAAAGGCATGTCAATTGAGTACCTTGAAAAACATATAATTAAAAGCCCAAAAATAAAATGTCATATAGATCAATTACCTTATAATTCTTGCAGTTATTGTCAAATATAATTTGAAATTAGTTTCCTTCTCTTTTTTTTGTTTTCACTCTAAAAAACAAAAATTAAAAATTTAAAATCAAAGGCACATGACTTGAGTGTATTGAAAAACATATAATTAAAAGACCAAAAATGAAATTTCATATAGATCAATTACCTTACAATTCTTGCAGTTATAGTCAAATATAATTTGAAATTGGTTTCCTTCTCTTTTTTTGTGTGTTTTCATGCTAAAAAAATTAAATATCAAAAGCACGTCACTTAAGTGCAATTAAAAAACATATAATTAAAAGCCCCAAAATAAAATGTAACTAGATCAATTACCTTACAATTCTTGCAGTTATAATCAAATATAATTTGAAATTGGTTTCATTTTTTTTTGTTTTCACTCTAAAAAACAAAAATGAAACATTTAAAATCAAAGGCACATGACTTGAATGTTTTGAAAAACATATAATTAAAAGCCCAAAAATAAAATTTCATATAGAACAATTACCTTACAATTCTTGCAGTTATGGTAAAATATAATTTGAAATTGGTTTCCTTCTCTTTTTTTGTGTGTTTTCATGCTAAAAAAAAAAAGAAAATAACATTTAATATCAAAAGCACGTCACTTAAGTGCAATGAAAAACATATAATTAAAAGCCCAAAAATAAAATTTCATATAGATCAATTACCTTAAAATTCTTGGAGCTACTGTCAAATATAATTTGAAATTGGTTTCCTTCACTTTTTTTTTTTGTTTTCATGTTAAAAAAAAAAATATATATTTAATATCAAAGGCATGTCAATTGAGTACCTTGAAAAACATATAATTAAAAGCCCAAAAATAAAATGTCATATAGATCAATTACCTTACAATTCTTGCAGTTATTGTCAAATATAATTTGAAATTGGTTTCCTTCTCTTTTTTTTGTTTTCACTCTAAAAAACAAAAATGAAACATTTAAAATCAAAGGCACATGACTTGAGTGTATTGAAAAACATATAATTAAAAGCCCAAAAATAAAATTTCATTTAGATCAATTACCTTACAATTTTTACAGTTATGGTCAAATATAATTTGAAATTGGTTTCCTTCTCTTTTTTTGTGTGTTTTCATGCAAAAAAAAAAAAAGAAAATAACATTTAATATCAAAAGCACGTCACTTAAGTGCAATGAAAAGCATATAATTAAAAGCCCCAACACAAAATTTCATATAGATCAATTACCTTAAAATTCTTGGAGCTACTGTCAAATATAATTTGAAATTGGTTTCCTTCACTTTTTTTTTTATTGTCATACTAAAAAAAAATAAAATATCTAATATCAAAGACATATCAATTGAGTACCTTGAAAAACATATAATTAAAAGCCCAAAAATAAAATGTCATATAGATCAATTACCTTACAATTCTTGCAGTTATTGTCAAATATAATTTGAAATTGGTTTCCTTCTCTTTTTTTTGTTTTCACTCTAAAAAACAAAAATGAAACATTTAAAATCAAAGGCACATGACTTGAGTGTATTGAAAAACATATAATTAAAAGCCCAAAAATAAATTTTCATATAGATCAATTACCTTACAATTCTTGCAGTTATGGTCAAATATAATTTGAAATTGACTTCCTTCACTTTTTTTTTGTTTACACTCTAAAAAACAAAAATGAAAAATTTAAAATCAAAGGCATATGACTTGAGTGTATTGAAAAACATATAATTAAAAGCCTAAAAATAAAATTTAATATATATCATTTACCTTACAATTCTTGCAGTTATGGTCAAATATAATTTGAAATTGGTTTCCTTCTCTTTTTTTGTGTGTTTTCATGCTAAAAAAAAATAATAACATTTAATATCAAAAGCATGTCACTTAAATGCAATGAAAAACATATAATTAAAAGCCGAACAATAAAATTTCATATAGATCAATTACCTTAAAATTCTTGGAGCTACTGTCAAATATAATTTGAAATTGGTTTCGTTCACTTTTTTTTTTTGTTTTCATGCTAAAAAAAATGAAATATTTAATATAAAAGGCATGTCAATTGAGTACCTTGAAAAACATATTATTAAAAGCCCAAAAATAAAATTTCATATAGATCAATTACCTTATAATTCTTGCAGTTATTTCAAATATAATTTGAAATTGGTTTCCTTCTCTTTTTTTTTTTGTTTTCACTCTAAACAACAAAAATGAAACATTTAAAATCAAAGGCACATGACTTGAGTGTATTGAAAAAGATATAATTAAAAGCCCAAAAATAAAATTTCATATAGATCAATTACCTTACAATTTTTGCAGTTATGGTCAAATATAATTTGAAATTGGTTTCCTTCTCTTTTTTTGTGTGTTTTCAAGCTAAAAAAAAAAAATAAAATAACATTTAATATCAAAAGCACGTCACTTAAGTGCAATGAAAAACATATAATTAAAAGCCCCAACATAAAATTTCATATAGATCAATTACCTTAAAATTCTTGGAGCTACTGTCAAATATAATTTGAAATTGGTTTCCTTCTCTTTTTTTGTGTTTTCATGCTAAAAAAAAAAAAAATAACATTTAATATCAAAAGCACGTCACTTAAGTGCAATGAAAAACATAATTAAAAGCCCAAAAATAAAATTTCATATAGATCAATTACCTTAAAATTCTTGGATCTACTGTCAAATATAATTTGAAATTGGTTTCCTTCACTTTTTTTTTTGTTTTCATGCTAAAAAAAAAAAAAAATATTTAATATCAAAGGCATGTCAATTGAGTACCTTGAAAAACATATAATTAAATGCCCAAAAATAAAATTTCATATAGATCAATTACCTTACAATTCTTGCAGTTATTGTCAAATATAATTTGAAATTGGTTTCCTTCTCTTTTTGTTTTCACTCTAAAAAACAAAAATAAAACATTTAAAATCAAAGGCACATGACTTGAGTGTATTGAAAAACATATAATTAAAAGCCCAAAAATAAAATTTCACATAGATCAATTACCTTACAATTTTTGCAGTTATGGTCAAATATAATTTGAAATTGGTTTCCTTCTCTTTTTTTGTGTGTTTTCATGCTAAAAAAAAAAAGAAAATAACATTTAATATCAAAAGCACGTCACTTAAGTGCAATGAAAAACATATAATTATAAGCCCCAACATAAAATTTCATATAGATCAATTACCTTAAAATTCTTGGAGCTACTGTCAAATATAATTTGAAATTGGTTTACTTCACTTTTTTTTTTGTTTTCATGCTAAAAAAAAAATGAAATATTTAATATCAAAGGCATGTCAATTGAGTACCTTGAAAAACATATAATAAAAAGCCCAAAAATAAAATTTCATATAGATCAATTACCTTACAATTCTTGCAGTTATGGTCAAATATAATTTGAAATTGGTTTCCTTCTCTTTTTTTTTGTTTTCACTCTAAAAAATAAAAATGAAACATTTAAAATCAAAGGCACATGACTTGAGTGTATTGAAAAACATATAATTAAAAGCCTAAAAATAAAATATAATATACATCATTTACCTTACAATTCTTGCAGTTATGGTCAAATATAATTTAAAATTGGTTTCCTTCTGTTTTTTTGTGTGTTTTCATGCTAAAAAAAAAAGAAAATAACATTTAATATCAAAAGCACGTCACTTAAGTGCAATGAAAAACATATAATTAAAAGCCGAAAAATAAAATTTCATATAGATCAATTACCTTATAATTCTTGGAGCTACTGTCAAATATAATTTGAAATTGGTTTCCTTCACTTTTTTTTTTGTTTTCATGCTAAAAAAAAAAATGAAATATTTAATATCAAAGGCATGTCAATTGAGTACCTTGAAAAACATATAATAAAAAGCCCAAAAATAAAATTTCATATAGATCAATTACCTTACAATTCTTGCAGTTATGGTCAAATATAATTTGAAATTGGTTTCCTTCTCTTTTTTTTTGTTTTCACTCTAAAAAATAAAAATGAAACATTTAAAATCAAAGGCACATGACTTGAGTGTATTGAAAAACATATAATTAAAAGCCTAAAAATAAAATTTAATATATATCATTTACCTTACAATTCTTGCTGTTATGGTCAAATATAATTTAAAATTGGATTCCTTCCCTTTTTGGTGTGTTTTCATGGTAAAAAAAAAAATAACATTTAATATCAAAAGCACGTCACTTAAATGCTATGAAAAACATATAATTAAAAGCCCAAAAATAAAATTTCATATAGATCAATTACCTTAAAATTCTTGCAGTTATGGTCAAATATAATTTGAAATTGGTTTCCTTCTCTTTTTTTTGTTTTCACTCTAAAAAACAAAAATGAAACATTTAAAATCAAAGGCACATGACTTGAGGGTATTGAAAAACATATAATTAAAAGCCCAAAAATAAAATTTCAAATAGCTCAATTACCTTACAATTCTTGCAGTTATGGTCAAATATAATTTGAAATTGGTTTCCTTCTCTTTTTTTGTGTGTTTTCATGCTAAAAAAATTAAATATCAAAAGCACGTCACTTAAGTGCAATTAAAAAACATATAATTAAAAGCCCCAAAATAAAATGTAACTAGATCAATTACCTTACAATTCTTGCAGTTATAATCAAATAGAATTTGAAATTGGTTTTATTTTTTTTTGTTTTCACTCTAAAAAACAAAAATGAAACATTCAAAATCAAAGGCACATGACTTGAATGTTTTGAAAAACATATAATTAAAAGCCCAAAAATAAAATTTCATATAGATCAATTACCTTACAATTCTTGCAGTTATGGTCAAATATAATTTGAAATTGGTTTCCTTCTCTTTTTTTTGTTTTCACACTAAAAAATAAAAATGAAACATTTAAAATCAAAGGCACATGACTTGAGTGTATTGAAAAACATATAATTAAAAGCCTAAAAATAAAATATAATATACATCATTTACCTTACAATTCTTGCAGTTATGGTCAAATATAATTTGAAATTGGTTTCCTTCTGTTTTTTTGTGTGTTTTCATGCTAAAAAAAAAAGAAAATAACATTTAATATCAAAAGCACGTCACTTAAGTGCAATGAAAAACATATAATTAAAAGTCCAAAAATAAAATTTCATATAGATCAATTACCTTATAATTCTTGGAGCTACTGTCAAATATAATTTGAAATTGGTTTCCTTCACTTTTTTTTTTGTTTTCATGCTAAAAAAAAAATGAAATATTTAATATCAAAGGCATGTCAATTGAGTACCTTGAAAAACATATAATAAAAAGCCAAAAATAAAATTTCGTATAGATCAATTACCTTACAATTCTTGCAGTTATGGTCAAATATAATTTGAAATTGGTTTCCATCTCTTTTTTTTTGTTTTCACTCTAAAAAACAAAAATGAAACATTCAAAATCAAAGGCACATGACTTGAATGTTTTGAAAAACATATAATTAAAAGCCCAAAAATAAAATTTCATATAGATCAATTACCTTACAATTCTTGCAGTTATGGTCAAATATAATTTGAAATTGGTTTCCTTCTCTTTTTTTTTGTTTTCACTCTAAAAAATAAAAATGAAACATTTATAATCAAAGGCACATGACTTGAGTGTATTGAAAAAAATATAATTAAAAGCCTAAAAATAAAATATAATATACATCATTTACCTTACAATTCTTGCAGTTATGGTCAAATATAATTTAAAATTGGTTTCCTTCTGTTTTTTTGTGTGTTTTCATGCTAAAAAAAAAAGAAAATAACATTTAATATCAAAAGCACGTCACTTAAGTGCAATGAAAAACATATAATTAAAAGCCGAAAAATAAAATTTCATATAGATCAATTACCTTATAATTCTTGGAGCTACTGTCAAATATAATTTGAAATTGGTTTCCTTCACTTTTTTTTTTGTTTTCATGCTAAAAAAAAAATGAAATATTTAATATCAAAGGCATGTCAATTGAGTACCTTGAAAAACATATAATAAAAAGCCCAAAAATAAAATTTCATATAGATCAATTACCTTACAATTCTTGCAGTTATGGTCAAATATAATTTGAAATTGGTTTCCTTCTCTTTTTTTTGTTTTCACTCTAAAAAACAAAAATGAAACATTTAAAATCAAAGGCACATGACTTGAGTGTATTGAAAAACATATAATTAAAAGCCTAAAAATAAAATTTAATATATATCATTTACCTTACAATTCTTGCTGTTATGGTCAAATATAATTTGAAATTGGATTCCTTCCCTTTTTTGTGTGTTTTCATGCTAAAAAAAAAAATAACATTTAATATCAAAAGCACGTCACTTAAATGCAATGAAAAACATATAATTAAAAGCCCAACAATAAAATTTCATATAGATCAATTACCTTAAAATTCTTGGAGCTACTGTCAAATATAATTTGAAATTGGTTTCCTTCACTTTTTTTTTTGTTTTCATGCTAAAAAAAAATGAAATATTTAATATCAAAGGCATGTCAATTGAGTACCTTGAAAAACATATAATTAAAAGCCAAAAAATAAAATGTCATATAGATCAATAACCTTACAATTCTTGCAGTTATTGTCAAATATAATTTGAAATTGGTTTCCTTCTCTTTTTTTTTTGTTTTCACTCTAAAAAACAAAAATGAAACATTTAAAATCAAAGGCACATGACTTGAGTGTATTGAAAAAGATATAATTAAAAGCCCAAAAATAAAATTTCATATAGATCAATTACCTTACAATTTTTGCAGTTATGGTCAAATATAATTTGAAATTGGTTTCCTTCTCTTTTTTTGTGTGTTTTCATGCTAAAAAAAAAGAAAATAACATTTAATATCAAAAGCACGTCACTTAAGTGCAATGAAAAACATATAATTAAAAGCCCCAACATAAAATTTCATATAGATCAATTACCTTAAAATTCTTGGAGCTACTGTCAAATATAACTTGAAATTGGTTTCCTTCACTTTTTTTTTTGTTTTCATGCTAAAAAAAAATGAAATATTTAATATCAAAGGCATGTCAAATGAGTACCTTGAAAAACATATAATTAAATGCCCAAAAATAAAATTTCATATAGATCAATTACCTTAAAATTCTTGCAGTTATGGTCAAATATAATTTGAAATTGGTTTCCTTCTCTTTTTTTTTTGTTTTCACTCTAAAAAATAAAAATGAAACATTTAAAATCTAAGGCACATGACTTGAGGGTATTGAAAAACATATAATTAAAAGCCCAAAAATAAAATTTCAAATAGCTCAATTACCTTACAATTCTTGCAGTTATGGTCAAATACAATTTGAAATTGGTTTCCTTCTCTTTTTTTGTGTGTTTTCATGCTAAAAAAATTAAATATCAAAAGCACGTCACTTAAATGCAATTAAAAAACATATAATTAAAAGCCCCAAAATAAAATGTAACTAGATCAATTACCTTACAATTCTTGCAGTTATAATCAAATAGAATTTGAAATTGGTTTTATTTTTTTTTGTTTTCACTCTAAAAAACAAAAATGAAACATTCAAAATCAAAGGCACATGACTTGAATGTTTTGAAAAACATATAATTAAAAGCCCAAAAATAAAATTTCATATAGATCAATTACCTTACAATTCTTGCAGTTATGGTCAAATATAATTTGAAATTGGTTTCCTTCTCTTTTTTTTTGTTTTCACACTAAAAAATAAAAATGAAACATTTAAAACCAAAGGCACATGACTTGAGTGTATTGAAAAACATATAATTAAAAGCCTAAAAATAAAATATAATATACATCATTTACCTTACAATTCTTGCAGTTATGGTCAAATATAATTTGAAATTGGTTTCCTTCTGTTTTTTTGTGTGTTTTCATGCTAAAAAAAAAAGAAAATAACATTAAATATCAAAAGCACGTCACTTAAGTGCAATGAAAAACATATAATTAAAAGCCCAAAAATAAAATTTCATATAGATCAATTACCTTATAATTCTTGCAGTTATGGTCAAATATAATTTGAAATTGGTTTCCTTCTCTTTTTTTTTGTTTTCACTCTAAAAAACAAAAATGAAACATTCAAAATCAAAGGCACATGACTTGAATGTTTTGAAAAACATATAATTAAAAGCCCAAAAATAAAATTTCATATAGATCAATTACCTTACAATTCTTGCAGTTATGGTCAAATATAATTTGAAATTGGTTTCCTTCTCTTTTTTTTTTGTTTTCACTCTAAAAAATAAAAATGAAACATTTAAAATCAAAGGCACATGACTTGAGTGTATTGAAAAACATATAATTAAAAGCCTAAAAATAAAATATAATATACATCATTTACCTTACAATTCTTGCAGTTATGGTCAAATATAATTTGAAATTGGTTTCCTTCTGTTTTTTTTGTGTGTTTTCATGCTAAAAAAAAAGAAAATAACATTTAATATCAAAAGCACGTCACTTAAGTGCAATGAAAAACATATAATTAAAAGCCGAAAAATAAAATTTCATATAGATCAATTACCTTATAATTCTTGGAGCTACTGTCAAATATAATTTGAAATTGGTTTCCTTCACTTTTTTTTTGTTTTCATGCTAAAAAAAAATGAAATATTTAATATCAAAGGCATGTCAATTGAGTACCTTGAAAAACATATAATTAAAAGCCAAAAAATAAAATGTCATATAGATCAATTACCTTACAATTCTTGCAGTTATTGTCAAATATAATTTGAAATTGGTTTCCTTCTCTTTTTTTTTGTTTTCACTCTAAAAAACAAAAATGAAACATTTAAAATCAAAGGCACATGACTTGAGTGTATTGAAAAAGATATAATTAAAAGCCCAAAAATAAAATTTCATATAGATCAATTACCTTACAATTTTTGCAGTTATGGTCAAATATAATTTGAAATTGGTTTCCTTCTCTTTTTTTGTGTGTTTTCATGCTAAAAAAAAAAAAGAAAATAACATTTAATATCAAAAGCACGTCACTTAAGTGCAATGAAAAACATAATTAAAAGCCCAAAAATAAAATTTCATATAGATCAATTACCTTAAAATTCTTGGATCTACTGTCAAATATAATTTGAAATTGGTTTCCTTCACTTTTTTTTTTTGTTTTCATGCTAAAAAAAAAAAAAATATTTAATATCAATGGCATGTCAATTGAGTACCTTGAAAAACATATAATTAAAAGCCCAAAAATAAAATGTCATATAGATCAATTACCTTACAATTCTTGCAGTTATTGTCAAATATAATTTGAAATTGGTTTCCTTCTGTTTTTTTTGTTTTCACTCTAAAAAACAAAAATGAAACATTTAAAATCAAAGGCACATGACCTGAGTGTATTGAAAAACATATAATTAAATGCCCAAAAATAAAATTTCATATAGATCAATTACCTTACAATTTTTGCAGTTATGGTCACATATAATTTGAAATTGGTTTCCTTCTCTTTTTTTGTGTGTTTTCATGCTAAAAAAAAAAAGAAAATAACATTTAATATCAAAAGCACGTCACTTAAGTGCAATGAAAAACATATAATTAAAAGCCGAAAAATAAAATTTCATATAGATCAATTACCTTATAATTCTTGGAGCTACTGTCAAATATAATTTGAAATTGGTTTCCTTCACTTTTTTTTTTGTTTTCATGCTAAAAAAAAAATGAAATATTTAATATCAAAGGCATGTCAATTGAGTACCTTGAAAAACATATAATAAAAAGCCCAAAAATAAAATTTCATATAGATCAATTACCTTACAATTCTTGCAGTTATGGTCAAATATAATTTGAAATTGGTTTCCTTCTCTTTTTTTTTGTTTTCACTCTAAAAAACAAAAATGAAACATTTAAAATCAAAGGCACGTGACTTGAGTGTATTGAAAAACATATAATTAAAAGCCTAAAAATAAAATTTAATATATATCATTTACCTTACAATTCTTGCTGTTATGGTCAAATATAATTTGAAATTGGTTTCCTTCTCTTTTTTGTGTGTTTTCATGCTAAAAAAAAAAAATAACATTTAATATCAAAAGCACGTCACTTAAATGCAATGAAAAACATATAATTAAAAGACCAACAATAAAATTTCATATAGATCAATTACCTTAAAATTCTTGGAGCTAGTGTCAAATATTATTTGAAATTGGTTTCCTTCACTTTTTTTTTGTTTTCATGATAAAAAAAAATGAAATATTTAATATCAAAGCCATGTCAATTGAGTACCTTGAAAAACATATAATTAAAAGCCAAAAAATAAAATGTCATATAGATCAATTACCTTACAATTCTTGCAGTTATTGTCAAATATAATTTGAAATTGGTTTCCTTCTCTTTTTTTTTGTTTTCACTCTAAAAAACAAAAATGAAACATTTAAAATCAAAGGTACATGACTTGAGTGTATTGATAAAGATATAATTAAAAGCCCAAAAATAAAATTTCATATAGATCAATTACCTTACAATTTTTGCAGTTATGGTCAAATATAATTTGAAATTGGTTTCCTTCTCTTTTTTTGTGTGTTTTCATGCTAAAAAAAAAAAAAGAAAATAACATTTAATATCAAAAGCACGTCACTTAAGTGCAATGAAAAACATAATTAAAAGCCCAAAAATAAAATTTCATATAGATCAATTACCTTAAAATTCTTGGATCTACTGTCAAATATAATTTGAAATTGGTTTCCTTCACTTTTTTTTTGTTTTCATGCTAAAAAAAAAAAAAAATATTTAATATCAATGGCATGTCAATTGAGTACCTTGAAAAACATATAATTAAAAGCCCAAAAATAAAATGTCATATAGTTCAATTACCTTACAATTCTTGCAGTTATTGTCAAATATAATTTGAAATTGGTTTCCTTCTGTTTTTTTTGTTTTCACTCTAAAAAACAAAAATGAAACATTTAAAATCAAAGGCACATGACCTGAGTGTATTGAAAAACATATAATTAAAAGCCCAAAAATAAAATTTCATATAGATCAATTACCTTACAATTTTTGCAGTTATGGTCACATATAATTTGAAATTGGTTTCCTTCTCTTTTTTTGTGTGTTTTCATGCTAAAAAAAAAAAGAAAATAACATTTAATATCAAAAGCACGTCACTTAAGTGCAATGAAAAACATATAATTAAAAGCCCCAACATAAAATTTCATATAGATCAATTACCTTAAAATTCTTAGATCTACTGTAAAATATAATATGAAATTGGTTTCCTTCACTTTTTTTTTTGTTTTCATGCTAAAAAAAATAAAATATTTAATATCAAAGGCATGTCAATTGAGTACCTTGAAAAACATATAATTAAATGCCCAAAAATAAAATTTCATATAGATCAATTACCTTACAATTCTTGCAGTTATTGTCAAATATAATTTGAAATTGGTTTCCTTCTCTTTTTTTTGTTTTCACTCTAAAAAACAAAAATGAAACATTTAAAATCAAAGGCACATGACTTGAGTGTATTGAAAAACATATAATTAAAAGCCCAAAAATAAAATTTCATATAGATCAATTACCTTACAATTCTAGCAGTTATGGTCAAATATAATTTGAAATTGGTTTCCTTCTCTTTTTTTGTGTGTTTTCATGCTAAAAAAAAAAAAAAATAACATTTAATGTCAAAAGCACGTCACTTAAGTGCAATGAAAAACATATAATTAAAAGCCCGAACATAAAATTTCATATAGATCAATTACCTTAAAATTCTTGGAGCTACTGTCAAATATAATTTGAAATTGGTTTCCTTCTCTTTTTTTGTGTGTTTTCATGCTAAAAAAAAAAAAAAAAATAACATTTAATATCAAAAGCACGTCACTTAAGTGCAATGAAAAACATATAATTAAAAGCCCCAACATAAAATTTCATATAGATCAATTACCTTAAAATTCTTGGATCTACTGTCAAATATAATTTGAAATTGGTTTCCTTCACTTTTTTTTTTGTTTTCATGCTAAAAAAAAATGAAATATTTAATATCAAAGGCATGTCAATTGAGTACCTTGAAAAACATATAATTAAATGCCCAAAAATAAAATTTCAATTAGATCAATTACCTTACAATTCTTGCAGTTATTGTCAAATATAATTTGAAATTGGTTTCCTTCTCTTTTTTTTGTTTTCACTCTAAAAAACAAAAATGAAACATTCAAAATCAAAGGCACATGACTTGAATGTTTTGAAAAACATATAATTAAAAGCCCAAAAATAAAATTTCATATAGATCAATTACCTTACAATTCTTGCAGTTATGGTCAAATATAATTTGAAATTGGTTTCCTTCTCTTTTTTTTTGTTTTCACTCTAAAAAATAAAAATGAAACATTTAAAATCAAAGGCACATGACTTGAGTGTATTGAAAAACATATAATTAAAAGCCTAAAAATAAAATATAATATACATCATTTACCTTAAAATTCTTGCAGTTATGGTCAAATATAATTTAAAATTGGTTTCCTTCTCTTTTTTTGTGTGTTTTCATGCTAAAAAAAAAGAAAATAACATTTAATATCAAAAGCACGTCACTTAAGTGCAATGAAAAACATATAATTAAAAGCCCCAACATAAAATTTCAAATAGCTCAATTACCTTACAATTCTTGCAGTTATGGTCAAATATAATTTGAAATTGGTTTCCTTCTCTTTTTTTGTGTGTTTTCATGCTAAAAAAATTAAATATCAAAAGCACGTCACTTAAGTGCAATTAAAAAACATATAATTAAAAGCCCCAAAATAAAATGTAACTAGATCAATTACCTTACAATTCTTGCAGTTATAATCAAACATAATTTGAAATTGGTTTCATTTTTTTTTGTTTTTACTCTAAAAAACAAAAATGAAACATTCAAAATCAAAGGCACATGACTTGAATGTTTTGAAAAACATATAATTAAAAGCCCAAAAATAAAATTTCATATAGATCAATTACCTTACAATTCTTGCAGTTATGGTCAAATATAATTTGAAATTGGTTTCCTTCTCTTTTTTTTTGTTTTCACTCTAAAAAATAAAAATGAAACATTTAAAATCAAAGGCACATGACTTGAGTGTATTGAAAAACATATAATTAAAAGCCTAAAAATAAAATATAATATACATCATTTACCTTACAATTCTTGCAGTTATGGTCAAATATAATTTGAAATTGGTTTCCTTCTGTTTTTTTGTGTGTTTTCATGCTAAAAAAAAAAGAAAATAACATTTAATATCAAAAGCACGTCACTTAAGTGCAATGAAAAACATATAATTAAAAGCCAAAAATAAAATTTCATATAGATCAATTACCTTATAATTCTTGGAGCTACTGTCAAATATAATTTGAAATTGGTTTCCTTCACTTTTTTTTTTTGTTTTCATGCTAAAAAAAAATGAAATATTTAATATCAAAGGCATGTCAATTGAGTACCTTGAAAAACATATAATAAAAAGCCCAAAAATATAATTTCATATAGATCAATTACCTTACAATTCTTGCAGTTATGGTCAAATATAATTTGAAATTGGTTTCCTTCTCTTTTTTTTTGTTTTCACTCTAAAAAACAAAAATGAAACATTCAAAATCAAAGGCACATGACTTGAATGTTTTGAAAAACATAATTAAAAGCCCAAAAATAAAATTTCATATAGATCAATTACCTTACAATTCTTGCAGTTATGGTCAAATATAATTTGAAATTGGTTTCCTTCTCTTTTTTTTTGTTTTCACTCTAAAAAATAAAAATGAAACATTTAAAATCAAAGGCACATGACTTGAGTTTATTGAAAAACATATAATTAAAAGCCTAAAAATAAAATATAATATACATCATTTACCTTACAATTCTTGCAGTTATGGTCAAATATAATTTGAAATTGGTTTCCTTCTGTTTTTTTGTGTGTTTTCATGCTAAAAAAAAAAGAAAATAACATTTAATATCAAAAGCACGTCACTTAAGTGCAATGAAAAACATATAATTAAAAGCCCATAAATAAAATTTCATATAGATCAATTACCTTATAATTCTTGGAGCTACTGTCAAATATAATTTGAAATTGGTTTCCTTCACTTGTTTTTTTTGTTTTCATGCTAAAAAAAAAATGAAATATTTAATATCAAAGGCATGTCAATTGAGTACCTTGAAAAACATATAATAAAAAGCCCAAAAATAAAATTTCATATAGATCAATTACCTTACAATTCTTGAAGTTATGGTCAAATATAATTTGAAATTGGTTTCCTTCTCTTTTTTTTTGTTTTCACTCTAAAAAACAAAAATGAAACATTTAAAATCAAAGGCACATGACTTGAGTGTATTGAAAAACATATAATTAAAAGCCTAAAAATAAAATTTAATATATATCATTTACCTTACAATTCTTGCTGTTATGGTCAAATATAATTTGAAATTGGTTTCCTTCTCTTTTTTGTGTGTTTTCATGCTAAATAAAAAAAATTACATTTAATATCAAAAGCACGTCACTTAAATGCAATGAAAAACATATAATTAAAAGCCCAACAATAAAATTTCATATAGATCAATTACCTTAAAATTCTTGGAGCTACTGTCAAATATAATTTGAAATTGGTTTCCTTCACTTTTTTTTTGTTTTCTTGCTAAAAAAAAATGAAATATTTAATATCAAAGGCATGTCAATTGAGTACCTTGAAAAACATATAATTAAAAGCCCAAAAATAAAATGTTATATATCAATTACCTTACAATTCTTGTAGTTATTGTCAAATATAATTTGAAATTGGTTTCCTTCTCTTTTTTTTTGTTTTCACTCTAAAAAACAAAAATGAAACATTTAAAATCAAAGGCACATGACTTGAGTGTATTGAAAAACATATAATTAAAAGCCTAAAAATAAAATTTAATATATATCATTTACCTTACAATTCTTGCTGTTATGGTCAAATATAATTTGAAATTGGTTTCCTTCTCTTTTTTGTGTGTTTTCATGCTAAAAAAAGAAAATAACATTTAATATCAAAAGCACGTCACTTAAATGCAATGAAAAACATATAATTAAAAGCCCAACAATAAAATTTCATATAGATCAATTACCTTAAAATTCTTGGAGCTACTGTCAAATATAATTTGAAATTGGTTTCCTTCACTTTTTTTTTGTTTTCATGCTAAAAAAAAATGAAATATTTAATATCAAAGGCATGTCAATTGAGTACCTTGAAAAACATATAATTAAAAGCCAAAAATAAAATGTCATATAGATTAATTACCTTACAATTCTTGCAGTTATTGTCAAATATAATTTGAAATTGGTTTCCTTCTCTTTTTTTTTGTTTTCACTCTAAAAAACAAAAATGAAACATTTAAAATCAAAGGCACATGACTTGAGTGTATTGAAAAAGATATAATTAAAAGCCCAAAAATAAAATTTCATATAGATCAATTACCTTACAATTCTTGCAGTTATTGTCAAATATAATTTGAAATTGGTTTCCTTCTCTTTTTTTGTGTGTTTTCATGCTAAAAAAAAAGAAAATAACATTTAATATCAAAAGCACGTCACTTAAGTGCAATGAAAAACATATAATTAAAAGCCCCAACATAAAATTTCATATAGATCAATTACCTTAAAATTCTTGGAGCTACTCTCAAATATAATTTGAAATTGGTTTCCTTCTCTTTTTTTGTGTGTTTTCATGCTAAAAAAAAAAAAAAAAATAACATTTAATATCAAAAGCACGTCACTTAAGTGCAATGAAAAACATAATTAAAAGCCCAAATATAAAATTTCATATAGATCAATTACCTTAAAATTCTTGGATCTACTGTCAAATATAATTTGAAATTGGTTTCCTTCACTTTTTTTTTTGTTTTCATGCTAAAAAAAAAAAAAAATATTTAATATCAAAGGCATATCAATTGAGTACCTTGAAAAACATATAATTAAAAGCCCAAAAATAAAATGTCATATATATCAATTACCTTACAATTCTTGCAGTTATTGTCAAATATAATTTAAAATTGGTTTCCTTCTGTTTTTTTTGTTTTCACTCTAAAAAACAAAAATGAAACATTTAAAATCAAAGGCACATGACCTGAGTGTATTGAAAAACATATAATTAAAAGCCCAAAAATAAAATTTCATATAGATCAATTACCTTACAATTTTTGCAGTTATGGTCAAATATAATTTGAAATTGGTTTCCTTCTCTTTTTTTGTGTGTTTTCATGCTAAAAAAAAAAAAAAAGAAAATAACATTTAATATCAAAAGCACGTCACTTAAGTGCAATGAAAAACATATAATTAAAAGCCCCATCATAAAATTTCATATAGATCAATTACCTTAAAATTCTTGGAGCTACTGTCAAATATAATTTGAAATTGGTTTCCTTCACTTTTTTTTTTTGTTTTCATGCTAAAAAAAAAAAAAAATATTTAATATCAAAGGCATGTCAATTGAGTACCTTGAAAAATATATAATTAAAAGCCCAAAAATAAAATGTCATATAGATCAATTACCTTACAATTCTTGCAGTTATTGTCAAATATAATTTAAAATTGGTTTCCTTCTCTTTTTTTTGTTTTCACTCTAAAAAACAAAAATGAAACATTTAAAATCAAAGGCACATGACTTGAGTGCATTGAAAAACATATAATTAAAAGCCCAAAAATAAAATTTCATATAGCTCAATTACCTTACAATTCTTGCAGTTATGGTCAAATATAATTTGAAATTGGTTTCCTTCTCTTTTTTGTGTGTTTTCATGCTAAATAAAAAAAATTACATTTAATATCAAAAGCACGTCACTTAAATGCAATGAAAAACATATAATTAAAAGCCCAACAATAAAATTTCATATAGATCAATTACCTTAAAATTCTTGGAGCTACTGTCAAATATAATTTGAAATTGGTTTCCTTCACTTTTTTTTTGTTTTCATGCTAAAAAAAAATGAAATATTTAATATCAAAGGCATGTCAATTGAGTACCTTGAAAAACATATAATTAAAAGACCAAAAATAAAATGTCATATAGATCAATTACCTTACAATTCTTGCAGTTATTGTCAAATATAATTTGAAATTGGTTTCCTTCTATTTTTTTTGTTTTCACTCTAAAAAACAAAAATGAAACATTTAAAATCAAAGGCACATGACCTGAGTGTATTGAAAAACATATAATTAAAAGCCCAAAAATAAAATTTCATATAGATCAATTACCTTACAATTTTTGCAGTTATGGTCAAATATAATTTGAAATTGGTTTCCTTCTCTTTTTTTGTGTGTTTTCATGTTAAAAAAAAAAAAGAAAATAAAATTTAATATCAAAAGCACGTCACTTAAGTGCAATGAAAAACATATAATTAAAAGCCCCAACATAAAATTTCATATAGATCAATTACCTTAAAATTCTTGGAGCTACTGTCAAATATAATTTGAAATTGGTTTCCTTCTCTTTTTTTGTGTGTTTTCATGCTAAAAAAAAAAAAAAAAATAACATTTAATATCAAAAGCACGTCACTTAAGTGCAATGAAAAACATATAATTAAAAGCCCCTACATAAAATTTCATATAGATCAATTACCTTAAAATTCTTGGAGCTACTGTCAAATATAATTTGAAATTGGTTTCCTTCACTTTTTTTTTTTGTTTTCATGCTAAAAAAAAAAAAAAAATATTTAATATCAAAGGCATGTCAATTGAGTACCTTGAAAAACATATAATTAAAAGCCCAAAAATAAAATGTCATATAGATCAATTACCTTACAATTCTTGCAGTTATGGTCAAATATAATTTGAAATTGGTTTCCTTCTCTTTTTTTTGTTTTCACTCTAAAAAACAAAAATGAAACATTTAAAATCAAAGGCACATGACCTGAGTGTATTGAAAAACATATAATTAAAAGCCCAAAAATAAAATTTCATATAGATCAATTGCCTTACAATTCTTGCAGTTATGGTCAAATATAATTTGAAATTGGTTTCCTTCTCTTTTTTTTGTTTTCACTCTAAAAAACAGAAATGAAACATTTAAAATCAAAGGCACATGACTTGAGTGTATTGAAAAACATATAATTAAAAGCCTAAAAATAAAATTTAATATATATCATTTACCTTACAATTCTTGCAGTTATGGTCAAATATAATTTGAAATTGGTTTCCTTCTCTTTTTTTGTATGTTTTAATGCTAAAAAAAAATAATAACATTTAATATCAAAAGCACGTCACTTAAATGCAATGAAAAACATATAATTAAAAGCCCAACAATAAAATTTCATATAGATCAATTACCTTAAAATTCTTGGAGCTACTGTCAAATATAATTTGAAATTGGTTTCCTTCACTTTTTTTTGTTTTCATGGTAAAAAAAAAATGAAATATTTAATATCAAAGGCATGTCAATTGAGTACCTTGAAAAACATATAATTAAAAGCCCAAAAATAAAATTTCATATAGATCAATTACCTTACAATTCTTGCAGTTATGGTCAAATATAATTTGAAATTGGTTTCCTTCTCTTTTTTTTTGTTTTCACTCTAAAAAACAAAAATGAAACATTTAAAATCAAAGGCACATGACTTGAGTGTATTGAAAAACATATAATTAAAAGCCCAAAAATAAAATTTCATATAGCTCAATTACCTTACAATTCTTGTAGTTATGGTCAAATATAATTTGAAATTGGTTTCCTTCTCTTTTTTTGTGTGTTTTCATGCTAAAAAAATTAAATATCAAAAGCACGTCACTTAAGTGCAATTAAAAAACATATAATTAAAAGCCCCAAAATAAAATGTAACTAGATCAATTACCTTACAATTCTTGCAGTTATAAACAAATATAATTTGAAATTGGTTTCATTTTTTTTTGTTTTCACTCTAAAAAACAAAAATGAAACATTCAAAATCAAAGGCACATGACTTGAATGTTTCGAAAAACATATAATTAAAAGCCCAAAAATAAAATTTCATATAGATCAATTACCTTACAATTCTTGCAGTTATGGTCAAATATAATTTGAAATTGGTTTCCTTCTCTTTTTTTTTGTTTTCACTCTAAAAAACAAAAATGAAACATTTAAAATCAAAGGCACATGACTTGAGTGTATTGAAAAACATATAATTAAAAGCCTAAAAATAAAATTTAATATATATCATTTACCTTACAATTCTTGCTGTTATGGTCAAATATAATTTGAAATTGGATTCCTTCCCTTTTTTGTGTGTTTTCATGCTAAAAAAAAAAAATAACATTTAATATCAAAAGCACGTCACTTAAATGCAATGAAAAACATATAATTAAAAGCCCAAAAATAAAATTTCATATAGATCAATTACCTTAAAATTCTTGCAGTTATGGTCAAATATAATTTGAAATTGGTTTCCTTCTCTTTTTTTTGTTTTCACTCTAAAAAACAAAAATGAAACATTTAAAATCAAAGGCACATGACTTGAGGGTATTGAAAAACATATAATTAAAAGCCCAAAAATAAAATTTCAAATAGCTCAATTACCTTACAATTCTTACAGTTATGGTCAAATATAATTTGAAATTGGTTTCCTTCTCTTTTTTTCTGTGTTTTCATGCTAAAAAAATTAAATATCAAAAGCACGTCACTTAAGTGCAATTAAAAAACATATAATTAAAAGCCCCAAAATAAAATGTAACTAGATCAATTACCTTACAATTCTTGCAGTTATAATCAAATAGAATTTGAAATTGGTTTCATTTTTTTTTGTTTTCACTCTAAAAAACAAAAATGAAACATTCAAAATCAAAGGCACATGACTTGAATGTTTTGAAAAACATATAATTAAAAGCCCAAAAATAAAATTTCATATAGATCAATTACCTTACAATTCTTGCAGTTATGGTCAAATATAATTTGAAATTGGTTTCCTTCTCTTTTTTTTTTGTTTTCACTCTAAAAAATAAAAATGAAACATTTAAAATCAAAGGCACATGACTTGAGTATATTGAAAAACATATAATTAAAAGCCTAAAAATAAAATATAATATACATCATTTACCTTACAATTCTTGCAGTTATGGTCAAATATAATTTAAAATTGGTTTCCTTCTATTTTTTTGTGTGTTTTCATGTTAAAAAAAAAAGAAAATAACATTTAATATCAAAAGCACGTCACTTAAGTGCAATGAAAAACATATAATTAAAAGCCAAAAAATAAAATTTCATATAGATCAATTACCTTATAATTCTTGGAGCTACTGTCAAATATAATTTGAAATTGGTTTCCTTCACTTTTTTTTTTGTTTTCATGCTAAAAAAAAAATGAAATATTTAATATCAAAGGCATGTCAATTGAGTACCTTGAAAAACATATAATAAAAAGCCCAAAAATAAAATTTCATATAGATCAATTACCTTACAATTCTTGCAGTTATGGTCAAATATAATTTGAAATTGGTTTCCTTCTCTTTTTTTTGTTTTCACTCTAAAAAACAAAAATGAAACATTTAAAATCAAAGGCACATGACTTGAGTGTATTGAAAAACATATAATTAAAAGCCTAAAAATAAAATTTAATATATATCATTTACCTTACAATTCTTGCTGTTATGGTCAAATATAATTTGAAATTGGATTCCTTGCCTTTTTTGTGTGTTTTCATGCTAAAAAAAAAATAACATTTAATATCAAAAGCACGTCACTTAAATGCAATGAAAAACATATAATTAAAAGCCCAAAAATAAAATTTCATATAGATCAATTACCTTAAAATTCTTGGAGCTACTGTCAAATATAATTTGAAATTGGTTTCCTTCACTTTTTTTTTTGTTTTCATGCTAAAAAAAAATGAAATATTTAATATCAAAGGCATGTCAATTGAGTACCTTGAAAAACATATAATTAAAAGCCAAAAAATAAAATGTCATATAGATCAATTACCTTACAATTCTTGCAGTTATTGTCAAATATAATTTGAAATTGGTTTCCTTCTCTTTTTTTTTTGTTTTCACTCTAAAAAACAAAAATGAAACATTTAAAATCAAAGGCACATGACTTGAGTGTATTGAAAAAGATATAATTAAAAGCCCAAAAATAAAATTTCATATAGATCAATTACCTTACAATTTTTGCAGTTATGGTCAAATATAATTTGAAATTGGTTTCCTTCTCTTTTTTTGTGTGTTTTCATGCTAAAAAAAAAGAAAATAACATTTAATATCAAAAGCACGTCACTTAAGTGCAATGAAAAACATATAATTAAAAGCCCCAACATAAAATTTCATATAGATCAATTACCTTAAAATTCTTGGAGCTACTGTCAAATATAACTTGAAATTGGTTTCCTTCACTTTTTTTTTGTTTTCATGCTAAAAAAAAATGAAATATTTAATATCAAAGGCATGTCAATTGAGTACCTTGAAAAACATATAATTAAATGCCCAAAAATAAAATTTCATATAGATCAATTACCTTAAAATTCTTGCAGTTATGGTCAAATATAATTTGAAATTGGTTTCCTTCTCTTTTTTTGTTTTCACTCTAAAAAACAAAAATGAAACATTTAAAATCAAAGGCACATGACTTGAGGGTATTGAAAAACATATAATTAAAAGCCCAAAAATAAAATTTCAAATAGCTCAATTACCTTACAATTCTTGCAGTTATGGTCAAATATAATTTGAAATTGGTTTCCTTCTCTTTTTTTGTGTGTTTTCATGCTAAAAAAATTAAATATCAAAAGCACGTCACTTAAGTGCAATTAAAAAACATATAATTAAAAGCCCCAAAATAAAATGTAACTAGATCAATTACCTTACAATTCTTGCAGTTATAATCAAATAGAATTTGAAATTGGTTTTATTTTTTTTGTTTTCACTCTAAAAAACAATAATGAAACATTCAAAATCAAAGGCACATGACTTGAATGTTTTGAAAAACATATAATTAAAAGCCCAAAAATAAAATTTCATATAGATCAATTACCTTACAATTCTTGCAGTTATGGTCAAATATAATTTGAAATTGGTTTCCTTCTCTTTTTTTTTGTTTTCACTCTAAAAAACAAAAATGAAACATTCAAAATCAAAGGCACATGACTTGAATGTTTTGAAAAACATATAATTAAAAGCCCAAAAATAAAATTTCATATAGATCAATTACCTTACAATTCTTGCAGTTATGGTCAAATATAATTTGAAATTGGTTTCCTTCTCTTTTTTTGTGTGTTTTCATGCTAAAAAAAAAAAGAAAATAACATTTAATATCAAAAGCACGTCACTTAAGTGCAATGAAAAACATATAATTATAAGCCCCAACATAAAATTTCATATAGATCAATTACCTTAAAATTCTTGGAGCTACTGTCAAATATAATTTGAAATTGGTTTACTTCACTTTTTTTTTTGTTTTCATGCTAAAAAAAAATGAAATATTTAATATCAAAGGCATGTCAATTGAGTACCTTGAAAAACATATAATTAAAAGCCGAAAAATAAAATTTCATATAGATCAATTACCTTACAATTCTTGCAGTTATGGTCAAATATAATTTGAAATTGGTTTCCTTCTCTTTTTTTTTTGTTTTCACTCTAAAAAACAAAAATGAAACATTTAAAATCAAAGGCACATGACTTGAGTGCATTGAAAAACATATAATTAAAAGCCCAAAAATAAAATTTCATATAGCTCAATTACCTTACAATTCTTGCAGTTATGGTCAAATATAATTTGAAATTGGTTTCCGTCTCTTTTTTTGTGTGTTTTCATGCTAAAAAAATTAAATATCAAAAGCACGTCACTTAAGTGCAATTAAAAAACATATAATTAAAAGCCCCAAAATAAAATGTAACTAGATCAATTACCTTACAATTCTTGCAGATATAATCAAATATAATTTGAAATTGGTTTCATTTTTTTTACTTTTCACTCTAAAAAACAAAAATGAAACATTCAAAATCAAAGGCACATGACTTGAATGTTTTGAAAAACATATAATTAAAAGCCCAAAAATAAAATTTCATATAGATCGATTACCTTACAATTCTTGCAGTTATGGTCAAATATAATTTGAAATTGGTTTTCTTCACTTTTTTTTTTTTGTTTTCATGCTAAAAAAAAAATGAAATATTTAATATCAAAGGCATGTCAATTGAGTACCTTGAAAAACATATAATAAAAAGCCCAAAAATAAAATTTCATATAGATCAATTACCTTACAATTCTTGCAGTTATGGTGAAATATAATTTGAAATTGGTTTCCTTCTCTTTTTTTTTGTTTTCACTCTAAAAAACAAAAATGAAACATTTAAAATCAAAGGCACATGACTTGAGTGCCTTGAAAAACATATAATTAAAAGCCCAAAAATAAAATTTCATATAGATCAATTACCTTACAATTCTTGCAGATATAATCAAATATAATTTGAAATTGGTTTCATTTTTTTTTGTTTTCACTCTAAAAAACAAAAATGAAACATTCAAAATCAAAGGCACATGACTTGAATGTTTTGAAAAACATAAAATTAAAAGCCCAAAAATAAAATTTCATATAGATCGATTACCTTACAATTCTTGCAGTTATGGTCAAATATAATTTGAAATTGGTTTCCTTCTCTTTTTTTTTGTTTTCACTCTAAAAAACAAAAATGAAACATTTAAAATCAAAGGCACATGACTTGAGTGTATTGAAAAACATATAATTAAAAGCCTACAAAATAAAATATAATATACATCATTTACCTTACAATTCTTGCAGTTATGGTCAAATATAATTTGAAATTGGTTTCCTTCTGTTTTTTTGTGTGTTTTAATGCTAAAAAAAAAAGAAAATAACATTTAATATCAAAAGCACGTCACTTAAGTGCAATGAAAAACATATAATTAAAAGCCCAAAAATAAAATTTCATGTAGATCAATTACCTTATAATTCTTGGAGCTACTGTCAAATATAATTTGAAATTGGTTTCATTCACTTTTTTTTTTTTGTTTTCATGCTAAAAAAAAAATGAAATATTTAATATCAAAGGCATGTCAATTGAGTACCTTGAAAAACATATAATAAAAAGCCCAAAAATAAAATTTCATATAGATCAATTACCTTACAATTCTTGCAGTTATGGTGAAATATAATTTGAAATTGGTTTCCTTCTCTTTTTTTTTGTTTTCACTCTAAAAAACAAAAATGAAACATTTAAAATCAAAGGCACATGACTTAAGTGCATTGAAAAACATATAATTAAAAGCCCAAAAATAAAATTTCATATAGCTCAATTACCTTACAATTCTTGCAGTTATGGTCAAATATAATTTGAAATTGCTTTCCGTCTCTTTTTTTGTGTGTTTTCATGCTAAAAAAATTAAATATCAAAAGCACGTCACTTAAGTGCAATTAAAAAACATATAATTAAAAGCCCCAAAATAAAATGTAACTAGATCAATTACCTTACAATTCTTGCAGATATAATCAAATATAATTTGAAATTGGTTTCATTTTTTTTTGTTTTCACTCTAAAAAACAAAAATGAAACATTTAAAATCAAAGGCACATGACTTGAATGTTTTGAAAAACATATAATTAAAAGCCCAAAAATAAAATTTCATATAGATCAATTACCTTACAATTCTTGCAGTTATGGTCAAATATAATTTGAAATTGGTTTCCTTCTCTTTTTTTTTTGTTTTCACTCTAAAAAACAAAAATGAAACATTTAAAATCAAAGGCACATGACTTGAGTGTATTGAAAAACATATAATTAAAAGCCTAAAAATAAAATATAATATACATCATTTACCTTACAATTCTTGCAGTTATGGTCAAATATAATTTGAAATTGGTTTCCTTCTGTTTTTTTGTGTGTTTTCATGCTAAAAAAAAAAGAAAATAACATTTAATATCAAAAGCACGTCACTTAAGTGCAATGAAAAACATATAATTAAAAGCCCAAAAATAAAATTTCATGTAGATCAATTACCTTATAATTCTTGGAGCTACTGTCAAATATAATTTGAAATTGGTTTCCTTCTCTTTTTTGTGTGTTTTCATGCTAAAAAAATTAAATATCAAAAGCACGTCACTTAAGTGCAATTAAAAAACATATAATTAAAAGCCCCAAAATAAAATGTTACTAGATCAATTACCTTACAATTCTTGCAGTTATAATCAAATATAATTTGAAATTGGTTTCATTTTTTTTTGTTTTCACTCTAAAAAACAAAAATGAAACATTTAAAATCAAAGGCACATGACTTGAATGTTTTGAAAAACATATAATTAAAAGCCCAAAAATAAAATTTCATATATATCAATTACCTTACAATTCTTGCAGTTATGGTCAAATATAATTTGAAACTGGTTTCCTTCTCTTTTTTTGTGTGTTTTCATGCTAAAAAAAAAAGAAAATAACATTTAATATCAAAAGCACGTCACTTAAGTGCAATGAAAAACATATAATTAAAAGCCCAAAAATAAAATTTCATATAGATCAATTACCTTAAAATTCTTGGAGCTACTGTCAAATATAATTTGAAATTCGTTTCCTTCACTTTTTTTTTTTTGTTTTCATGCTAAAAAAAAATGAAATATTTAATATCAAAGGCATGTCAATTGAGTACCTTGAAAAACATATAATTAAAAGCCCAAAAATAAAATTTCATATAGATCAATTGCCTTACAATTCTTGCAGTTATGGTCAAATATAATTTGAAATTGGTTTCCTTCTCTTTTTTTTGTTTTCACTCTAAAAAACAGAAATGAAACATTTAAAATCAAAGGCACATGACTTGAGTGTATTGAAAAACATATAATTAAAAGCCTAAAAATAAAATTTAATATATATCATTTACCTTACAATTCTTGCAGTTATGGTCAAATATAATTTGAAATTGGTTTCCTTCTCTTTTTTTGTATGTTTTAATGCTAAAAAAAAATAATAACATTTAATATCAAAAGCACGTCACTTAAATGCAATGAAAAACATATAATTAAAAGCCCAACAATAAAATTTCATATAGATCAATTACCTTAAAATTCTTGGAGCTACTGTCAAATATAATTTGAAATTGGTTTCCTTCACTTTTTTTTTGTTTTCATGGTAAAAAAAAAATGAAATATTTAATATCAAAGGCATGTCAATTGAGTACCTTGAAAAACATATAATTAAAAGCCCAAAAATAAAATTTCATATAGATCAATTACCTTACAATTCTTGCAGTTATGGTCAAATATAATTTGAAATTGGTTTCCTTCTCTTTTTTTTTGTTTTCACTCTAAAAAACAAAAATGAAACATTTAAAATCAAAGGCACATGACTTGAGTGTATTGAAAAACATATAATTAAAAGCCCAAAAATAAAATTTCATATAGCTCAATTACCTTACAATTCTTGTAGTTATGGTCAAATATAATTTGAAATTGGTTTCCTTCTCTTTTTTTGTGTGTTTTCATGCTAAAAAAATTAAATATCAAAAGCACGTCACTTAAGTGCAATTAAAAAACATATAATTAAAAGCCCCAAAATAAAATGTAACTAGATCAATTACCTTACAATTCTTGCAGTTATAAACAAATATAATTTGAAATTGGTTTCATTTTTTTTTGTTTTCACTCTAAAAAACAAAAATGAAACATTCAAAATCAAAGGCACATGACTTCAATGTTTCGAAAAACATATAATTAAAAGCCCAAAAATAAAATTTCATATAGATCAATTACCTTACAATTCTTGCAGTTATGGTCAAATATAATTTGAAATTGGTTTCCTTCTCTTTTTTTTTGTTTTCACTCTAAAAAACAAAAATGAAACATTTAAAATCAAAGGCACATGACTCGAGTGTATTGAAAAACATAAAATTAAAAGCCTAAAAATAAAATATAATATACATCATTTACCTTACAATTCTTGCAGTTATGGTCAAATATAATTTGAAATTGGTTTCCTTCTGTTTTTTTTGTGTGTTTTCATGCTAAAAAAAAAAAAATAACATTTAATATCAAAAGCACGTCACTTAAATGCAATGAAAAACATATAATTAAAAGCCCAGCAATAAAATTTCATATAGATCAATTACCTTAAAATTCTTGGAGCTACTGTCAAATATAATTTGAAATTGGTTTCCTTCACTTTTTTTTTTTGTTTTCATGCTAAAAAAAAATGAAATATTTAATATCAAAGGCATGTCAATTCAGTACCTTGAAAAACATATAATTAAAAGCCAAAAAATAAAATGTCATATAGATCAATTACCTTACAATTCTTGCAGTTATTGTCAAATATAATTTGAAATTGGTTTCCTTCTCTTTTTTTTTGTTTTCACTCTAAAAAACAAAAATGAAACATTTAAAATCAAAGGCACATGACTTGAGTGTATTGAAAAAGATATAATTAAAAGCCCAAAAATAAAATTTCATATAGATCAATTACCTTACAATTTTTGCAGTTATGGTCAAATATAATTTGAAATTGGTTTCCTTCTCTTTTTTTGTGTGTTTTCATGCTAAAAAAAAAAAGAAAATAACATTTAATATCAAAAGCACGTCACTTAAGTGCAATGAAAAACATATAATTAAAAGCCCCAACATAAAATTTCATATAGATCAATTACCTTAAAATTCTTGGAGCTACTGTCAAATATAATTTGAAATTGGTTTCCTTCTCTTTTTTTCTGTGTTTTCATGCTAAAAAAAAATAAAAAAATAACATTTAATATCAAAAGCACGTCACTTAAGTGCAATGAAAAACATATAATTAAAAGCCCCAACATAAAATTTCATATAGATCAATTACCTTAAAATTCTTGGAGCTACTGTCAAATATAATTTGAAATTGGTTTCCTTCTCTTTTTTTGTGTGTTTTCATGCTAAAAAAAAAAAAAAAAAATAACATTTAATATCAAAAGTACGTCACTTAAGTGCAATGAAAAACATAATTAAAAGCCCAAAAATAAAATTTCATATAGATCAATTACCTTAAAATTCTTGGAGCTACTGTCAAATATAACTTGAAATTGGTTTCCTTCACTTTTTTTTTTGTTTTCATGCTAAAAAAAAAAAAAAATATTTAATATCAAAGGCATGTCAATTGAGTACCTTGAAAAACATATAATTAAAAGCCCAAAAATAAAATGTCATAAAGATCAATTACCTTACAATTCTTGCAGTTATTGTCAAATATAATTTGAAATTGGTTTCCTTCTCTTTTTTTTGTTTTCACTCTAAAAAACAAAAATGAAACATTTAAAATCAAAGGCACATGACCTGAGTGTATTGAAAAACATATAATTAAAAGCCCAAAAATAAAATTTCATATAGATCAATTACCTTACAATTTTTGCAGTTATGGTCAAATATAATTTGAAATTGGTTTCCTTCTCTTTTTTTGTGTGTTTTCATGCTAAAAAAAAAAAAGAAAATAACATTTAATATCAAAAGCACGTCACTTAAGTGTAATGAAAAACATATAATTAAAAGCCCAACAATAAAATTTCATATAGATCAATTACCTTAAAATTCTTGGAGCTACTGTCAAATATAATTTGAAATTGGTTTCCTTCTCTTTTTTTTTTGTTTTCATGCTAAAAAAAAATGAAATATTTAATATCAAAGGCATGTCAATTGAGTACCTTGAAAAACATATAATTAAAAGCCCAAAAATAAAATTTCATATAGATCAATTACCTTACAATTCTTGCAGTTATGGTCAAATATAATTTGAAATTGGTTTCCTTCTCTTTTTTTTGTTTTCACTCTAAAAAACAAAAATGAAACATTTAAAATCAAAGGCACATGACTTGAGTGCATTGAAAAACATATAATTAAAAGCCCAAAAATAAAATTTCATATAGCTCAATTACCTTACAATTCTTGCAGTTATGGTAAAATATTATTTGAAATTGGTTTCCTTCTCTTTTTTTGTGTGTTTTCATGCTAAAAAAATTAAATATCAAAAGCACGTCACTTAAGTGCAATTAAAAAACATATAATTAAAAGCCCCAAAATAAAATGTAACTAGATCAATTACCTTACAATTCTTGGAGATATAATCAAATATAATTTGAAATTGGTTTCATTTTTTTTGTTTTCACTCTAAAAAACAAAAATTAAACATTCAAAAGCAAAGGCACATGACTTGAATGTTTTGAAAAACATATAATTAAAAGCCCAAAAATAAAATTTCATATAGATCAATTACCTTACAATTCTTGCAGTTATGGTCAAATATAATTTGAAATTGGTTTCCTTCTCTTTTTTTTTTGTTTTCACTCTAAAAAATAAAAATGAAACATTTAAAATCAAAGGCACATGACTTGAGTGTATTGAAAAACATATAATTAAAAGCCTAAAAATAAAATATAATATACATCATTTACCTTACAATTCTTGCAGTTATGGTCAAATATAATTTGAAATTGGTTTCCTTCTGTTTTTTTGTGTGTTTTCATGCTAAAAAAAAAAGAAAATAACATTTAATATCAAAAGCACGTCACTTAAGTGCAATGAAAAACATATAATTAAAAGCCCAAAAATAAAATTTCATATAGATCAATTACCTTATAATTCTTGGAGCTACTGTCAAATATAATTTGAAATTGGTTTCCTTCACTTTTTTGTTTTGTTTTCATGCTAAAAAAAAAATGAAATATTTAATATCAAAGGCATGTCAATTGAGTACCTTGAAAAACATATAATAAAAAGCCAAAAATAAAATTTCATATAGATCAATTACCTTACAATTCTTGCAGTTATGGTCAAATATAATTTGAAATTTGTTTCCTACTCTTTTTTTTTGTTTTCACTCTAAAAAACAAAAATGAAACATTCAAAATCAAAGGCACATGACTTGAATGTTTTGAAAAACATATAATTAAAAGCCCAAAAATAAAATTTCATATAGATCAATTACCTTACAATTCTTGCAGTTATGGTCAAATATAATTTGAAATTGGTTTCCTTCTCTTTTTTTGTGTGTTTTCATGCTAAAAAAAAAAAGAAAATAACATTTAATATCAAAAGCACGTCACTTAAGTGCAATGAAAAACATATAATTATAAGCCCCAACATAAAATTTCATATAGATCAATTACCTTAAAATTCTTGGAGCTACTGTCAAATATAATTTGAAATTGGTTTACTTCACTTTTTTTTTTGTTTTCATGCTAAAAAAAAATGAAATATTTAATATCAAAGGCATGTCAATTGAGTACCTTGAAAAACATATAATTAAAAGCCGAAAAATAAAATTTCATATAGATCAATTACCTTACAATTCTTGCAGTTATGGTCAAATATAATTTGAAATTGGTTTCCTTCTCTTTTTTTTTGTTTTCACTCTAAAAAACAAAAATGAAACATTTAAAATCAAAGGCACATGACTTGAGTGCATTGAAAAACATATAATTAAAAGCCCAAAAATAAAATTTCATATAGCTCAATTACCTTACAATTCTTGCAGTTATGGTCAAATATAATTTGAAATTGGTTTCCGTCTCTTTTTTTGTGTGTTTTCATGCTAAAAAAATTAAATATCAAAAGCACGTCACTTAAGTGCAATTAAAAAACATATAATTAAAAGCCCCAAAATAAAATGTAACTAGATCAATTACCTTACAATTCTTGCAGATATAATCAAATATAATTTGAAATTGGTTTCATTTTTTTTTGTTTTCACTCTAAAAAACAAAAATGAAACATTCTAAATCAAAGGCACATGACTTCAATGTTTTGAAAAACATATAATTAAAAGCCCAAAAATAAAATTTCATATAGATCGATTACCTTACAATTCTTGCAGTTATGGTCAAATATAATTTGAAATTGGTTTTCTTCTCTTTTTTTTTGTTTTCACTCTAAAAAACAAAAATGAAACATTTAAAATCAAAGGCACATGACTTGAGTGTATTGAAAAACATATAATTAAAAGCCTAAAAATAAAATATAATATACATCATTTACCTTACAATTCTTGCAGTTATGGTCAAATATAATTTGAAATTGGTTTCCTTCTGTTTTTTTGTGTGTTTTCATGCTAAAAAAAAAAGAAAATAACATTTAATATCAAAAGCACGTCACTTAAGTGCAATGAAAAACATATAATTAAAAGCCCAAAAATAAAATTTCATGTAGATCAATTACCTTATAATTCTTGGAGCTACTGTCAAATATAATTTGAAATTGGTTTCCTTCACTTTTTTTTTTTGTTTTCATGCTAAAAAAAAAATGAAATATTTAATATCAAAGGCATGTCAATTGAGTACCTTGAAAAACATATAATAAAAAGCCCAAAAATAAAATTTCATATAGATCAATTACCTTACAATTCTTGCAGTTATGGTGAAATATAATTTGAAATTGGTTTCCTTCTCTTTTTTTTTGTTTTCACTCTAAAAAACAAAAATGAAACATTTAAAATCAAAGGGACATGACTTGAGTGCCTTGAAAAACATATAATTAAAAGCCCAAAAATAAAATTTCATATAGATCAATTACCTTACAATTCTTGCAGATATAATCAAATATAATTTGAAATTGGTTTCATTTTTTTTTGTTTTCACTCTAAAAAACAAAAATGAAACATTCAAAATCAAAGGCACATGACTTGAATGTTTTGAAAAACATATAATTAAAAGCCCAAAAGTAAAATTTCATATAGATCGATTACCTTACAATTCTTGCAGTTATGGTCAAATATAATTTGAAATTGGTTTCCTTCTCTTTTTTTTTGTTTTCACTCTAAAAAACAAAAATGAAACATTTAAAATCAAAGGCACATGACTTGAGTGTATTGAAAAACATATAATTAAAAGCCTAAAAATAAAATATAATATACATCATTTACCTTACAATTCTTGCAGTTATGGTCAAATATAATTTGAAATTGGTTTCCTTCTCTTTTTTTGTGTGTTTTCATGCTAAAAAAATTAAATATCAAAAGCACGTCACTTAAGTGCAATTAAAAAACATATAATTAAAAGCCCCAAAATAAAATGTAACTAGATCAATTACCTTACAATTCTTGCAGTTATAAACAAATATAATTTGAAATTGGTTTCATTTTTTTTTGTTTTCACTCTAAAAAACAAAAATGAAACATTCAAAATCAAAGGCACATGACTTGAATGTTTCGAAAAACATATAATTAAAAGCCCAAAAATAAAATTTCATATAGATCAATTACCTTACAATTCTTGCAGTTATGGTCAAATATAATTTGAAATTGGTTTCCTTCTCTTTTTTTTTGTTCTCACTCTAAAAAACAAAAATGAAACATTTAAAATCAAAGGCACATGACTTGAATGTTTCGAAAAACATATAATTAAAAGCCCAAAAATAAAATTTCATATAGATCAATTACCTTACAATTTTTGCAGTTATGGTCAAATATAATTTGAAATTGGTTTCCTTCTCTTTTTTTGTGTGTTTTCATGCTAAAAAAAAAAAGAAAATAACATTTAATATCAAAAGCACGTCACTTAAGTGCAATGAAAAACAAATAATTAAAAGCCCCAACATAAAATTTCATATAGATCAATTACCTTAAAATTCTTGGAGCTACTGTCAAATATAATTTGAAATTGGTTTCCTTCTCTTTTTTTGTGTGTTTTCATGCTAAAAAAAAAAAAATAATAACATTTAATATCAAAAGCACGTCACTTAAGTGCAATGAAAAACATTTACTTAAAAGCCCGTACATAAAATTTCATATAGATCAATTACCTTAAAATTCTTGGAGCTACTGTCAAATATAACTTGAAATTGGTTTCCTTCACTTTTTTTTTGTTTTCATGCTAAAAAAAAAAAAAAATATTTAATATCAAAGGCATGTCAATTGAGTACCTTGAAAAACATATAATTAAAAGCCCAAAAATAAAATGTCATAAAGATCAATTACCTTACAATTCTTGCAGTTATTGTCAAATATAATTTGAAATTGGTTTCCTTCTCTTTTTTTTGTTTTCACTCTAAAAAACAAAAATGAAACATTTAAAATCAAAGGCACATGACCTGAGTGTATTGAAAAACATATAATTAAAAGCCCAAAAATAAAATTTCATATAGATCAATTACCTTACAATTTTTGCAGTTATGGTCAAATATAATTTGAAATTGGTTTCCTTCTCTTTTTTTGTGTGTTTTCATGCTAAAAAAAAAAAAGAAAATAACATTTAATATCAAAAGCACGTCACTTAAGTGTAATGAAAAACATATAATTAAAAGCCCAACAATAAAATTTCATATAGATCAATTACCTTAAAATTCTTGGAGCTACTGTCAAATATAATTTGAAATTGGTTTCCTTCTCTTTTTTTTTTGTTTTCATGCTAAAAAAAAATGAAATATTTAATATCAAAGGCATGTCAATTGAGTACCTTGAAAAACATATAATTAAAAGCCCAAAAATAAAATTTCATATAGATCAATTACCTTACAATTCTTGCAGTTATGGTCAAATATAATTTGAAATTGGTTTCCTTCTCTTTTTTTTGTTTTCACTCTAAAAAACAAAAATGAAACATTTAAAATCAAAGGCACATGACTTGAGTGCATTGAAAAACATATAATTAAAAGCCCAAAAATAAAATTTCATATAGCTCAATTACCTTACAATTCTTGCAGTTATGGTAAAATATTATTTGAAATTGGTTTCCTTCTCTTTTTTTGTGTGTTTTCATGCTAAAAAAATTAAATATCAAAAGCACGTCACTTAAGTGCAATTAAAAAACATATAATTAAAAGCCCCAAAATAAAATGTAACTAGATCAATTACCTTACAATTCTTGGAGATATAATCAAATATAATTTGAAATTGGTTTCATTTTTTTTGTTTTCACTCTAAAAAACAAAAATTAAACATTCAAAAGCAAAGGCACATGACTTGAATGTTTTGAAAAACATATAATTAAAAGCCCAAAAATAAAATTTCATATAGATCAATTACCTTACAATTCTTGCAGTTATGGTCAAATATAATTTGAAATTGGTTTCCTTCTCTTTTTTTTTTGTTTTCACTCTAAAAAATAAAAATGAAACATTTAAAATCAAAGGCACATGACTTGAGTGTATTGAAAAACATATAATTAAAAGCCTAAAAATAAAATATAATATACATCATTTACCTTACAATTCTTGCAGTTATGGTCAAATATAATTTGAAATTGGTTTCCTTCTGTTTTTTTGTGTGTTTTCATGCTAAAAAAAAAAGAAAATAACATTTAATATCAAAAGCACGTCACATAAGTGCAATGAAAAACATATAATTAAAAGCCCAAAAATAAAATTTCATATAGATCAATTACCTTATAATTCTTGGAGCTACTGTCAAATATAATTTGAAATTGGTTTCCTTCACTTTTTTTTTTGTTTTCATGCTAAAAAAAAAATGAAATATTTAATATCAAAGGCATGTCAATTGAGTACCTTGAAAAACATATAATAAAAAGCCCAAAAATAAAACTTCATATAGATCAATTACCTTACAATTCTTGCAGTTATGGTCAAACATAAATTGAAATTGGTTTCCTTCTCTTTTTTTTTTGTTTTCACTCTAAAAAACAAAAATGAAACATTTAAAATCAAAGGCACATGACTTGAGTGTATTGAAAAACATATAATTAAAAGCCTAAAAATAAAATTTAATATATATCATTTACCTTACAATTCTTGCTGTTATGGTCAAATATAATTTGAAATTGGTTTCCTTCTCATTTTTGTGTGTTTTCATGCTAAAAAAAAAAAAATAACATTTAATATCAAAAGCACGTCACTTAAATGCAATGAAAAACATATAATTAAAAGCCCAACAATAAAATTTCATATAGATCAATTACGTTAAAATTCTTGGAGCTACTGTCAAATATAATTTGAAATTGGTTTCCTTCACTTTTTTTTTGTTTTCATGCTAAAAAAAAATGAAATATTTAATATCAAAGGCATGTCAATTGAGTACCTTGAAAAACATATAATTAAAAGCCCAAAAATAAAATGTCATATAGATCAATTACCTTACAATTCTTGCAGTTATTGTCAAATATAATTTGAAATTGGTTTCCTTCTCTTTTTTTTTGTTTTCACTCTAAAAAACAAACATGAAACATTTAAAATCAAAGGCACATGACTTGAGTGTATTGAAAAAGATATAATTAAAAGCCCAAAAATAAAATTTCATATAGATCAATTACCTTACAATTTTTGCAGTTATGGTCAAATATAATTTGAAATTGGTTTCCTTCTCTTTTTTTGTGTGTTTTCATGCTAAAAAAAAAAAGAAAATAACATTTAATATCAAAAGCACGTCACTTAAGTGCAATGAAAAACATATAATTAAAAGCCCCAACATAAAATTTCATACAGATCAATTACCTTAAAATTCTTGGAGCTACTGTCAAATATAATTTGAAATTGGTTTCCTTCTCTTTTTTTGTGTGTTTTTATGCTAAAAAAAAAAAAATAACATTTAATTTCAAAAGCACGTCACTTAAGTGCAATGAAAAACATATAATTAAAAGCCCCTACATAAAATTTCATATAGATCAATTACCTTAAAATTCTTGGAGCTACTGTCAAATATAATTTGAAATTGGTTTCCTTCACTTTTTTTTTTGTTTTCACGCTAAAAAAAAAAAAAAAATATTTAATATCAAAGGCATGTCAATTGAGTACCTTGAAAAACATATAATTAAAAGCCCCAAAATAAAATGTCATATAGATCAATTACCTTACAATTCTTGCAGTTATTGTCAAATATAATTTGAAATTGGTTTCCTTCTCTTTTTTTTGTTTTCACTCTAAAAAACAAAAATGAAACATTTAAAATCAAAGGCACATGACCTGAGTGTATTGAAAAACATATAATTAAAAGCCCAAAAATAAAATTTCATATAGATCAATTACCTTACAATTTTTGTAGTTATGGTCAAATATAATTTGAAATTGGTTTCCTTCTCTTTTTTTGTGTGTTTTCATGCTAAAAAAAAAAAAGAAAATAACATTTAATATCAAAAGCACGTCACTTAAGTGCAATGAAAAACATATAATTAAAAGCCCAACAATAAAATTTCATATAGATCAATTACCTTAAAATTCTTGGAGCTACTGTCAAATATAATTTGAAATTGGTTTCCTTTATTTTTTTTTTGTTTTCATGCTAAAAAAAATGAAATATTTAATATCAAAGGCATGTCAATTGAGTACCTTGAAAAACATATAATAAAAAGCCCAAAAATAAAATTTCATATAGATCAATTACCTTACAATTCTTGCAGTTATGGTCAAATATAATTTGAAATTGGTTTCCTTCTCTTTTTTTTTCTTTTCACTCTAAAAAACAAAAATGAAACATTTAAAATCAAAGGCACATGACTTGAGTGTATTGAAAAACATATAATTAAAAGCCTAAAAATAAAATTTAATATATATCATTTACCTTACAATTCTTGCTGTTATGGTCAAATATAATTTGAAATTGGTTTCCTTCTCTTTTTTGTGTGTTTTCATGCTAAATAAAAAAAATTACATTTAATATCAAAAGCACGTCACTTAAATGCAATGAAAAACATATAATTAAAAGCCCAACAATAAAATTTCATATAGATCAATTACCTTAAAATTCTTGGAGCTACTGTCAAATATAATTTGAAATTGGTTTCCTTCACTTTTTTTTTGTTTTCTTGCTAAAAAAAAATGAAATATTTAATATCAAAGGCATGTCAATTGAGTACCTTGAAAAACATATAATTAAAAGCCCAAAAATAAAATGTCATATAGATAAATTACCTTACAATTCTTGCAGTTATTGTCAAATATAATTTGAAATTGGTTTCCTTCTCTTTTTTTTTGTTTTCACTCTAAAAAACAAAAATGAAACATTTAAAATCAAAGGCACATGACTTGAGTGTATTGAAAAAGATATAATTAAAAGCCCAAAAATAAAATTTCATATAGATCAATTACCTTACAATTTTTGCAGTTATGGTCAAATATAATTTGAAATTGGTTTCCTTCTCTTTTTTTGTGTGTTTTCATGCTAAAAAAAAAAAGAAAATAACATTTAATATCAAAAGCACGTCACTTAAGTGCAATGAAAAACAAATAATTAAAAGCCCCAACATAAAATTTCATATAGATCAATTACCTTAAAATTCTTGGAGCTACTGTCAAATATAATTTGAAATTGGTTTCCTTCTCTTTTTTTGTGTGTTTTCATGCTAAAAAAAAAAAAAATAATAACATTTAATATCAAAAGCACGTCACTTAAGTGCAATGAAAAACATATACTTAAAAGCCCCTACATAAAATTTCATATAGATCAATTACCTTAAAATTCTTGGAGCTACTGTCAAATATAACTTGAAATTGGTTTCCTTCACTTTTTTTTTTGTTTTCATGCTAAAAAAAAAAAAAAAATATTTAATATCAAAGGCATGTCAATTGAGTACCTTGAAAAACATATAATTAAAAGCCCAAAAATAAAATGTCATATAGATCAATTACCTTACAATTCTTGCAGTTATTGTCAAATATAATTTGAAATTGGTTTCCTTCTCTTTTTTTTGTTTTCACTCTAAAAAACAAAAATGAAACATTTAAAATCAAAGGCACATGACCTGAGTGTATTGAAAAACATATAATTACAAGCCCAAAAATAAAATTTCAAATAGATCAATTACCTTACAATTTTTGCAGTTATGGTCAAATATAATTTGAAATTGGTTTCCTTCTCTTTTTTTGTGTGTTTTCATGCTAAAAAAAAAAAAGAAAATAACATTTAATATCAAAAGCACGTCACTTAAGTGTAATGAAAAACATATAATTAAAAGCCCAACAATAAAATTTCATATAGATCAATTACCTTAAAATTCTTGGAGCTACTGTCAAATATAATTTGAAATTGGTTTCCTTCACTTTTTTTTTTGTTTTCATGCTAAAAAAAAATGAAATATTTAATATCAAAGGCATGTCAATTGAGTACCTTGAAAAACATATAATTAAAAGCCCAAAAATAAAATTTCATATAGATCAATTACCTTACAATTCTTGCAGTTATGGTCAAATATAATTTGAAATTGGTTTCCTTCTCTTTTTTTTGTTTTCACTCTAAAAAACAAAAATGAAACATTTAAAATCAAAGGCACATGACTTGAGTGCATTGAAAAACATATAATTAAAAGCCCAAAAATAAAATTTCATATAGCTCAATTACCTTACAATTCTTGCAGTTATGGTCAAATATTATTTGAAATTGGTTTCCTTCTCTTTTTTTGTGTGTTTTCATGCTAAAAAAATTAAATATCAAAAGCACGTCACTTAAGTGCAATTAAAAAACATATAATTAAAAGCCCCAAAATAAAATGTAACTAGATCAATTACCTTACAATTCTTGGAGATATAATCAAATATAATTTGAAATTGGTTTCATTTTTTTTGTTTTCACTCTAAAAAACAAAAATTAAACATTCAAAAGCAAAGGCACATGACTTGAATGTTTTGAAAAACATATAATTAAAAGCCCAAAAATAAAATTTCATATAGATCAATTACCTTACAATTCTTGCAGTTATGGTCAAATATAATTTGAAATTGGTTTCCTTCTCTTTTTTTTTTGTTTTCACTCTAAAAAATAAAAATGAAACATTTAAAATCAAAGACACATGACTTGAGTGTATTGAAAAACATATAATTAAAAGCCTAAAAATAAAATATAATATACATCATTTACCTTACAATTCTTGCAGTTATGGTCAAATATAATTTGAAATTGGTTTCCTTCTGTTTTTTTGTGTGTTTTCATGCTAAAAAAAAAAGAAAATAACATTTAATATCAAAAGCACGTCACATAAGTGCAATGAAAAACATATAATTAAAAGCCCAAAAATAAAATTTCATATAGATCAATTACCTTATAATTCTTGGAGCTACTGTCAAATATAATTTGAAATTGGTTTCCTTCACTTTTTTTTTTGTTTTCATGCTAAAAAAAAAATGAAATATTTAATATCAAAGGCATGTCAATTGAGTACCTTGAAAAACATATAATAAAAAGCCCAAAAATAAAACTTCATATAGATCAATTACCTTACAATTCTTGCAGTTATGGTCAAACATAAATTGAAATTGGTTTCCTTCTCTTTTTTTTTTGTTTTCACTCTAAAAAACAAAAATGAAACATTTAAAATCAAAGGCACATGACTTGAGTGTATTGAAAAACATATAATTAAAAGCCTAAAAATAAAATTTAATATATATCATTTACCTTACAATTCTTGCTGTTATGGTCAAATATAATTTGAAATTGGTTTCCTTCTCATTTTTGTGTGTTTTCATGCTAAAAAAAAAAAATAACATTTAATATCAAAAGCACGTCACTTAAATGCAATGAAAAACATATAATTAAAAGCCCAACAATAAAATTTCATATAGATCAATTACCTTAAAATTCTTGGAGCTACTGTCAAATATAATTTGAAATTGGTTTCCTTCACTTTTTTTTTGTTTTCATGCTAAAAAAAAATGAAATATTTAATATCAAAGGCATGTCAATTGAGTACCTTGAAAAACATATAATTAAAAGCCCAAAAATAAAATGTCATATAGATCAATTACCTTACAATTCTTGCAGTTATTGTCAAATATAATTTGAAATTGGTTTCCTTCTCTTTTTTTTTGTTTTCACTCTAAAAAACAAACATGAAACATTTAAAATCAAAGGCACATGACTTGAGTGTATTGAAAAAGATATAATTAAAAGCCCAAAAATAAAATTTCATATAGATCAATTACCTTACAATTTTTGCAGTTATGGTCAAATATAATTTGAAATTGGTTTCCTTCTCTTTTTTTGTGTGTTTTCATGCTAAAAAAAAAAAGAAAATAACATTTAATATCAAAAGCACGTCACTTAAGTGCAATGAAAAACATATAATTAAAAGCCCCAACATAAAATTTCATACAGATCAATTACCTTAAAATTCTTGGAGCTACTGTCAAATATAATTTGAAATTGGTTTCCTTCTCTTTTTTTGTGTGTTTTTATGCTAAAAAAAAAAAAATAACATTTAATTTCAAAAGCACGTCACTTAAGTGCAATGAAAAACATATAATTAAAAGCCCCTACATAAAATTTCATATAGATCAATTACCTTAAAATTCTTGGAGCTACTGTCAAATATAATTTGAAATTGGTTTCCTTCACTTTTTTTTTTGTTTTCACGCTAAAAAAAAAAAAAAAATATTTAATATCAAAGGCATGTCAATTGAGTACCTTGAAAAACATATAATTAAAAGCCCCAAAATAAAATGTCATATAGATCAATTACCTTACAATTCTTGCAGTTATTGTCAAATATAATTTGAAATTGGTTTCCTTCTCTTTTTTTTGTTTTCACTCTAAAAAACAAAAATGAAACATTTAAAATCAAAGGCACATGACCTGAGTGTATTGAAAAACATATAATTAAAAGCCCAAAAATAAAATTTCATATAGATCAATTACCTTACAATTTTTGTAGTTATGGTCAAATATAATTTGAAATTGGTTTCCTTCTCTTTTTTTGTGTGTTTTCATGCTAAAAAAAAAAAAGAAAATAACATTTAATATCAAAAGCACGTCACTTAAGTGCAATGAAAAACATATAATTAAAAGCCCAACAATAAAATTTCATATAGATCAATTACCTTAAAATTCTTGGAGCTACTGTCAAATATAATTTGAAATTGGTTTCCTTTATTTTTTTTTTGTTTTCATGCTAAAAAAAATGAAATATTTAATATCAAAGGCATGTCAATTGAGTACCTTGAAAAACATATAATAAAAAGCCCAAAAATAAAATTTCATATAGATCAATTACCTTACAATTCTTGCAGTTATGGTCAAATATAATTTGAAATTGGTTTCCTTCTCTTTTTTTTTCTTTTCACTCTAAAAAACAAAAATGAAACATTTAAAATCAAAGGCACATGACTTGAGTGTATTGAAAAACATATAATTAAAAGCCTAAAAATAAAATTTAATATATATCATTTACCTTACAATTCTTGCTGTTATGGTCAAATATAATTTGAAATTGGTTTCCTTCTCTTTTTTGTGTGTTTTCATGCTAAATAAAAAAAATTACATTTAATATCAAAAGCACGTCACTTAAATGCAATGAAAAACATATAATTAAAAGCCCAACAATAAAATTTCATATAGATCAATTACCTTAAAATTCTTGGAGCTACTGTCAAATATAATTTGAAATTGGTTTCCTTCACTTTTTTTTTGTTTTCTTGCTAAAAAAAAATGAAATATTTAATATCAAAGGCATGTCAATTGAGTACCTTGAAAAACATATAATTAAAAGCCCAAAAATAAAATGTCATATAGATCAATTACCTTACAATTCTTGCAGTTATTGTCAAATATAATTTGAAATTGGTTTCCTTCTCTTTTTTTTTGTTTTCACTCTAAAAAACAAAAATGAAACATTTAAAATCAAAGGCACATGACTTGAGTGTATTGAAAAAGATATAATTAAAAGCCCAAAAATAAAATTTCATATAGATCAATTACCTTACAATTTTTGCAGTTATGGTCAAATATAATTTGAAATTGGTTTCCTTCTCTTTTTTTGTGTGTTTTCATGCTAAAAAAAAAAAGAAAATAACATTTAATATCAAAAGCACGTCACTTAAGTGCAATGAAAAACAAATAATTAAAAGCCCCAACATAAAATTTCATATAGATCAATTACCTTAAAATTCTTGGAGCTACTGTCAAATATAATTTGAAATTGGTTTCCTTCTCTTTTTTTGTGTGTTTTCATGCTAAAAAAAAAAAAATAATAACATTTAATATCAAAAGCACGTCACTTAAGTGCAATGAAAAACATATACTTAAAAGCCCCTACATAAAATTTCATATAGATCAATTACCTTAAAATTCTTGGAGCTACTGTCAAATATAATTTGAAATTGGTTTCCTTCACTTTTTTTTTTGTTTTCATGCTAAAAAAAATGAAATATTTAATATCAAAGGCATGTCAATTGAGTACCTTGAAAAACATATAATTAAAAGCCCAAAAATAAAATTTCATATAGATCAATTACCTTACAATTCTTGCAGTTATGGTCAAATATAATTTGAAATTGGTTTCCTTCTCTTTTTTTTTGTTTTCACTCTAAAAAACAAAAATGAAACATTTAAAATCAAAGGCACATGACTTGAGTGCATTGAAAAACATATAATTAAAAGCCCAAAAATAAAATTTCATATACCTCAATTACCTTACAATTCTTGTAGTTATGGTCAAATATTATTTGAAATTGGTTTCCTTCTCTTTTTTTGTGTGTTTTCATGCTAAAAAAATTAAATATCAAAAGCACGTCACTTAAGTGCAATTAAAAAACATATAATTAAAAGCCCGAAAATAAAATGTAACTAGATCAATTACCTTACAATTCTTGGAGATATAATCAAATATAATTTGAAATTGGTTTCATTTTTTTTTGTTTTCACTCTAAAAAACAAAAATGAAACATTCAAAATCAAAGGCACATGACTTGAATGTTTTGAAAAACATATAATTAAAAGCCCAAAAATAAAATTTCATATAGATCAATTACCTTACAATTCTTGCAGTTATGGTCAAATATAATTTGAAATTGGTTTCCTTCTCTTTTTTTTTTGTTTTCACTCTAAAAAATAAAAATGAAACATTTAAAATCAAAGGCACATGACTTGAGTGTATTGAAAAACATATAATTAAAAGCCTAAAAATAAAATATAATATACATCATTTACCTTACAATTCTTGCAGTTATGGTCAAATATAATTTGAAATTGGTTTCCTTCTCTTTTTTTGTGTTTTCATGCTAAAAAAAAAAGAAAATAACATTTAATATCAAAAGCACGTCACATAAGTGCAATGAAAAACATATAATTAAAAGCCCAAAAATAAAATTTCATATAGATCAATTACCTTATAATTCTTGGAGCTACTGTCAAATATAATTTGAAATTGGTTTCCTTCACTTTTTTTTTTGTTTTCATGCTAAAAAAAAATGAAATATTTAATATCAAAGGCATGTCAATTGAGTACCTTGAAAAACATATAATTAAAAGCCCCAAAATAAAATGTCATATAGATCAATTACCTTACAATTCTTGCAGTTATTGTCAAATATAATTTGAAATTGGTTTCCTTCTCTTTTTTTTGTTTTCACTCTAAAAAACAAAAATGAAACATTTAAAATCAAAGGCACATGACTTGAGTGTATTGAAAAAGATATAATTAAAAGCCCAAAAATAAAATTTCATATAGATCAATTACCTTACAATTTTTGCAGTTATGGTCAAATATAATTTGAAATTGGTTTCCTTCTCTTTTTTTGTGTGTTTTCATGCTAAAAAAAAAAAAGAAAATAACATTTAATATCAAAAGCACGTCACTTAAGTGCAATGAAAAACATATAATTAAAAGCCCCAACATAAAATTTCATATAGATCAATTACCTTAAAATTCTTGGAGCTACTGTCAAATATAATTTGAAATTGGTTTCCTTCTCTTTTTTTGTGTGTTTTCATGCTAAAAAAAAAAAAGAAAATAACATTTAATATCAAAAGCACGTCACTTCAGTGCAATGAAAAACATATAATTAAAAGCCCCAACATAAAATTTCATATAGATCAATTACCTTAAAATTCTTGGAGCTACTGTCAAATATAATTTGAAATTGGTTTCTTTCACTTTATTTTTTGTTTTCATGCTAAAAAAAAAATAAAATATTTAATATCAAAGGCATGTCAATTGAGTACCTTGAAAAACATATAATTAAAAGCCCAAAAATAAAATTTCATATAGATCAATTACCTTACAATTCTTGCAGTTATTGTCAAATATAATTTGAAATTGGTTTCCTTCTCTTTTTTTTGTTTTCACTCTAAAAAACAAAAATTAAACATTTAAAATCAAAGGCACATGACTTGAGTGTATTGAAAAACATATAATTAAAAGCCTAAAAATAAAATTTAATATATATCATTTACCTTACAATTCTTGCAGTTATGGTCAAATATAATTTGAAATTGGTTTCCTTCTCTTTTTTTGTGTGTTTTCATGCTAAAAAAAAAAAAAAAGAAAATAACATTTAATATCAAAAGCACGTCACTTAAGTGCAATGAAAAACATATAATTAAAAGCCCCAACAGAAAATTTCATATAGATCAATTACCTTAAAATTCTTGGAGCTACTGTCAAATATAAGTTGAAATTGGTTTCCTTCACTTTTTCTTTTTGTTTTCATGCTAAAAAAAAATGAAATATTTAATATCAAAGGCATGTCATTTGAGTACCTTGAAAAACATATAATTAAAAGCCCAAAAATAAAATTTCATATAGATCAAAATTACCTTACAATTCTTGCAGTTATGGTCAAATATAATTTGAAATTGGTTTCCTTCTCTTTTTCTTTTGTTTTCACTCTAAAAAACAAAAATGAAACATTTAAAATCAAAGGCACATGACTTGAGTGTATTGAAAAACGTATAATTGAAAGCCTAAAAATAAAATTTCATATAGATCAATTACCTTACAATTTTTGCAGTTATGGTCAAATATAATTTGAAATTGGTTTCCTTCTCTTTTTTTGTGTGTTTTCATGCTAAAAAAAAAAAGAAAATAACATTTAATATCAAAAGCACGTCACTTAAGTGCAATGAAAAACAAATAATTAAAAGCCCCAACATCAAATTTCATATAGATCAATTACCTTAAAATTCTTGGAGCTACTGTCAAATATAATTTGAAATTGGTTTCCTTCTCTTTTTTTGTGTGTTTTCATGCTAAAAAAAAAAAAATAATAACATTTAATATCAAAAGCACGTCACTTAAGTGCAATGAAAAACATATACTTAAAAGCCCCTACATAAAATTTCATATAGATCAATTACCTTAAAATTCTTGGAGCTACTGTCAAATATAACTTGAAATTGGTTTCCTTCACTTTTTTTTTTGTTTTCATGCTAAAAAAAAAAAAAAAATATTTAATATCAAAGGCATGTCAATTGAGTACCTTGAAAAACATATAATTAAAAGCCCAAAAATAAAATATCATATAGATCAATTACCTTACAATTCTTGCAGTTATTGTCAAATATAATTTGAAATTGGTTTCCTTCTCTTTTTTTTGTTTTCACTCTAAAAAACAAAAATGAAACATTTAAAATCAAAGGCACATGACCTGAGTGTATTGAAAAACATATAATTACAAGCCCAAAAATAAAATTTCAAATAGATCAATTACCTTACAATTTTTGCAGTTATGGTCAAATATAATTTGAAATTGGTTTCCTTCTCTTTTTTTGTGTGTTTTCATGCTAAAAAAATTAAATATCAAAAGCACGTCACTTAAGTGCAATTAAAAAACATATAATTAAAAGCCCCAAAATAAAATGTAACTAGATCAATTACCTTACAATTCTTGGAGATATAATCAAATATAATTTGAAATTGGTTTCATTTTTTTTGTTTTCACTCTAAAAAACAAAAATGAAACATTCAAAAGCAAAGGCACATGACTTGAATGTTTTGAAAAACATATAATAAAAAGCCCAAAAATAAAACTTCATATAGATCAATTACCTTACAATTCTTGCAGTTATGGTCAAACATAAATTGAAATTGGTTTCCTTCTCTTTTTTTTTGTTTTCACTCTAAAAAACAAAAATGAAACATTTAAAATCAAAGGCACATGACTTGAGTGTATTGAAAAACATATAATTAAAAGCCTAAAAATAAAATTTAATATATATCATAAACCTTACAATTCTTGCTGTTATGGTCAAATATAATTTGAAATTGGTTTCCTTCTCATTTTTGTGTGTTTTCATGCTAAAAAAAAAAAATAACATTTAATATCAAAAGCACGTCACTTAAATGCAATGAAAAACATATAATTAAAAGCCCAAAAATAAAATTTCATATAGATCAATTACCTTATAATTCTTGGAGCTACTGTCAAATATAATTTGAAATTGGTTTCCTTCACTTTTTTTTTTGTTTTCATGCTAAAAAAAAAATGAAATATTTAATATCAAAGGCATGTCAATTGAGTACCTTGAAAAACATATAATAAAAAGCCCAAAAATAAAACTTCATATAGATCAATTACCTTACAATTCTTGCAGTTATGGTCAAACATAAATTGAAATTGGTTTCCTTCTCTTTTTTTTTGTTTTCACTCTAAAAAACAAAAATGAAACATTTAAAATCAAAGGCACATGACTTGAGTGTATTGAAAAACATATAATTAAAAGCCTAAAAATAAAATTTAATATATATCATAAACCTTACAATTCTTGCTGTTATGGTCAAATATAATTTGAAATTGGTTTCCTTCTCATTTTTGTGTGTTTTCATGCTAAAAAAAAAAAATAACATTTAATATCAAAAGCACGTCACTTAAATGCAATGAAAAACATATAATTAAAAGCCCAACAATAAAATTTCATATAGATCAATTACGTTAAAATTCTTGGAGCTACTGTCAAATATAATTTGAAATTGGTTTCCTTCACTTTTTTTTTGTTTTCATGCTAAAAAAAAATGAAATATTTAATATCAAAGGCATGTCAATTGAGTACCTTGAAAAACATATAATTAAAAGCCCAAAAATAAAATGTCATATAGATCAATTACCTTACAATTCTTGCAGTTATTGTCAAATATAATTTGAAATTGGTTTCCTTCTCTTTTTTTTTGTTTTCACTCTAAAAAACAAAAATGAAACATTTAAAATCAAAGGCACATGACTTGAGTGTATTGAAAAAGATATAATTAAAAGCCCAAAAATAAAATTTCATATAGATCAATTACCTTACAATTTTTGCAGTTATGGTCAAATATAATTTGAAATTGGTTTCCTTCTCTTTTTTTGTGTGTTTTCATGCTAAAAAAAAAAAAGAAAATAACATTTAATATCAAAAGCACGTCACTTAAGTGCAATGAAAAACATATAATTAAAAGCCCCAACATAAAATTTCATATAGATCAATTACCTTAAAATTCTTGGAGCTACTGTCAAATATAATTTGAAATTGGTTTCCTTCTCTTTTTTTGTGTGTTTTTATGCTAAAAAAAAAAAAATAACATTTAATTTCAAAAGCACGTCACTTAAGTGCAATGAAAAACATATAATTAAAAGCCCCTACATAAAATTTCATATAGATCAATTACCTTAAAATTCTTGGAGCTACTGTCAAATATAATTTGAAATTGGTTTCCTTCACTTTTTTTTTTGTTTTCACGCTAAAAAAAAAAAAAAAATATTTAATATCAAAGGCATGTCAATTGAGTACCTTGAAAAACATATAATTAAAAGCCCCAAAATAAAATGTCATATAGATCAATTACCTTACAATTCTTGCAGTTATTGTCAAATATAATTTGAAATTGGTTTCCTTCTCTTTTTTTTCTTTTCACTCTAAAAAACAAAAATGAAACATTTAAAATCAAAGGCACATGACTTGAGTGTATTGAAAAACATATAATTAAAAGCCTAAAAATAAAATATAATATACATCATTTACCTTACAATTCTTGCAGTTATGGTCAAATATAATTTGAAATTGGTTTCCTTCTGTTTTTTTGTGTGTTTTCATGCTAAAAAAAAAAGAAAATAACATTTAATATCAAAAGCACGTCACATAAGTGCAATGAAAAACATATAATTAAAAGCCCAAAAATAAAATTTCATATAGATCAATTACCTTATAATTCTTGGAGCTACTGTCAAATATAATTTGAAATTGGTTTCCTTCACTTTTTTTTTTGTTTTCATGCTAAAAAAAAAATGAAATATTTAATATCAAAGGCATGTCAATTGAGTACCTTGAAAAACATATAATAAAAAGCCCAAAAATAAAACTTCATATAGATCAATTACCTTACAATTCTTGCAGTTATGGTCAAACATAAATTGAAATTGGTTTCCTTCTCTTTTTTTTTGTTTTCACTCTAAAAAACAAAAATGAAACATTTAAAATCAAAGGCACATGACTTGAGTGTATTGAAAAACATATAATTAAAAGCCTAAAAATAAAATTTAATATATATCATTTACCTTACAATTCTTGCTGTTATGGTCAAATATAATTTGAAATTGGTTTCCTTCTCATTTTTGTGTGTTTTCATGCTAAAAAAAAAAAATAACATTTAATATCAAAAGCACGTCACTTAAATGCAATGAAAAACATATAATTAAAAGCCCAACAATAAAATTTCATATAGATCAATTACGTTAAAATTCTTGGAGCTACTGTCAAATATAATTTGAAATTGGTTTCCTTCACTTTTTTTTTGTTTTCATGCTAAAAAAAAATGAAATATTTAATATCAAAGGCATGTCAATTGAGTACCTTGAAAAACATATAATTAAAAGCCCAAAAATAAAATGTCATATAGATCAATTACCTTACAATTCTTGCAGTTATTGTCAAATATAATTTGAAATTGGTTTCCTTCTCTTTTTTTTTGTTTTCACTCTAAAAAACAAAAATGAAACATTTAAAATCAAAGGCACATGACTTGAGTGTATTGAAAAAGATATAATTAAAAGCCCAAAAATAAAATTTCATATAGATCAATTACCTTACAATTTTTGCAGTTATGGTCAAATATAATTTGAAATTGGTTTCCTTCTCTTTTTTTGTGTGTTTTCATGCTAAAAAAAAAAAAGAAAATAACATTTAATATCAAAAGCACGTCACTTAAGTGCAATGAAAAACATATAATTAAAAGCCCCAACATAAAATTTCATATAGATCAATTACCTTAAAATTCTTGGAGCTACTGTCAAATATAATTTGAAATTGGTTTCCTTCTCTTTTTTTGTGTGTTTTTATGCTAAAAAAAAAAAAATAACATTTAATTTCAAAAGCACGTCACTTAAGTGCAATGAAAAACATATAATTAAAAGCCCCTACATAAAATTTCATATAGATCAATTACCTTAAAATTCTTGGAGCTACTGTCAAATATAATTTGAAATTGGTTTCCTTCACTTTTTTTTTTGTTTTCACGCTAAAAAAAAAAAAAAAATATTTAATATCAAAGGCATGTCAATTGAGTACCTTGAAAAACATATAATTAAAAGCCCCAAAATAAAATGTCATATAGATCAATTACCTTACAATTCTTGCAGTTATTGTCAAATATAATTTGAAATTGGTTTCCTTCTCTTTTTTTTGTTTTCACTCTAAAAAACAAAAATGAAACATTTAAAATCAAAGGCACATGACCTGAGTGTATTGAAAAACATATAATTAAAAGCCCAAAAATAAAATTTCATATAGATCAATTACCTTACAATTTTTGTAGTTATGGTCAAATATAATTTGAAATTGGTTTCCTTCTCTTTTTTTGTGTGTTTTCATGCTAAAAAAAAAAAAGAAAATAACATTTAATATCAAAAGCACGTCACTTAAGTGCAATGAAAAACATATAATTAAAAGCCCAACAATAAAATTTCATATAGATCAATTACCTTAAAATTCTTGGAGCTACTGTCAAATATAATTTGAAATTGGTTTCCTTTATTTTTTTTTTGTTTTCATGCTAAAAAAAATGAAATATTTAATATCAAAGGCATGTCAATTGAGTACCTTGAAAAACATATAATAAAAAGCCCAAAAATAAAATTTCATATAGATCAATTACCTTACAATTCTTGCAGTTATGGTCAAATATAATTTGAAATTGGTTTCCTTCTCTTTTTTTTTCTTTTCACTCTAAAAAACAAAAATAAAACATTTAAAATCAAAGGCACATGACTTGAGTGTATTGAAAAACATATAATTAAAAGCCTAAAAATAAAATATAATATACATCATTTACCTTACAATTCTTGCAGTTATGGTCAAATATAATTTGAAATTGGTTTCCTTCTGTTTTTTTGTGTGTTTTCATGCTAAAAAAAAAAGAAAATAACATTAAATATCAAAAGCACGTCACTTAAGTGCAATGAAAAACATATAATTAAAAGCCCCAACATAAAATTTCATATAGATCAATTACCTTAAAATTCTTGGAGCTACTGTCAAATATAACTTGAAATTGGTTTCCTTCACTTTTTTTTTTGTTTTCATGCTAAAAAAAAAAAAAAAATATTTAATATCAAAGGCATGTCAATTGAGTACCTTGAAAAACATATAATTAAAAGCCCAAAAATAAAATATCATATAGATCAATTACCTTACAATTCTTGCAGTTATTGTCAAATATAATTTGAAATTGGTTTCCTTCTCTTTTTTTTGTTTTCACTCTAAAAAACAAAAATGAAACATTTAAAATCAAAGGCACATGACCTGAGTGTATTGAAAAACATATAATTACAAGCCCAAAAATAAAATTTCAAATAGATCAATTACCTTACAATTTTTGCAGTTATGGTCAAATATAATTTGAAATTGGTTTCCTTCTCTTTTTTTGTGTGTTTTCATGCTAAAAAAAAAAAAGAAAATAACATTTAATATCAAAAGCACGTCACTTAAGTGTAATGAAAAACATATAATTAAAAGCCCAACAATAAAATTTCATATAGATCAATTACCTTAAAATTCTTGGAGCTACTGTCAAATATAATTTGAAATTGGTTTCCTTCACTTTTTTTTTTGTTTTCATGCTAAAAAAAAATGAAATATTTAATATCAAAGGCATGTCAATTGAGTACCTTGAAAAACATATAATTAAAAGCCCAAAAATAAAATTTCATAAAGATCAATTACCTTACAATTCTTGCAGTTATGGTCAAATATAATTTGAAATTGGTTTCCTTCTCTTTTTTTTTGTTTTCACTCTAAAAAACAAAAATGAAACATTTAAAATCAAAGGCACATGACTTGAGTGCATTGAAAAACATATAATTAAAAGCCCAAAAATAAAATTTCATATAGCTCAATTACCTTACAATTCTTGCAGTTATGGTCAAATATTATTTGAAATTGGTTTCCTTCTCTTTTTTTGTGTGTTTTCATGCTAAAAAAATTAAATATCAAAAGCACGTCACTTAAGTGCAATTAAAAAACATATAATTAAAAGCCCCAAAATAAAATGTAACTAGATCAATTACCTTACAATTCTTGGAGATATAATCAAATATAATTTGAAATTGGTTTCATTTTTTTTTGTTTTCACTCTAAAAAACAAAAATGAAACATTCAAAATCAAAGGCACATGACTTGAATGTTTTGAAAAACATATAATTAAAAGCCCAAAAATAAAATTTCATATAGATCAATTACCTTACAATTCTTGCAGTTATGGTCAAATATAATTTGAAATTGGTTTCCTTCTCTTTTTTTTTTGTTTTCACTCTAAAAAATAAAAATGAAACATTTAAAATCAAAGGCACATGACTTGAGTGTATTGAAAAACATATAATTAAAAGCCTAAAAATAAAATATAATATACATCATTTACCTTACAATTCTTGCAGTTATGGTCAAATATAATTTGAAATTGGTTTCCTTCTGTTTTTTTGTGTGTTTTCATGCTAAAAAAAAAAGAAAATAACATTTAATATCAAAAGCACGTCACATAAGTGCAATGAAAAACATATAATTAAAAGCCCAAAAATAAAATTTCATATAGATCAATTACCTTATAATTCTTGGAGCTACTGTCAAATATAATTTGAAATTGGTTTCCTTCACTTTTTTTTTTGTTTTCATGCTAAAAAAAAAATGAAATATTTAATATCAAAGGCATGTCAATTGAGTACCTTGAAAAACATATAATAAAAAGCCCAAAAATAAAATTTCATATAGATCAATTACCTTACAATTCTTGCAGTTATGGTCAAACATAAATTGAAATTGGTTTCCTTCTCTTTTTTTTTGTTTTCACTCTAAAAAACAAAAATGAAACATTTAAAATCAAAGGCACATGACTTGAGTGTATTGAAAAAATATAATTAAAAGCCTAAAAATAAAATTTAATATATATCATTTACCTTACAATTCTTGCTGTTATGGTCAAATATAATTTGAAATTGGTTTCCTTCTCATTTTTGTGTGTTTTCATGCTAAAAAATAAAAATAACATTTAATATCAAAAGCACGTCACTTAAATGCAATGAAAAACATATAATTAAAAGCCCAACAATAAAATTTCATATAGATCAATTACGTTAAAATTTTTGGAGCTACTGTCAAATATAATTTAAAATTGGTTTCCTTCACTTTTTTTTTGTTTTCATGCTAAAAAAAAATGAAATATTTAATATCAAAGGCATGTCAATTGAGTACCTTGAAAAACATATAATTAAAAGCCCAAAAATAAAATGTCATATAGATCAATTACCTTACAATTCTTGCAGTTATTGTCAAATATAATTTGAAATTGGTTTCCTTCTCTTTTTTTTGTTTTCACTCTAAAAAACAAAAATGAAACATTTAAAATCAAAGGCACATGACCTGAGTGTATTGAAAAACATATAATTAAAAGCCCAAAAATAAAATTTCATATAGATCAATTACCTTACAATTTTTGCAGTTATGGTCAAATATAATTTGAAATTGGTTTCCTTCTCTTTTTTTGTGTGTTTTCATGCTAAAAAAAAAAAAGAAAATAACATTTAATATCAAAAGCACGTCACTTAAGTGTAATGAAAAACATATAATTAAAAGCCCAACAATAAAATTTCATATAGATCAATTACCTTAAAATTCTTGGAGCTACTGTCAAATATAATTTGAAATTGGTTTCCTTCACTTTTTTTTTTGTTTTCATGCTAAAAAAAATGAAATATTTAATATCAAAGGCATGTCAATTGAGTACCTTGAAAAACATACAATTAAAAGCCCAAAAATAAAATTTCATATAGATCAATTACCTTACAATTCTTGCAGTTATGGTCAAATATAATTTGAAATTGGTTTCCTTCTCTTTTTTTTTGTTTTCACTCTAAAAAACAAAAATGAAACATTTAAAATCAAAGGCACATGACTTGAGTGCATTGAAAAACATATAATTAAAAGCCCAAAAATAAAATTTCATATACCTCAATTACCTTACAATTCTTGCAGTTATGGTCAAATATTATTTGAAATTGGTTTCCTTCTCTTTTTTTGTGTGTTTTCATGCTAAAAAAATTAAATATCAAAAGCACGTCACTTAAGTGCAATTAAAAAACATATAATTAAAAGCCCGAAAATAAAATGTAACTAGATCAATTACCTTACAATTCTTGGAGATATAATCAAATATAATTTGAAATTGGTTTCATTTTTTTTTGTTTTCACTCTAAAAAACAAAAATGAAACATTCAAAATCAAAGGCACATGACTTGAATGTTTTGAAAAACATATAATTAAAAGCCCAAAAATAAAATTTCATATAGATCAATTACCTTACAATTCTTGCAGTTATGGTCAAATATAATTTGAAATTGGTTTCCTTCTCTTTTTTTTTTGTTTTCACTCTAAAAAATAAAAATGAAACATTTAAAATCAAAGGCACATGACTTGAGTGTATTGAAAAACATATAATTAAAAGCCTAAAAATAAAATATAATATACATCATTTACCTTACAATTCTTGCAGTTATGGTCAAATATAATTTGAAATTGGTTTCCTTCTCTTTTTTTGTGTTTTCATGCTAAAAAAAAAAGAAAATAACATTTAATATCAAAAGCACGTCACATAAGTGCAATGAAAAACATATAATTAAAAGCCCAAAAATAAAATTTCATATAGATCAATTACCTTATAATTCTTGGAGCTACTGTCAAATATAATTTGAAATTGGTTTCCTTCACTTTTTTTTTTGTTTTCATGCTAAAAAAAATGAAATATTTAATATCAAAGGCATGTCAATTGAGTACCTTGAAAAACATATAATTAAAAGCCCCAAAATAAAATGTCATATAGATCAATTACCTTACAATTCTTGCAGTTATTGTCAAATATAATTTGAAATTGGTTTCCTTCTCTTTTTTTTGTTTTCACTCTAAAAAACAAAAATGAAACATTTAAAATCAAAGGCACATGACTTGAGTGTATTGAAAAAGATATAATTAAAAGCCCAAAAATAAAATTTCATATAGATCAATTACCTTACAATTTTTGCAGTTATGGTCAAATATAATTTGAAATTGGTTTCCTTCTCTTTTTTTGTGTGTTTTCATGCTAAAAAAAAAAAAGAAAATAACATTTAATATCAAAAGCACGTCACTTAAGTGCAATGAAAAACATATAATTAAAAGCCCCAACATAAAATTTCATATAGATCAATTACCTTAAAATTCTTGGAGCTACTGTCAAATATAATTTGAAATTGGTTTCCTTCTCTTTTTTTGTGTGTTTTCATGCTAAAAAAAAAAAAGAAAATAACATTTAATATCAAAAGCACGTCACTTCAGTGCAATGAAAAACATATAATTAAAAGCCCCAACATAAAATTTCATATAGATCAATTACCTTAAAATTCTTGGAGCTACTGTCAAATATAATTTGAAATTGGTTTCTTTCACTTTATTTTTTGTTTTCATGCTAAAAAAAAAATAAAATATTTAATATCAAAGGCATGTCAATTGAGTACCTTGAAAAACATATAATTAAAAGCCCAAAAAATAAAATTTCATATAGATCAATTACCTTACAATTCTTGCAGTTATTGTCAAATATAATTTGAAATTGGTTTCCTTCTCTTTTTTTTGTTTTCACTCTAAAAAACAAAAATAAAACATTTAAAATCAAAGGCACATGACTTGAGTGTATTGAAAAACATATAATTAAAAGCCTAAAAATAAAATTTAATATATATCATTTACCTTACAATTCTTGCAGTTATGGTCAAATATAATTTGAAATTGGTTTCCTTCTCTTTTTTTGTGTGTTTTCATGCTAAAAAAAAAAAAAGAAAATAACATTTAATATCAAAAGCACGTCACTTAAGTGCAATGAAAAACATATAATTAAAAGCCCCAACATAAAATTTCATATAGATCAATTACCTTAAAATTCTTGGAGCTACTGTCAAATATAAGTTGAAATTGGTTTCCTTCACTTTTTCTTTTTGTTTTCATGCTAAAAAAAAATGAAATATTTAATATCAAAGGCATGTCATTTGAGTACCTTGAAAAACATATAATTAAAAGCCCAAAAATAAAATTTCATATAGATCAAAATTACCTTACAATTCTTGCAGTTATGGTCAAATATAATTTGAAATTGGTTTCCTTCTCTTTTTTTTTTGTTTTCACTCTAAAAAACAAAAATGAAACATTTAAAATCAAAGGCACATGACTTGAGTGTATTGAAAAACGTATAATTGAAAGCCTAAAAATAAAATTTAATATATATCATTTACCTTACAATTCTTGCTGTTATGGTCAAATATAATTTGAAATTGGTTTCCTTCTCTTTTTTGTGTGTTTTCATGCTAAAAAAAAAAATAACATTTAATATCAAAAGCACGTCACTTAAATGCAATGAAAAACATATAATTAAAAGCCCAACAATAAAATTTCATATAGATCAATTACCTTAAAATTCTTGGAGCTACTGTCAAATATAATTTGAAATTGGTTTCCTTCACTTTTTTTTTTTGTTTTCATGCTAAAAAAAATGAAATATTTAATATCAAAGGCATGTCAATTGAGTACCTTGAAAAACATATAATTAAAAGCCCAAAAATAAAATTTCATATAGATCAATTACCTTACAATTCTTGCAGTTATTGTCAAACATAATTTGAATTTGGTTTCCTTCTCTTTTTTTTGTTTTCACTCTAAAAAACAAAAATGAAACATTTAAAATCAAAGGCACATGACTTGAGTGTATTGAAAAACATATAATTAAAAGCCCAAAAATAAAATTTCATATAGATCAATTACCTTACAATTCTTGCAGTTATGGTCAAATATAATTTGAAATTGGTTTCCTTCTCTTTTTTTTGTGTGTTTTCATGCTAAAAAAAAGAAAATAACATTTAATATCAAAAGCACGTCACTTAAGTGCAATGAAAAACATATAATTAAAAGCCCCAACATAAAATTTCATATAGATCAATTACCTTAAAATTCTTGGAGCTACTGTCAAATATAAGTTGAAATTGGTTTCCTTCACTTTTTTTTTGTTTTCATGCTAAAAAAAAATGAAATATTTAATATCAAAGGCATGTCAATTGAGTACCTTGAAAAACATATAATTAAAAGCCCAAAAATAAAATTTCATATAGATCAATTACCTTACAATTCTTGCAGTTATGGTCAAATATAATTTGAAATTGGTTTCCTTCTCTTTTTTTGTGTGTTTTCATGCTAAAAAAAAGAAAATAACATTTAATATCATAAGCACGTCACTTAAGTGCAATGAAAAACATATAATTAAAAGCCCCAACATAAAATTTCATATAGATCAATTACCTTAAAATTCTTGGAGCTACTGTCAAATATAACTTAAAATTGGTTTCCTTCACTTTTTTTTTTGTTTTCATGCTAAAAAAAAATGAAATATTTAATATCAAAGGCATGTCAATTGAGTACCTTGAAAAACATATAATTAAAAGCCCAAAAATAAAATTTCATATAGATCAATTACCTTACAATTCTTGCAGTTATGGTCAAATATAAGTTGAAATTGGATTCCTTCTCTTTTTTTTGTTTTCACTCTAAAAAACAGAAATGAAACATTTAAAATCAAAGGCACATGACTTGAGTGTATTGAAAAACATATAATTAAAAGCCTAAAAATAAAATTTAATATATATCATTTACCTTACAATTCTTGCTGTTATGGTCAAATATAATTTGAAATTGGTTTCCTTCTCTTTTTTGTGTGTTTTCATGCTAAAAAAAAAAAATAACATTTAATATCAAAAGCACGTCACTTAAATGCAATGAAAAACATATAATTAAAAGCCCAACAATAAAATTTCATATAGATCAATTACCTTAAAATTCTTGGAGCTACTGTCAAATATAATTTGAAATTGGTTTCTTTCACTTTTTTTTTTTTTCATGCTAAAAAAAAATGAAATATTTAATATCAAAGGTATGTCAATTGAGTACCTTGAAAAACATATAATTAAAAGCCCAAAAATAAAATGTCATATTGATCAGTTACCTTACAATTCTTGCAGTTATTGTCAAATATAATTTGAAATTGGTTTCCTTCTCTTTTTTTTTGTTTTCACTCTAAAAAGCAAAAATGAAACATTTAAAATCAAAGGCACATGACTTGAGTGTATTGAAAAAGATATAATTAAAAGCCCAAAAATAAAATTTCATATAGATCAATTACCTTACAATTTTTGCAGTTATGGTCAAATATAATTTGAAATTGGTTTCCTTCTCTTTTTTTGTGTGTTTTCATGCTAAAAAAAAAAAGAAAATAACATTTAATATCAAAAGCACGTCACTTAAGTTCAATGAAAAACATATAATTAAAAGCCCCAACATAAAATTTCATATAGATCAATTACCTTAAAATTCTTGGAGCTACTGTCAAATATAATTTGAAATTGGTTTCCTTCTTTTTTGTGTGTTTTCATGCGAAAAAAAAAAAAGAAAATAACATTTAATATCAAAAGCACGTCACTTAAGTGCAATGAAAAACATAATTAAAAGCAGAAAAATAAAATTTCATATAGATCAATTACCTTAAAATTCTTGGATCTACTGTCAAATATAATTTGAAATTGGTTTCCTTCACTTTTTTTTTTGTTTTCATGCTAAAAAAAAAAAAAAAATATTTAATATCAAAGGCATATCAATTGAGTACCTTGAAAAACATATAATTAAAAGCCCAAAAATAAAATGTCATATAGATCAATTACCTTACAATTCTTGCAGTTATTGTCAAATATAATTTGAAATTGGTTTCCTTCTCTTTTTTTTGTTTTCACTCTAAAAAACAAAAATGAAACATTTAAAATCAAAGGCACATGACTTGAGTGTATTGAAAAACATATAATTAAAAGCCTAAAAATAAAATTTAATATATATCATTTACCTTACAATTCTTGCAGTTATGGTCAAATATAATTTGAAATTGGTTTCCTTCTCTTTTTTTTGTGTATTTTTATGCTAAAAAAAAAAAGAAAATAACAGTTAATATCAAAAGCACGTCACTTAAGTGCAATGAAAAACATATAATTAAAAGCCCCAACATAAAATTTCATATAGATCAATTACCTTAAAATTCTTGAAGCTACTGTCAAATATAAGTTGAAATTGGTTTCCTTCACTTTTTCTTTTTGTTTTCATGCTAAAAAAAAATGAAATATTTAATATCAAAGGCATGTCAATTGAGTACCTTGAAAAACATATAATTAAAAGCCCAAAAATAAAATTTCATATAGATCAATTACCTTACAATTCTTGCAGTTATGGTCAAATATAATTTAAAATTGGTTTCCTTCTCTTTTTTTTGTTTTCACTCTAAAAAACAAAAATGAAACATTTAAAATCAAAGGCACATGACTTGAGTGTATTGAAAAACATATAATTAAAAGCCCAAAAATAAAATTTCATATAGATCAATTACCTTACAATTCTTGCAGTTATGGTCAAATATAATTTGAAATTGGTTTCCTTCTCTTTTTTTTTGTTCTCACTCTAAAAAACAAAAATGAAACATTTAAAATCAAAGGCACATGACTTGAATGTTTCGAAAAACATATAATTAAAAGCCCAAAAATAAAATTTCATATAGATCAATTACCTTACAATTTTTGCAGTTATGGTCAAATATAATTTGAAATTGGTTTCCTTCTCTTTTTTTGTGTGTTTTCATGCTAAAAAAAAAAAGAAAATAACATTTAATATCAAAAGCACGTCACTTAAGTGCAATGAAAAACAAATAATTAAAAGCCCCAACATAAAATTTCATATAGATCAATTACCTTAAAATTCTTGGAGCTACTGTCAAATATAATTTGAAATTGGTTTCCTTCTCTTTTTTTGTGTGTTTTCATGCTAAAAAAAAAAAAATAATAACATTTAATATCAAAAGCACGTCACTTAAGTGCAATGAAAAACATATACTTAAAAGCCCGTACATAAAATTTCATATAGATCAATTACCTTAAAATTCTTGGAGCTACTGTCAAATATAACTTGAAATTGGTTTCCTTCACTTTTTTTTTTGTTTTCATGCTAAAAAAAAAAAAAAATATTTAATATCAAAGGCATGTCAATTGAGTACCTTGAAAAACATATAATTAAAAGCCCAAAAATAAAATGTCATAAAGATCAATTACCTTACAATTCTTGCAGTTATTGTCAAATATAATTTGAAATTGGTTTCCTTCTCTTTTTTTTGTTTTCACTCTAAAAAACAAAAATGAAACATTTAAAATCAAAGGCACATGACCTGAGTGTATTGAAAAACATATAATTAAAAGCCCAAAAATAAAATTTCATATAGATCAATTACCTTACAATTTTTGCAGTTATGGTCAAATATAATTTGAAATTGGTTTCCTTCTCTTTTTTTGTGTGTTTTCATGCTAAAAAAAAAAAAGAAAATAACATTTAATATCAAAAGCACGTCACTTAAGTGTAATGAAAAACATATAATTAAAAGCCCAACAATAAAATTTCATATAGATCAATTACCTTAAAATTCTTGGAGCTACTGTCAAATATAATTTGAAATTGGTTTCCTTCTCTTTTTTTTTTGTTTTCATGCTAAAAAAAAATGAAATATTTAATATCAAAGGCATGTCAATTGAGTACCTTGAAAAACATATAATTAAAAGCCCAAAAATAAAATTTCATATAGATCAATTACCTTACAATTCTTGCAGTTATGGTCAAATATAATTTGAAATTGGTTTCCTTCTCTTTTTTTTGTTTTCACTCTAAAAAACAAAAATGAAACATTTAAAATCAAAGGCACATGACTTGAGTGCATTGAAAAACATATAATTAAAAGCCCAAAAATAAAATTTCATATAGCTCAATTACCTTACAATTCTTGCAGTTATGGTAAAATATTATTTGAAATTGGTTTCCTTCTCTTTTTTTGTGTGTTTTCATGCTAAAAAAATTAAATATCAAAAGCACGTCACTTAAGTGCAATTAAAAAACATATAATTAAAAGCCCCAAAATAAAATGTAACTAGATCAATTACCTTACAATTCTTGGAGATATAATCAAATATAATTTGAAATTGGTTTCATTTTTTTTGTTTTCACTCTAAAAAACAAAAATTAAACATTCAAAAGCAAAGGCACATGACTTGAATGTTTTGAAAAACATATAATTAAAAGCCCAAAAATAAAATTTCATATAGATCAATTACCTTACAATTCTTGCAGTTATGGTCAAATATAATTTGAAATTGGTTTCCTTCTCTTTTTTTTTTGTTTTCACTCTAAAAAATAAAAATGAAACATTTAAAATCAAAGGCACATGACTTGAGTGTATTGAAAAACATATAATTAAAAGCCTAAAAATAAAATATAATATACATCATTTACCTTACAATTCTTGCAGTTATGGTCAAATATAATTTGAAATTGGTTTCCTTCTGTTTTTTTGTGTGTTTTCATGCTAAAAAAAAAAGAAAATAACATTTAATATCAAAAGCACGTCACATAAGTGCAATGAAAAACATATAATTAAAAGCCCAAAAATAAAATTTCATATAGATCAATTACCTTATAATTCTTGGAGCTACTGTCAAATATAATTTGAAATTGGTTTCCTTCACTTTTTTTTTTGTTTTCATGCTAAAAAAAAAATGAAATATTTAATATCAAAGGCATGTCAATTGAGTACCTTGAAAAACATATAATAAAAAGCCCAAAAATAAAACTTCATATAGATCAATTACCTTACAATTCTTGCAGTTATGGTCAAACATAAATTGAAATTGGTTTCCTTCTCTTTTTTTTTTGTTTTCACTCTAAAAAACAAAAATGAAACATTTAAAATCAAAGGCACATGACTTGAGTGTATTGAAAAACATATAATTAAAAGCCTAAAAATAAAATTTAATATATATCATTTACCTTACAATTCTTGCTGTTATGGTCAAATATAATTTGAAATTGGTTTCCTTCTCATTTTTGTGTGTTTTCATGCTAAAAAAAAAAAATAACATTTAATATCAAAAGCACGTCACTTAAATGCAATGAAAAACATATAATTAAAAGCCCAACAATAAAATTTCATATAGATCAATTACGTTAAAATTCTTGGAGCTACTGTCAAATATAATTTGAAATTGGTTTCCTTCACTTTTTTTTTGTTTTCATGCTAAAAAAAAATGAAATATTTAATATCAAAGGCATGTCAATTGAGTACCTTGAAAAACATATAATTAAAAGCCCAAAAATAAAATGTCATATAGATCAATTACCTTACAATTCTTGCAGTTATTGTCAAATATAATTTGAAATTGGTTTCCTTCTCTTTTTTTTTGTTTTCACTCTAAAAAACAAACATGAAACATTTAAAATCAAAGGCACATGACTTGAGTGTATTGAAAAAGATATAATTAAAAGCCCAAAAATAAAATTTCATATAGATCAATTACCTTACAATTTTTGCAGTTATGGTCAAATATAATTTGAAATTGGTTTCCTTCTCTTTTTTTGTGTGTTTTCATGCTAAAAAAAAAAAGAAAATAACATTTAATATCAAAAGCACGTCACTTAAGTGCAATGAAAAACATATAATTAAAAGCCCCAACATAAAATTTCATACAGATCAATTACCTTAAAATTCTTGGAGCTACTGTCAAATATAATTTGAAATTGGTTTCCTTCTCTTTTTTTGTGTGTTTTTATGCTAAAAAAAAAAAATAACATTTAATTTCAAAAGCACGTCACTTAAGTGCAATGAAAAACATATAATTAAAAGCCCCTACATAAAATTTCATATAGATCAATTACCTTAAAATTCTTGGAGCTACTGTCAAATATAATTTGAAATTGGTTTCCTTCACTTTTTTTTTTGTTTTCACGCTAAAAAAAAAAAAAAAATATTTAATATCAAAGGCATGTCAATTGAGTACCTTGAAAAACATATAATTAAAAGCCCCAAAATAAAATGTCATATAGATCAATTACCTTACAATTCTTGCAGTTATTGTCAAATATAATTTGAAATTGGTTTCCTTCTCTTTTTTTTGTTTTCACTCTAAAAAACAAAAATGAAACATTTAAAATCAAAGGCACATGACCTGAGTGTATTGAAAAACATATAATTAAAAGCCCAAAAATAAAATTTCATATAGATCAATTACCTTACAATTTTTGTAGTTATGGTCAAATATAATTTGAAATTGGTTTCCTTCTCTTTTTTTGTGTGTTTTCATGCTAAAAAAAAAAAAGAAAATAACATTTAATATCAAAAGCACGTCACTTAAGTGCAATGAAAAACATATAATTAAAAGCCCAACAATAAAATTTCATATAGATCAATTACCTTAAAATTCTTGGAGCTACTGTCAAATATAATTTGAAATTGGTTTCCTTTATTTTTTTTTTGTTTTCATGCTAAAAAAAATGAAATATTTAATATCAAAGGCATGTCAATTGAGTACCTTGAAAAACATATAATAAAAAGCCCAAAAATAAAATTTCATATAGATCAATTACCTTACAATTCTTGCAGTTATGGTCAAATATAATTTGAAATTGGTTTCCTTCTCTTTTTTTTTCTTTTCACTCTAAAAAACAAAAATGAAACATTTAAAATCAAAGGCACATGACTTGAGTGTATTGAAAAACATATAATTAAAAGCCTAAAAATAAAATTTAATATATATCATTTACCTTACAATTCTTGCTGTTATGGTCAAATATAATTTGAAATTGGTTTCCTTCTCTTTTTTGTGTTTTTTCATGCTAAATAAAAAAAATTACATTTAATATCAAAAGCACGTCACTTAAATGCAATGAAAAACATATAATTAAAAGCCCAACAATAAAATTTCATATAGATCAATTACCTTAAAATTCTTGGAGCTACTGTCAAATATAATTTGAAATTGGTTTCCTTCACTTTTTTTTTGTTTTCTTGCTAAAAAAAAATGAAATATTTAATATCAAAGGCATGTCAATTGAGTACCTTGAAAAACATATAATTAAAAGCCCAAAAATAAAATGTCATATAGATCAATTACCTTACAATTCTTGCAGTTATTGTCAAATATAATTTGAAATTGGTTTCCTTCTCTTTTTTTTTGTTTTCACTCTAAAAAACAAAAATGAAACATTTAAAATCAAAGGCACATGACTTGAGTGTATTGAAAAAGATATAATTAAAAGCCCAAAAATAAAATTTCATATAGATCAATTACCTTACAATTTTTGCAGTTATGGTCAAATATAATTTGAAATTGGTTTCCTTCTCTTTTTTTGTGTGTTTTCATGCTAAAAAAAAAAAGAAAATAACATTTAATATCAAAAGCACGTCACTTAAGTGCAATGAAAAACAAATAATTAAAAGCCCCAACATAAAATTTCATATAGATCAATTACCTTAAAATTCTTGGAGCTACTGTCAAATATAATTTGAAATTGGTTTCCTTCTCTTTTTTTGTGTGTTTTCATGCTAAAAAAAAAAAAATAATAACATTTAATATCAAAAGCACGTCACTTAAGTGCAATGAAAAACATATACTTAAAAGCCCCTACATAAAATTTCATATAGATCAATTACCTTAAAATTCTTGGAGCTACTGTCAAATATAATTTGAAATTGGTTTCCTTCACTTTTTTTTTTGTTTTCATGCTAAAAAAAATGAAATATTTAATATCAAAGGCATGTCAATTGAGTACCTTGAAAAACATATAATTAAAAGCCCAAAAATAAAATTTCATATAGATCAATTACCTTACAATTCTTGCAGTTATGGTCAAATATAATTTGAAATTGGTTTCCTTCTCTTTTTTTTTGTTTTCACTCTAAAAAACAAAAATGAAACATTTAAAATCAAAGGCACATGACTTGAGTGCATTGAAAAACATATAATTAAAAGCCCAAAAATAAAATTTCATATACCTCAATTACCTTACAATTCTTGTAGTTATGGTCAAATATTATTTGAAATTGGTTTCCTTCTCTTTTTTTGTGTGTTTTCATGCTAAAAAAATTAAATATCAAAAGCACGTCACTTAAGTGCAATTAAAAAACATATAATTAAAAGCCCGAAAATAAAATGTAACTAGATCAATTACCTTACAATTCTTGGAGATATAATCAAATATAATTTGAAATTGGTTTCATTTTTTTTTGTTTTCACTCTAAAAAACAAAAATGAAACATTCAAAATCAAAGGCACATGACTTGAATGTTTTGAAAAACATATAATTAAAAGCCCAAAAATAAAATTTCATATAGATCAATTACCTTACAATTCTTGCAGTTATGGTCAAATATAATTTGAAATTGGTTTCCTTCTCTTTTTTTTTTGTTTTCACTCTAAAAAATAAAAATGAAACATTTAAAATCAAAGGCACATGACTTGAGTGTATTGAAAAACATATAATTAAAAGCCTAAAAATAAAATATAATATACATCATTTACCTTACAATTCTTGCAGTTATGGTCAAATATAATTTGAAATTGGTTTCCTTCTCTTTTTTTGTGTTTTCATGCTAAAAAAAAAAGAAAATAACATTTAATATCAAAAGCACGTCACATAAGTGCAATGAAAAACATATAATTAAAAGCCCAAAAATAAAATTTCATATAGATCAATTACCTTATAATTCTTGGAGCTACTGTCAAATATAATTTGAAATTGGTTTCCTTCACTTTTTTTTTTGTTTTCATGCTAAAAAAAAATGAAATATTTAATATCAAAGGCATGTCAATTGAGTACCTTGAAAAACATATAATTAAAAGCCCCAAAATAAAATGTCATATAGATCAATTACCTTACAATTCTTGCAGTTATTGTCAAATATAATTTGAAATTGGTTTCCTTCTCTTTTTTTTGTTTTCACTCTAAAAAACAAAAATGAAACATTTAAAATCAAAGGCACATGACTTGAGTGTATTGAAAAAGATATAATTAAAAGCCCAGAAATAAAATTTCATATAGATCAATTACCTTACAATTTTTGCAGTTATGGTCAAATATAATTTGAAATTGGTTTCCTTCTCTTTTTTTGTGTGTTTTCATGCTAAAAAAAAAAAAGAAAATAACATTTAATATCAAAAGCACGTCACTTAAGTGCAATGAAAAACATATAATTAAAAGCCCCAACATAAAATTTCATATAGATCAATTACCTTAAAATTCTTGGAGCTACTGTCAAATATAATTTGAAATTGGTTTCCTTCTCTTTTTTTGTGTGTTTTCATGCTAAAAAAAAAAAAGAAAATAACATTTAATATCAAAAGCACGTCACTTCAGTGCAATGAAAAACATATAATTAAAAGCCCCAACATAAAATTTCATATAGATCAATTACCTTAAAATTCTTGGAGCTACTGTCAAATATAATTTGAAATTGGTTTCTTTCACTTTATTTTTTGTTTTCATGCTAAAAAAAAAATAAAATATTTAATATCAAAGGCATGTCAATTGAGTACCTTGAAAAACATATAATTAAAAGCCCAAAATAAAATTTCATATAGATCAATTACCTTACAATTCTTGCAGTTATTGTCAAATATAATTTGAAATTGGTTTCCTTCTCTTTTTTTTGTTTTCACTCTAAAAAACAAAAATTAAACATTTAAAATCAAAGGCACATGACTTGAGTGTATTGAAAAACATATAATTAAAAGCCTAAAAATAAAATTTAATATATATCATTTACCTTACAATTCTTGCAGTTATGGTCAAATATAATTTGAAATTGGTTTCCTTCTCTTTTTTTGTGTGTTTTCATGCTAAAAAAAAAAAAAAAGAAAATAACATTTAATATCAAAAGCACGTCACTTAAGTGCAATGAAAAACATATAATTAAAAGCCCCAACATAAAATTTCATATAGATCAATTACCTTAAAATTCTTGGAGCTACTGTCAAATATAAGTTGAAATTGGTTTCCTTCACTTTTTCTTTTTGTTTTCATGCTAAAAAAAAATGAAATATTTAATATCAAAGGCATGTCATTTGAGTACCTTGAAAAACATATAATTAAAAGCCCAAAAATAAAATTTCATATAGATCAAAATTACCTTACAATTCTTGCAGTTATGGTCAAATATAATTTGAAATTGGTTTCCTTCTCTTTTTTTTTTGTTTTCACTCTAAAAAACAAAAATGAAACATTTAAAATCAAAGGCACATGACTTGAGTGTATTGAAAAACGTATAATTGAAAGCCTAAAAATAAAATTTCATATAGATCAATTACCTTACAATTTTTGCAGTTATGGTCAAATATAATTTGAAATTGGTTTCCTTCTCTTTTTTTGTGTGTTTTCATGCTAAAAAAAAAAAGAAAATAACATTTAATATCAAAAGCACGTCACTTAAGTGCAATGAAAAACAAATAATTAAAAGCCCCAACATCAAATTTCATATAGATCAATTACCTTAAAATTCTTGGAGCTACTGTCAAATATAATTTGAAATTGGTTTCCTTCTCTTTTTTTGTGTGTTTTCATGCTAAAAAAAAAAAAATAATAACATTTAATATCAAAAGCACGTCACTTAAGTGCAATGAAAAACATATACTTAAAAGCCCCTACATAAAATTTCATATAGATCAATTACCTTAAAATTCTTGGAGCTACTGTCAAATATAACTTGAAATTGGTTTCCTTCACTTTTTTTTTTGTTTTCATGCTAAAAAAAAAAAAAAAATATTTAATATCAAAGGCATGTCAATTGAGTACCTTGAAAAACATATAATTAAAAGCCCAAAAATAAAATATCATATAGATCAATTACCTTACAATTCTTGCAGTTATTGTCAAATATAATTTGAAATTGGTTTCCTTCTCTTTTTTTTGTTTTCACTCTAAAAAACAAAAATGAAACATTTAAAATCAAAGGCACATGACCTGAGTGTATTGAAAAACATATAATTACAAGCCCAAAAATAAAATTTCAAATAGATCAATTACCTTACAATTTTTGCAGTTATGGTCAAATATAATTTGAAATTGGTTTCCTTCTCTTTTTTTGTGTGTTTTCATGCTAAAAAAATTAAATATCAAAAGCACGTCACTTAAGTGCAATTAAAAAACATATAATTAAAAGCCCCAAAATAAAATGTAACTAGATCAATTACCTTACAATTCTTGGAGATATAATCAAATATAAA
>CM074727.1:110111189-110280569 GCA_037306005.1 Rhinophrynus dorsalis | reverse complement strand
ATCAAAGGCACATGACTTGAGTGTATTGAAAAAGATATAATTAAAAGCCCCAACATAAAATTTCATATAGATCAATTACCTTAAAATTCTTGGAGCTACTGTCAAATATAATTTGAAATTGGTTTCCTTCACTTTTTTTTTTTGTTTTCATGCTAAAAAAAAAAAAAAAGAAAATAACATTTAATATCAAAAGCACGTCACTTAAGTGCAATGAAAAACATAATTAAAAGCCCAAAAATAAAGTTTCATATAGATCAATTACCTTAAAATTCTTGGATCTACTGTCAAATATAATTTGAAATTGGTTTCCTTCACTTTTTTTTTTTGTTTTCATGCTAAAAAAAAAAAAAAAATATTTAATATCAAAGGCATGTCAATTGAGTACCTTGAAAAACATATAATTAAAAGTCCAAAAATAAAATGTCATATAGTTCAATTACCTTACAATTCTTGCAGTTATTGTCAAATATAATTTGAAATTGGTTTCCTTTTCTTTTTTTTGTTTTCACTCTAAAAAACAAAAATGAAACATTTAAAATCAAAGGCACATGACCTGAGTGTATTCAAAAACATATAATTAAAAGCCCAAAAATAAAATTTCATATAGATCAATTACCTTACAATTTTTGCAGTTATGGTCAAATATAATTTGAAATTGGTTTCCTTCTCTTTTTTTGTGTGTTTTCATGCTAAAAAAAAAAAAGAAAATAACATTTAATATCAAAAGCACGTCACTTAAGTGCAATGAAAAACATATAATTAAAAGCCCCAACATAAAATTTCATATAGATCAATTACCTTAAAATTCTTGGATCTACTGTCAAATATAATTTGAAATTGGTTTCCTTCACTTTTTTTTTGTTTTCATGCTAAAAAAAATGAAATATTTAATATCAAAGGCATGTCAATTGAGTACCTTGAAAAACATATAATTAAATGCCCAAAAATAAAATTTCATATAGATCAATTACCTTACAATTCTTGCAGTTATTGTCAAATATAATTTGAAATTGGTTTCGTTCTCTTTTTTTTTGTTTTCACTCTAAAAAGCAAAAATGAAACATTTAAAATCAAAGGCACATGACTTGAGTGTATTCAAAAACATATAATTAAAAGCCCAAAATAAAATTTCATATAGATCAATTACCTTACAATTTTTGTAGTTATGGTCAAATATAATTTGAAATTGGTTTCCTTCTCTTTTTTTGTGTGTTTTCATGCTAAAAAAAAAAAAAGAAAATAACATTTAATATCAAAAGCACGTCACTTAAGTGCAATGAAAAACATATAATTAAAAGCCCCAACATAAAATTTCATATAGATCAATAACCTTAAAATTCTTGGAGCTACTGTCAAATATAATTTGAAATTGGTTTCCTTCTTTTTTGTGTGTTTTCATGCTAAAAAATAAAAAGAAAATAACATTTAATATCAAAAGCACGTCACTTAAGTGCAATGAAAAACATAATTAAAAGCCCAAAAATAAAATTTCATATAGATCAATTACCTTAAAATTCTTGGATCTACTGTCAAATATAATTTGAAATTGGTTTCCTTCACATTTTTTTTTTGTTTTCATGCTAAAAAAAAAAAAAAAATATTTAATATCAAAGGCATATCAATTGAGTACCTTGAAAAACATATAATTAAAAGCCCAAAAATAAAATGTCATATAGATCAATTACCTTACAATTCTTGCAGTTATTGTCAAATATAATTTGAAATTGGTTTCCTTCTCTTTTTTTTGTTTTCACTCTAAAAAACAAAAATGAAACATTTAAAATCAAAGGCACATGACTTGAGTGTATTGAAAAACATATAATTAAAAGCCCAAAAATAAAATTTCATATAGATCAATTACCTTACAATTCTTGCAGTTATGGTCAAATATAATTTGAAATTGGTTTCCTTCTCTTTTTTTGTGTGTTTTCATGCTAAAAAAAAAGAAAATAACATTTAATATCAAAAGCACGTCACTTAAGTGCAATGAAAAACATATAATTAAAAGCCCCAACATAAAATTTCATATAGATCAATTACCTTAAAATTCTTGGAGCTACTGTCAAATATAACTTGAAATGGTTTCCTTCACTTTTTTTTTGTTTTCATGCTAAAAAAAAAATGAAATATTTAATATCAAAGGCATGTCAATTGAGTACCTTGAAAAACATATAATTAAAAGCCAAAAATAAAATTTCATATAGATCAATTACCTTACAATTCTTGCAGTTATGGTCAAATATAATTTGAAATTGGTTTCCTTCTCTTTTTTTGTTTTCACTCTAAAAAACAGAAATGAAACATTTAAAATCAAAGGCACATGACTTGAGTGTATTGAAAAACATATAATTAAAAGCCTAAAAATAAAATTTAATATATATCATTTACCTTACAATTCTTGCTGTTATGGTCAAATATAATTTGAAATTGGTTTCCTTCTCTTTTTTGTGTGTTTTCATGCTAAAAAAAAAAGAAATAACATTTAATATCAAAAGCACGTCACTTAAATGCAATGAAAAACATATAATTAAAAGCCCAACAATAAAATTTCATATAGATCAATTACCTTAAAATTCTTGGATCTACTGTCAAATATAATTTGAAATTGGTTTCCTTCACTTTTTTTTTTGTTTTCATGCTAAAAAAAAATGAAATATTTAATATCAAAGGCATGTCAATTGAGTACCTTGAAAAACATATAATTAAATGCCCAAAAATAAAATTTCATATAGATCAATTACCTTACAATTCTTGCAGTTATTGTCAAATATAATTTGAATTGGTTTCCTTCTCTTTTTTTTTGTTTTCACTCTAAAAAGCAAAATGAAACATTTAAAATCAAAGGCACATGACTTGAGTGTATTGAAAAACATATAATTAAAAGCCCAAAAATAAAATTTCATATAGATCAATTACCTTACAATTTTTACAGTTATGGTCAAATATAAGTTGAAATTAGTTTCCTTCTCTTTTTTTGTGTGTTTTCATGCTAAAAAAAAAAAAGAAAATAACATTTAATATCAAAAGCACGTCACTTAAGTGCAATGAAAAACATATAATTAAAAGCCCCAACATAAAATTTCATATAGATCAATTACCTTAAAATTCTTGGAGCTACTGTCAAATATAATTTGAAATTGGTTTCCTTCACTTTTTTTTTTGTTTTCATACTAAAAAAAAAAAAAAAAATAACATTTAATATCAAAAGCACGTCACTTAAGTGCAAAGAAAAACATAATTAAAAGCCCAAAAATAAAATTTCATATAGATCAATTACCTTAAAATTCTTGGATCTACTGTCAAATATAATTTGAAATTGGTTTCCTTCACTTTTTTTTTTTGTTTTCATGCTAAAAAAAAAAAAAAATATTTAATATCAAAGGCATGTCAATTGAGTACCTTGAAAAACATATAATTAAAAGTCCAAAAATAAAATGTCATATAGATCAATTACCTTACAATTCTTGCAGTTATTGTCAAATATAATTTGAAATTGGTTTCCTTCTCTTTTTTTTGTTTTCACTCTAAAAAACAAAAATGAAACATTTAAAATCAAAGGCACATGACCTGAGTGTATTCAAAAACATATAATTAAAAGCCCAAAAATAAAATTTCATATAGATCAATTACCTTACAATTTTTGCAGTTATGGTCAAATATAATTTGAAATGGTTTCCTTCTCTTTTTTTGTGTGTTTTCATGCTAAAAAAAAAAAGAAAATAACATTTAATATCAAAAGCACGTCACTTAAGTGCAATGAAAAACATATAATTAAAAGCCCCAACATAAAATTTCATATAGATCAATTACCTTAAAATTCTTGGAGCTACTGTCAAATATAATTTGAAATTGGTTTCCTTCACTTTTTTTTTTGTTTTCATGCTAAAAAAAAAAAAGAAAATAACATTTAATATCAAAAGCACGTCACTTAAGTGCAATGAAAAACATAATTAAAAGCCCAAAAATAAAATTTCATATAGATCAATTACCTTAAAATTCTTGGATCTACTGTCAAATATAATTTGAAATTGGTTTCCTTCACTTTTTTTTTTGTTTTCATGCTAAAAAAAAAAAAAAAAATATTTAATATCAAAGGCATATCAATTGAGTACTGAAAAACATATAATTAAAAGCCCAAAAATAAAATGTCATATAGATCAATTACCTTACAATTCTTGCAGTTATTGTCAAATATAATTTGAAATTGGTTTCCTTCTCTTTTTTTTGTTTTCACTCTAAAAAACAAAACTGAAACATTTAAAATCAAAGGCACATGACTTGAGTGTATTGAAAAACATATAATTAAAAGCCTAAAAATAAAATTTAATATATATCATTTACCTTACAATTCTTGCAGTTATGGTCAAATATAATTTGAAATTGGTTTCCTTCTCTTTTTTTTGTGTGTTTTCATGCTAAAAAAAAAAAAGAAAATAACATTTAATATCAAAAGCACGTCACCTAAGTGCAATGAAAAACATATAATTAAAAGCCCCAACATAAAATTTCATATAGATCAATTACCTTAAAATTCTTGGAGCTACTGTCAAATATAAGTTGAAATTGGTTTCCTTCACTTTTTCTTTTTGTTTTCATGCTAAAAAAAAATGAAATATTTAATATCAAAGGCATGTCAATTGAGGTACCTTGAAAAACATATAATTAAAAGCCCAAAAATAAAATTTCATATAGATCAATTACCTTACAATTCTTGCAGTTATGGTCAAATATAATTTGAAATTGGTTTCCTTTTCTTTTTTTTGTTTTCACTCTAAAAAACAAAAATGAAACATTTAAAATCAAAGGCACATGACTTGAGTGTATTGAAAAACATATAATTAAAAGCCCAAAAATAAAATTTCATATAGATCAATTACCTTACAATTCTTGCAGTTATGGTCAAATATAATTTGAAATTGGTTTCCTTCTCTTTTTTTGTGTGTTTTCATGCTAAAAAAAAAGAAAATAACATTTAATATCAAAAGCACGTCACTTAAGTGCAATGAAAAAACATATAATTAAAAGCCCCAACATAAAATTTCATATAGATCAATTACCTTAAAATTCTTGGAGCTACTGTCAAATATAACTTGAAATTGGTTTCCTTCACTTTTTTTTTTGTTTTCATGCTAAAAAAAAATGAAATATTTAATATCAAAGGCATGTCAATTGAGTACCTTGAAAAACATATAATTAAAAGCCCAAAAATAAAATTTCATATAGATCAATTACCTTACAATTCTTGCAGTTATGGTCAAATATAATTTGAAATTGGTTTCCTTCTCTTTTTTTTGTTTTCACTCTAAAAAACAGAAATGAAACATTTAAAATCAAAGGCACATGACTTGAGTGTATTGAAAAACATATAATTAAAAGCCTAAAAAAAAATTTAATATATATCATTTACCTCACAATTCTTGCTGTTATGGTCAAATATAATTTGAAATTGGTTTCCTTCTCTTTTTGTGTGTTTTCATGCTAAAAAAAAAAGAAATAACATTTAATATCAAAAGCACGTCACTTAAATGCAATGAAAAACATATAATTAAAAGCCCAACAATAAAATTTCATATAGATCAATTACCTTAAAATTCTTGGAGCTACTGTCAAATATAATTTGAAATTGGTTTCCTTCACTTTTTTTTTTTTTTCATGCTAAAAAAAATGAAATATTTAATATCAAAGGTATGTCAATTGAGTACCTTGAAAAACATATAATTAAAAGCCCAAAAATAAAATGTCATATAGATCAATTACCTTACAATTCTTGCAGTTATTGTCAAATATAATTTGAAATTGGTTTCCTTCTCTTTTTTTTTTGTTTTCACGCTAAAAAACAAAAATGAAACATTTAAAATCAAAGGCACATGACTTGAGTGTATTGAAAAAGATATAATTAAAAGCCCAAAAATAAAATTTCATATAGATCAATTACCTTACAATTTTTGCAGTTATGGTCAAATATAATTTGAAATTGGTTTCCTTCTCTATTTTTGTGTGTTTTCATGCTAAAAAAAAAAAAGAAAATAACATTTAATATCAAAAGCACGTCACTTAAGTGCAATGAAAAACATATAATTAAAAGCCCCAACATAAAATTTCATATAGATCAATTACCTTAAAATTCTTGGAGCTACTGTCAAATATAATTTGAAATTGGTTTCCTTCACTTTTTTTTTTTGTTTTCATGCTAAAAAAAAAAAAGAAAATAACATTTAATATCAAAAGCACGTCACTTAAGTGCAATGAAAAACATAATTAAAAGCCCAAAAATAAAATTTCATATAGATCAATTACCTTAAAATTCTTGGATCTACTGTCAAATATAATTTGAAATTGGTTTCCTTCACTTTTTTTTTTTGTTTTCATGCTAAAAAAAAAAAAAAAATATTTAATATCAAAGGCATGTCAATTGAGTACCTTGAAAAACATATAATTAAAAGTCCAAAAATAAAATGTCATATAGATCAATTACCTTACAATTCTTGCAGTTATTGTCAAATATAATTTGAAATTGGTTTCCTTCTCTTTTTTTTGTTTTCACTCTAAAAAACAAAAATGAAACATTTAAAATCAAAGGCACATGACCTGAGTGTATTCAAAAACATATAATTAAAAGCCCAAAAATAAAATTTCATATAGATCAATTACCTTACAATTTTTGCAGTTATGGTCAAATATAATTTGAAATTGGTTTCCTTCTCTTTTTTTGTGTGTTTTCATGCTAAAAAAAAAAAAGAAAATAACATTTAATATCAAAAGCACGTCACTTAAGTGCAATGAAAAACATATAATTAAAATCCCCAACATAAAATTTCATATAGATCAATTACCTTAAAATTCTTGGATCTACTGTCAAATATAATTTGAAATTGGTTTCCTTCACTTTTTTTTTTGTTTTCATGCTAAAAAAAAATGAAATATTTAATATCAAAGGCATGTCAATTGAGTACCTTGAAAAACATATAATTAAATGCCCAAAAATAAAATTTCATATAGATCAATTACCTTACAATTCTTGCAGTTATTGTCAAATATAATTTGAAATTGGTTTCCTTCTCTTTTTTTTTGTTTTCACTCTAAAAAGCAAAAATGAAACATTTAAAATCAAAGGCACATGACTTGAGTGTATTGAAAAACATATAATTAAAAGTCCAAAAATAAAATTTCATATAGATCAATTACCTTACAATTTTTGCAGTTATGGTCAAATATAATTTGAAATTGGTTTCCTTCTCTTTTTTTGTGTGTTTTCATGCTAAAAAAAAAAAAGAAAATAACATTTAATATCAAAAGCACGTCACTTAAGTGCAATGAAAAACATATAATTAAAAGCCCCAACATAAAATTTCATATAGATCAATTACCTTAAAATTCTTGGAGCTACTGTCAAATATAATTTGAAATTGGTTTCCTTCACTTTTTTTTTTTGTTTTCATGCTAAAAAAAAAAAAGAAAATAACATTTAATATCAAAAGCACGTCACTTAAGTGCAATGAAAAACATAATTAAAAGCCCAAAAATAAAATTTCATATAGATCAATTACCTTAAAATTCTTGGATCTACTGTCAAATATAATTTGAAATTGGTTTCCTTCACTTTTTTTTTTTGTTTTCATGCTAAAAAAAAAAAAAAAATATTTAATATCAAAGGCATGTCAATTGAGTACCTTGAAAAACATATAATTAAAAGTCCAAAAATAAAATGTCATATAGATCAATTACCTTACAATTCTTGCAGTTATTGTCAAATATAATTTGAAATTGGTTTCCTTCTCTTTTTTTTGTTTTCACTCTAAAAAACAAAAATGAAACATTTAAAATCAAAGGCACATGACCTGAGTGTATTCAAAAACATATAATTAAAAGCCCAAAAATAAAATTTCATATAGATCAATTAATTTACAATTTTTGCAGTTATGGTCAAATATAATTTGAAATTGGTTTCCTTCTCTTTTTTTGTGTGTTTTCATGCTAAAAAAAAAAAAGAAAATAACATTTAATATCAAAAGCACGTCACTTAAGTGCAATGAAAAACATATAATTAAAAGCCCCAACATAAAATTTCATATAGATCAATTACCTTAAAATTCTTGGATCTACTGTCAAATATAATTTGAAATTGGTTTCCTTCACTTTTTTTTTGTTTTCATGCTAAAAAAAAATGAAATATTTAATATCAAAGGCATGTCAATTGAGTACCTTGAAAAACATATAATTAAATACCCAAAAATAAAATTTAATATAGATCAATTACCTTACAATTCTTGCAGTTATTGTCAAATATAATTTGAAATTGGTTTCCTTCTCTTTTTTTTTGTTTTCACTCTAAAAAGCAAAAATGAAACATTTAAAATCAAAGGCACATGACTTGAGTGTATTGAAAATCATATAATTAAAAGCCCAAAAATAAAATTTCATATAGATCAATTACCTTACAATTTTTGCAGTTATGGTCAAATATAATTTGAAATTGGTTTCCTTCTCTTTTTTTGTGTGTTTTCATGCTAAAAAAAAAAAAGAAAATAACATTTAATATCAAAAGCACGTCACTTAAGTGCAATGAAAAACATATAATTAAAAGCCCCAACATAAAATTTCATATAGATCAATTACCTTAAAATTCTTGGAGCTACTGTCAAATATAATTTGAAATTGGTTTCCTTCACTTTTTTTTTTTGTTTTCATGCTAAAAAAAAAAAAAAGAAAATAACATTTAATATCAAAAGCACGTCACTTAAGTGCAATGAAAAACATAATTAAAAGCCCAAAAATAAAATTTCATATAGATCAATTACCTTAAAATTCTTGGATCTACTGTCAAATATAATTTGAAATTGGTTTCCTTCACTTTTTTTTTTTGTTTTCATGCTAAAAAAAAAAAAAAACATATTTAATATCAAAGGCATGTCAATTGAGTACCTTGAAAAACATATAATTAAAAGTCCAAAAATAAAATGTCATATAGTTCAATTACCTTACAATTCTTGCAGTTATTGTCAAATATAATTTGAAATTGGTTTCCTTTTCTTTTTTTTGTTTTCACTCTAAAAAACAAAAATGAAACATTTAAAATCAAAGGCACATGACCTGAGTGTATTCAAAAACATATAATTAAAAGCCCAAAAATAAAATTTCATATAGATCAATTACCTTACAATTTTTGCAGTTATGGTCAAATATAATTTGAAATTGGTTTCCTTCTCTTTTTTTGTGTGTTTTCATGCTAAAAAAAAAAAAAAGAAAATAACATTTAATATCAAAAGCACGTCACTTAAGTGCAATGAAAAACATATAATTAAAAGCCCCAACATAAAATTTCATATAGATCAATTACCTTAAAATTCTTGGATCTACTGTCAAATATAATTTGAAATTGGTTTCCCTCACTTTTTTTTTTGTTTTCATGCTAAAAAAAATGAAATATTTAATATCAAAGGCATGTCAATTGAGTACCTTGAAAAACATATAATTAAATGCCCAAAAATAAAATTTCATATAGATCAATTACCTTACAATTCTTGCAGTTATTGTCAAATATAATTTGAAATTGGTTTCGTTCTCTTTTTTTTTGTTTTCACTCTAAAAAGCAAAAATGAAACATTTAAAATCAAAGGCACATGACTTGAGTGTATTCAAAAACATATAATTAAAAGCCCAAAACTAAAATTTCATATAGATCAATTACCTTACAATTTTTGTAGTTATGGTCAAATATAATTTGAAATTGGTTTCCTTCTCTTTTTTTGTGTGTTTTCATGCTAAAAAAAAAAAAAGAAAATAACATTTAATATCAAAAGCACGTCACTTAAGTGCAATGAAAAACATATAATTAAAAGCCCCAACATAAAATTTCATATAGATCAATAACCTTAAAATTCTTGGAGCTACTGTCAAATATAATTTGAAATTGGTTTCCTTCTTTTTTGTGTGTTTTCATGCTAAAAAAAAAAAAGAAAATAACATTTAATATCAAAAGCACGTCACTTAAGTGCAATGAAAAACATAATTAAAAGCCCAAAAATAAAATTTCATATAGATCAATTACCTTAAAATTCTTGGATCTACTGTCAAATATAATTTGAAATTGGTTTCCTTCACATTTTTTTTTTGTTTTCATGCTAAAAAAAAAAAAAAATATTTAATATCAAAGGCATATCAATTGAGTACCTTGAAAAACATATAATTAAAAGCCCAAAAATAAAATGTCATATAGATCAATTACCTTACAATTCTTGCAGTTATTGTCAAATATAATTTGAAATTGGTTTCCTTCTCTTTTTTTTGTTTTCACTCTAAAAAACAAAAATGAAACATTTAAAATCAAAGGCACATGACTTGAGTGTATTGAAAAACATATAATTAAAAGCCTAAAAATAAAATTTAATATATATCATTTACCTTACAATTCTTGCAGTTATGGTCAAATATAATTTGAAATTGGTTTCCTTCTCTTTTTTTTGTGTGTTTTCATGCTAAAAAAAAAAAGAAAATAACATTTAATATCAAAAGCACGTCACTTAAGTGCAATGAAAAACATATAATTAAAAGCCCCAACATAAAATTTCATATAGATCAATTACCTTAAAATTCTTGGAGCTACTGTCAAATACAAGTTGAAATTGGTTTCCTTCACTTTTTCTTTTTGTTTTCATGCTAAAAAAAAATGAAATATTTAATATCAAAGGCATGTCAATTGAGTACCTTGAAAAACATATAATTAAAAGCCCAAAAATAAAATTTCATATAGATCAATTACCTTACAATTCTTGCAGTTATGGTCAAATATAATTTGAAATTGGTTTCCTTCTCTTTTTTTGTGTGTTTTCATGCTAAAAAAAAAGAAAATAACATTTAATATCAAAAGCACGTCACTTAAGTGCAATGAAAAACATATAATTAAAAGCCCCAACATAAAATTTCATATAGATCAATTACCTTAAAATTCTTGGAGCTACTGTCAAATATAACTTGAAATTGGTTTCCTTCACTTTTTTTTTTGTTTTCATGCAAAAAAAAAATGAAATATTTAATATCAAAGGCATGTCAATTGAGTACCTTGAAAAACATATAATTAAAAGCCCAAAAATAAAATGTCATATAGATCAATTACCTTACAATTCTTGCAGTTATTGTCAAATATAATTTGAAATTGGTTTCCTTCTCTTTTTTTTGTTTTCACTCTAAAAAACAAAAATGAAACATTTAAAATCAAAGGCACATGACCTGAGTGTATTCAAAAACATATAATTAAAAGCCCAGAAATAAAATTTCATATAGATCAATTACCTTACAATTTTTGCAGTTATGGTCAAATATAATTTGAAATTGGTTTCCTTCTCTTTTTTTGTGTGTTTTCATGCTAAAAAAAAAAAAGAAAATAACATTTAATATCAAAAGCACGTCACTTAAGTGCAATGAAAAACATATAATTAAAATCCCTAACATAAAATTTCATATAGATCAATTACCTTAAAATTCTTGGATCTACTGTCAAATATAATTTGAAATTGGTTTCCTTCACTTTTTTTTTTGTTTTCATGCTAAAAAAAAATGAAATATTTAATATCAAAGGCATGTCAATTGAGTACCTTGAAAAACATATAATTAAATGCCCAAAAATAAAATTTCATATAGATCAATTACCTTACAATTCTTGCAGTTATTGTCAAATATAATTTGAAATTGGTTTCCTTCTCTTTTTTTTTGTTTTCACTCTAAAAAGCAAAAATGAAACATTTAAAATCAAAGGCACATGACTTGAGTGTATTGAAAAACATATAATTAAAAGCCCAAAAATAAAATTTCATATAGATCAATTACCTTACAATTTTTGCAGTTATGGTCAAATATAATTTGAAATTGGTTTCCTTCTCTTTTTTTGTGTGTTTTCATGCTAAAAAAAAAAAAAGAAAATAACATTTAATATCAAAAGCACGTCACTTAAGTGCAATGAAAAACATATAATTAAAAGCCCCAACATAAAATTTCATATAGATCAATTACCTTAAAATTCTTGGAGCTACTGTCAAATATAATTTGAAATTGGTTTCCTTCACTTTTTTTTTTTGTTTTCATGCTAAAAAAAAAAAAGAAAATAACATTTAATATCAAAAGCACGTCACTTAAGTGCAATGAAAAACATAATTAAAAGCCCAAAAATAAAATTTCATATAGATCAATTACCTTAAAATTCTTGGATCTACTGTCAAATATAATTTGAAATTGGTTTCCTTCACTTTTTTTTTTTGTTTTCATGCTAAAAAAAAAAAAAAAATATTTAATATCAAAGGCATGTCAATTGAGTACCTTGAAAAACATATAATTAAAAGTCCAAAAATAAAATGTCATATAGATCAATTACCTTACAATTCTTGCAGTTATTGTCAAATATAATTTGAAATTGGTTTCCTTCTCTTTTTTTTGTTTTCACTCTAAAAAACAAAAATGAAACATTTAAAATCAAAGGCACATGACCTGAGTGTATTCAAAAACATATAATTAAAAGCCCAAAAATAAAATTTCATATAGATCAATTAATTTACAATTTTTGCAGTTATGGTCAAATATAATTTGAAATTGGTTTCCTTCTCTTTTTTTGTGTGTTTTCATGCTAAAAAAAAAAAAGAAAATAACATTTAATATCAAAAGCACGTCACTTAAGTGCAATGAAAAACATATAATTAAAAGCCCCAACATAAAATTTCATATAGATCAATTACCTTAAAATTCTTGGATCTACTGTCAAATATAATTTGAAATTGGTTTCCTTCACTTTTTTTTTGTTTTCATGCTAAAAAAAAATAAAATATTTAATATCAAAGGCATGTCAATTGAGTACCTTGAAAAACATATAATTAAATACCCAAAAATAAAATTTCATATAGATCAATTACCTTACAATTCTTGCAGTTATTGTCAAATATAATTTGAAATTGGTTTCCTTCTCTTTTTTTTTGTTTTCACTCTAAAAAGCAAAAATGAAACATTTAAAATCAAAGGCACATGACTTGAGTGTATTGAAAAACATATAATTAAAAGCCCAAAAATAAAATTTCATATAGATCAATTACCTTAAAATTCTTGGATCTACTGTCAAATATAATTTGAAATTGGTTTCCTTCACTTTTTTTTTTGTTTTCATGCTAAAAAAAAAAAAAAAATATTTAATATCAAAGGCATGTCAATTGAGTACCTTGAAAAACATATAATTAAAAGTCCAAAAATAAAATGTCATATAGTTCAATTACCTTACAATTCTTGCAGTTATTGTCAAATATAATTTGAAATTGGTTTCCTTTTCTTTTTTTTGTTTTCACTCTAAAAAACAAAAATGAAACATTTAAAATCAAAGGCACATGACCTGAGTGTATTCAAAAACATATAATTAAAAGCCCAAAAATAAAATTTCATATAGATCAATTACCTTACAATTTTTGCAGTTATGGTCAAATATAATTTGAAATTGGTTTCCTTCTCTTTTTTTGTGTGTTTTCATGCTAAAAAAAAAAAAAAGAAAATAACATTTAATATCAAAAGCACGTCACTTAAGTGCAATGAAAAACATATAATTAAAAGCCCCAACATAAAATTTCATATAGATCAATTACCTTAAAATTCTTGGATCTACTGTCAAATATAATTTGAAATTGGTTTCCTTCACTTTTTTTTTTGTTTTCATGCTAAAAAAAATGAAATATTTAATATCAAAGGCATGTCAATTGAGTACCTTGAAAAACATATAATTAAATGCCCAAAAATAAAATTTCATATAGATCAATTACCTTACAATTCTTGCAGTTATTGTCAAATATAATTTGAAATTGGTTTCGTTCTCTTTTTTTTTATTTTCACTCTAAAAAGCAAAAATGAAACATTTAAAATCAAAGGCACATGACTTGAGTGTATTCAAAAACATATAATTAAAAGCCCAAAAATAAAATTTCATATAGATCAATTACCTTACAATTTTTGTAGTTATGGTCAAATATAATTTGAAATTGGTTTCCTTCTCTTTTTTTGTGTGTTTTCATGCTAAAAAAAAAAAAAGAAAATAACATTTAATATCAAAAGCACGTCACTTAAGTGCAATGAAAAACATATAATTAAAAGCCCCAACATAAAATTTCATATAGATCAATAACCTTAAAATTCTTGGAGCTACTGTCAAATATAATTTGAAATTGGTTTCCTTCTTTTTTGTGTGTTTTCATGCTAAAAAAAAAAAAGAAAATAACATTTAATATCAAAAGCACGTCACTTAAGTGCAATGAAAAACATAATTAAAAGCCCAAAAATAAAATTTCATATAGATCAATTACCTTAAAATTCTTGGATCTACTGTCAAATATAATTTGAAATTGGTTTCCTTCACATTTTTTTTTTGTTTTCATGCTAAAAAAAAAAAAAAATATTTAATATCAAAGGCATATCAATTGAGTACCTTGAAAAACATATAATTAAAAGCCCAAAAATAAAATGTCATATAGATCAATTACCTTACAATTCTTGCAGTTATTGTCAAATATAATTTGAAATTGGTTTCCTTCTCTTTTTTTTGTTTTCACTCTAAAAAATAAAAATGAAACATTTAAAATCAAAGGCACATGACTTGAGTGTATTGAAAAACATATAATTAAAAGCCTAAAAATAAAATTTAATATATATCATTTACCTTACAATTCTTGCAGTTATGGTCAAATATAATTTGAAATTGGTTTCCTTCTCTTTTTTTTGTGTGTTTTCATGCTAAAAAAAAAAAGAAAATAACATTTAATATCAAAAGCACGTCACTTAAGTGCAATGAAAAACATATAATTAAAAGCCCCAACATAAAATTTCATATAGATCAATTACCTTAAAATTCTTGGAGCTACTGTCAAATATAAGTTGAAATTGGTTTCCTTCACTTTTTCTTTTTGTTTTCATGCTAAAAAAAAATGAAATATTTAATATCAAAGGCATGTCAATTGAGTACCTTGAAAAACATATAATTAAAAGCCCAAAAATAAAATTTCATATAGATCAATTACCTTACAATTCTTGCAGTTATGGTCAAATATAATTTGAAATTGGTTTCCTTTTCTTTTTTTTGTTTTCACTCTAAAAAACAAAAATGAAACATTTAAAATCAAAGGCACATGACTTGAGTGTATTGAAAAACATATAATTAAAAGCCCAAAAATAAAATTTCATATAGATCAATTACCTTACAATTCTTGCAGTTATGGTCAAATATAATTAGAAATTGGTTTCCTTCTCTTTTTTTGTGTGTTTTCATGCTAAAAAAAAAGAAAATAACATTTAATATCAAAAGCACGTCACTTAAGTGCAATGAAAAACATATAATTAAAAGCCCCAACATAAAATTTCATATAGATCAATTACCTTAAAATTCTTGGAGCTACTGTCAAATATAACTTGAAATTGGTTTCCTTCACTTTTTTTTTTGTTTTCATGCTAAAAAAAAATGAAATATTTAATATCAAAGGCATGTCAATTGAGTACCTTGAAAAACATATAATTAAAAGCCCAAAAATAAAATTTCATATAGATCAATTACCTTACAATTCTTGCAGTTATGGTCAAATATAATTTGAAATTGGTTTCCTTCTCTTTTTTTTTGTTTTCACTCTAAAAAACAAAAATGAAACATTTAAAATCAAAGGCACATGACTTGAGTGTATTGAAAAACATATAATTAAAAGCCCAAAAATAAAATTTCATATAGATCAATTACCTTACAATTCTTGCAGTTATGGTCAAATATAATTTGAAATTGGTTTCCTTCTCTTTTTTTGTGTGTTTTCATGCTAAAAAAAAAGAAAATAACATTTAATATCAAAAGCACGTCACTTAAGTGCAATGAAAAACATATAATTAAAAGCCCCAACATAAAATTTCATATAGATCAATTACCTTAAAATTCTTGGAGCTACTGTCAAATATAACTTGAAATTGGTTTCCTTCACTTTTTTTTTTGTTTTCATGCTAAAAAAAAATGAAATATTTAATATCAAAGGCATGTCAATTGAGTACCTTGAAAAACATATAATTAAAAGCCCAAAAATAAAATTTCATATAGATCAATTACCTTACAATTCTTGCAGTTATGGTCAAATATAATTTGAAATTGGTTTCCTTCTCTTTTTTTTGTTTTCACTCTAAAAAACAGAAATGAAACATTTAAAATCAAAGGCACATGACTTGAGTGTATTGAAAAACATATAATTAAAAGCCTAAAAATAAAATTTAATATATATCATTTACCTTACAATTCTTGCTGTTATGGTCAAATATAATTTGAAATTGGTTTCCTTCTCTTTTTTGTGTGTTTTCATGCTAAAAAAAAAAGAAATAACATTTAATATCAAAAGCACGTCACTTAAATGCAATGAAAAACATATAATTAAAAGCCCAACAATAAAATTTCATATAGATCAATTACCTTAAAATTCTTGGATCTACTGTCAAATATAATTTGAAATTGGTTTCCTTCACTTTTTTTTTTGTTTTCATGCTAAAAAAAAATGAAATATTTAATATCAAAGGCATGTCAATTGAGTACCTTGAAAAACATATAATTAAATGCCCAAAAATAAAATTTCATATAGATCAATTACCTTACAATTCTTGCAGTTATTGTCAAATATAATTTGAAATTGGTTTCCTTCTCTTTTTTTTTGTTTTCACTCTAAAAAGCAAAAATGAAACATTTAAAATCAAAGGCACATGACTTGAGTGTATTGAAAAACATAATTAAAAGCCCAAAAATAAAATTTCATATAGATCAATTACCTTACAATTTTTACAGTTATGGTCAAATATAAGTTGAAATTAGTTTCCTTCTCTTTTTTTGTGTGTTTTCATGCTAAAAAAAAAAAGAAAATAACATTTAATATCAAAAGCACGTCACTTAAGTGCAATGAAAAACATATAATTAAAAGCCCCAACATAAAATTTCATATAGATCAATTACCTTAAAATTCTTGGAGCTACTGTCAAATATAATTTGAAATTGGTTTCCTTCACTTTTTTTTTTTGTTTTCATACTAAAAAAAAAAAAAAAAATAACATTTAATATCAAAAGCACGTCACTTAAGTGCAAAGAAAAACATAATTAAAAGCCCAAAAATAAAATTTCATATAGATCAATTACCTTAAAATTCTTGGATCTACTGTCAAATATAATTTGAAATTGGTTTCCTTCACTTTTTTTTTTTGTTTTCATGCTAAAAAAAAAAAAAAAATATTTAATATCAAAGGCATGTCAATTGAGTACCTTGAAAAACATATAATTAAAAGTCCAAAAATAAAATGTCATATAGATCAATTACCTTACAATTCTTGCAGTTATTGTCAAATATAATTTGAAATTGGTTTCCTTCTCTTTTTTTTGTTTTCACTCTAAAAAACAAAAATGAAACATTTAAAATCAAAGGCACATGACCTGAGTGTATTCAAAAACATATAATTAAAAGCCCAAAAATAAAATTTCATATAGATCAAATACCTTACAATTTTTGCAGTTATGGTCAAATATAATTTGAAATTGGTTTCCTTCTCTTTTTTTGTGTGTTTTCATGCTAAAAAAAAAAAAGAAAATAACATTTAATATCAAAAGCACGTCACTTAAGTGCAATGAAAAACATATAATTAAAAGCCCCAACATAAAATTTCATATAGATCAATTACCTTAAAATTCTTGGAGCTACTGTCAAATATAATTTGAAATTGGTTTCCTTCACTTTTTTTTTTTGTTTTCATGCTAAAAAAAAAAAAGAAAATAACATTTAATATCAAAAGCACGTCACTTAAGTGCAATGAAAAACATAATTAAAAGCCCAAAAATAAAATTTCATATAGATCAATTACCTTAAAATTCTTGGATCTACTGTCAAATATAATTTGAAATTGGTTTCCTTCACTTTTTTTTTTTGTTTTCATGCTAAAAAAAAAAAAAAAAATATTTAATATCAAAGGCATATCAATTGAGTACCTTGAAAAACATATAATTAAAAGCCCAAAAATAAAATGTCATATAGATCAATTACCTTACAATTCTTGCAGTTATTGTCAAATATAATTTGAAATTGGTTTCCTTCTCTTTTTTTTGTTTTCACTCTAAAAAACAAAACTGAAACATTTAAAATCAAAGGCACATGACTTGAGTGTATTGAAAAACATATAATTAAAAGCCTAAAAATAAAATTTAATATATATCATTTACCTTACAATTCTTGCAGTTATGGTCAAATATAATTTGAAATTGGTTTCCTTCTCTTTTTTTTGTGTGTTTTCATGCTAAAAAAAAAAAGAAAATAACATTTAATATCAAAAGCACGTCACCTAAGTGCAATGAAAAACATATAATTAAAAGCCCCAACATAAAATTTCATATAGATCAATTACCTTAAAATTCTTGGAGCTACTGTCAAATATAAGTTGAAATTGGTTTCCTTCACTTTTTCTTTTTGTCTTCATGCTAAAAAAAAATGAAATATTTAATATCAAAGGCATGTCAATTGAGTACCTTGAAAAACATATAATTAAAAGCCCAAAAATAAAATTTCATATAGATCAATTACCTTACAATTCTTGCAGTTATGGTCAAATATAATTTGAAATTGGTTTCCTTTTCTTTTTTTTGTTTTCACTCTAAAAAACAAAAATGAAACATTTAAAATCAAAGGCACATGACTTGAGTGTATTGAAAAACATATAATTAAAAGCCCAAAAATAAAATTTCATATAGATCAATTACCTTACAATTCTTGCAGTTATGGTCAAATATAATTTGAAATTGGTTTCCTTCTCTTTTTTTGTGTGTTTTCATGCTAAAAAAAAAAGAAAATAACATTTAATATCAAAAGCACGTCACTTAAGTGCAATGAAAAACATATAATTAAAAGCCCCAACATAAAATTTCATATAGATCAATTACCTTAAAATTCTTGGAGCTACTGTCAAATATAACTTGAAATTGGTTTCCTTCACTTTTTTTTTTTGTTTTCATGCTAAAAAAAAATGAAATATTTAATATCAAAGGCATGTCAATTGAGTACCTTGAAAAACATATAATTAAAAGCCCAAAAATAAAATTTCATATAGATCAATTACCTTACAATTCTTGCAGTTATGGTCAAATATAATTTGAAATTGGTTTCCTTCTCTTTTTTTTGTTTTCACTCTAAAAAACAAAAATGAAACATTTAAAATCAAAGGCACATGACTTGAGTGTATTAAAAAACATATAATTAAAAGCCCAAAAATAAAATTTCATATAGATCAATTACCTTACAATTCTTGCAGTTATGGTCAAATATAATTTGAAATTGGTTTCCTTCTCTTTTTTTGTGTGTTTTCATGCTAAAAAAAAAGAAAATAACATTTAATATCAAAAGCACGTCACTTAAGTGCAATGAAAAACATATAATTAAAAGCCCCAACATAAAATTTCATATAGATCAATTACCTTAAAATTCTTGGAGCTACTGTCAAATATAACTTGAAATTGGTTTCCTTCACTTTTTTTTTTGTTTTCATGCTAAAAAAAAATGAAATATTTAATATCAAAGGCATGTCAATTGAGTACCTTGAAAAACATATAATTAAAAGCCCAAAAATAAAATTTCATATAGATCAATTACCTTACAATTCTTGCAGTTATGGTCAAATATAATTTGAAATTGGTTTCCTTCTCTTTTTTTTGTTTTCACTCTAAAAAACAGAAATGAAACATTTAAAATCAAAGGCACATGACTTGAGTGTATTGAAAAACATATAATTAAAAGCCTAAAAATAAAATTTAATATATATCATTTACCTTACAATTCTTGCTGTTATGGTCAAATATAATTTGAAATTGGTTTCCTTCTCTTTTTTGTGTGTTTTCATGCTAAAAAAAAAAGAAATAACATTTAATATCAAAAGCACGTCACTTAAATGCAATGAAAAACATATAATTAAAAGCCCAACAATAAAATTTCATATAGATCAATTACCTTAAAATTCTTGGAGCTACTGTCAAATATAATTTGAAATTGGTTTCCTTCACTTTTTTTTTTTTTTCATGCTAAAAAAAATGAAATATTTAATATCAAAGGTATGTCAATTGAGTACCTTGAAAAACATATAATTAAAAGCCCAAAAATAAAATGTCATATAGATCAATTACCTTACAATTCTTGCAGTTATTGTCAAATATAATTTGAAATTGGTTTCCTTCTCTTTTTTTTTTGTTTTCACGCTAAAAAACAAAAATGAAACATTTAAAATCAAAGGCACATGACTTGAGTGTATTGAAAAAGATATAATTAAAAGCCCAAAAATAAAATTTCATATAGATCAATTACCTTACAATTTTTGCAGTTATGGTCAAATATAATTTGAAATTGGTTTCCTTCTCTATTTTTGTGTGTTTTCATGCTAAAAAAAAAAAAGAAAATAACATTTAATATCAAAAGCACGTCACTTAAGTGCAATGAAAAACATATAATTAAAAGCCCCAACATAAAATTTCATATAGATCAATTACCTTAAAATTCTTGGAGCTACTGTCAAATATAATTTGAAATTGGTTTCCTTCACTTTTTTTTTTTGTTTTCATGCTAAAAAAAAAAAAGAAAATAACATTTAATATCAAAAGCACGTCACTTAAGTGCAATGAAAAACATAATTAAAAGCCCAAAAATAAAATTTCATATAGATCAATTACCTTAAAATTCTTGGATCTACTGTCAAATATAATTTGAAATTGGTTTCCTTCACTTTTTTTTTTGTTTTCATGCTAAAAAAAAAAAAAAAATATTTAATATCAAAGGCATGTCAATTGAGTACCTTGAAAAACATATAATTAAAAGTCCAAAAATAAAATGTCATATAGATCAATTACCTTACAATTCTTGCAGTTATTGTCAAATATAATTTGAAATTGGTTTCCTTCTCTTTTTTTTGTTTTCACTCTAAAAAACAAAAATGAAACATTTAAAATCAAAGGCACATGACCTGAGTGTATTCAAAAACATATAATTAAAAGCCCAAAAATAAAATTTCATATAGATCAATTACCTTACAATTTTTGCAGTTATGGTCAAATATAATTTGAAATTGGTTTCCTTCTCTTTTTTTGTGTGTTTTCATGCTAAAAAAAAAAAAGAAAATAACATTTAATATCAAAAGCACGTCACTTAAGTGCAATGAAAAACATATAATTAAAATCCCCAACATAAAATTTCATATAGATCAATTACCTTAAAATTCTTGGATCTACTGTCAAATATAATTTGAAATTGGTTTCCTTCACTTTTTTTTTTGTTTTCATGCTAAAAAAAAATGAAATATTTAATATCAAAGGCAAGTCAATTGAGTACCTTGAAAAACATATAATTAAATGCCCAAAAATAAAATTTCATATAGATCAATTACCTTACAATTCTTGCAGTTATTGTCAAATATAATTTGAAATTGGTTTCCTTCTCTTTTTTTTTGTTTTCACTCTAAAAAGCAAAAATGAAACATTTAAAATCAAAGGCACATGACTTGAGTGTATTGAAAAACATATAATTAAAAGCCCAAAAATAAAATTTCATATAGATCAATTACCTTACAATTTTTGCAGTTATGGTCAAATATAATTTGAAATTGGTTTCCTTCTCTTTTTTTGTGTGTTTTCATGCTAAAAAAAAAAAAGAAAATAACATTTAATATCAAAAGCACGTCACTTAAGTGCAATGAAAAACATATAATTAAAAGCCCCAACATAAAATTTCATATAGATCAATTACCTTAAAATTCTTGGATCTACTGTCAAATATAATTTGAAATTGGTTTCCTTCACTTTTTTTTTTTGTTTTCATGCTAAAAAAAAAAAAGAAAATAACATTTAATATCAAAAGCACGTCACTTAAGTGCAATGAAAAACATAATTAAAAGCCCAAAAATAAAATTTCATATAGATCAATTACCTTAAAATTCTTGGATCTACTGTCAAATATAATTTGAAATTGGTTTCCTTCACTTTTTTTTTTTGTTTTCATGCTAAAAAAAAAAAAAAAATATTTAATATCAAAGGCATGTCAATTGAGTACCTTGAAAAACATATAATTAAAAGTCCAAAAATAAAATGTCATATAGATCAATTACCTTACAATTCTTGCAGTTATTGTCAAATATAATTTGAAATTGGTTTCCTTCTCTTTTTTTTGTTTTCACTCTAAAAAACAAAAATGAAACATTTAAAATCAAAGGCACATGACCTGAGTGTATTCAAAAACATATAATTAAAAGCCCAAAAATAAAATTTCATATAGATCAATTAATTTACAATTTTTGCAGTTATGGTCAAATATAATTTGAAATTGGTTTCCTTCTCTTTTTTTGTGTGTTTTCATGCTAAAAAAAAAAAAGAAAATAACATTTAATATCAAAAGCACGTCACTTAAGTGCAATGAAAAACATATAATTAAAAGCCCCAACATAAAATTTCATATAGATCAATTACCTTAAAATTCTTGGAGCTACTGTCAAATATAATTTGAAATTGGTTTCCTTCACTTTTTTTTTGTTTTCATGCTAAAAAAAAATGAAATATTTAATATCAAAGGCATGTCAATTGAGTACCTTGAAAAACATATAATTAAATACCCAAAAATAAAATTTCATATAGATCAATTACCTTACAATTCTTGCAGTTATTGTCAAATATAATTTGAAATTGGTTTCCTTCTCTTTTTTTTTGTTTTCACTCTAAAAAGCAAAAATGAAACATTTAAAATCAAAGGCACATGACTTGAGTGTATTGAAAAACATATAATTAAAAGCCCAAAAATAAAATTTCATATAGATCAATTACCTTACAATTTTTACAGTTATGGTCAAATATAATTTGAAATTGGTTTCCTTCTCTTTTTTTGTGTGTTTTCATGCTAAAAAAAAAAAAGAAAATAACATTTAATATCAAAAGCACGTCACTTAAGTGCAATGAAAAACATATAATTAAAAGCCCCAACATAAAATTTCATATAGATCAATTACCTTAAAATTCTTGGAGCTACTGTCAAATATAATTTGAAATTGGTTTCCTTCACTTTTTTTTTTTGTTTTCATGCTAAAAAAAAAAAAAAGAAAATAACATTTAATATCAAAAGCACGTCACTTAAGTGCAATGAAAAACATAATTAAAAGCCCAAAAATAAAATTTCATATAGATCAATTACCTTAAAATTCTTGGATCTACTGTCAAATATAATTTGAAATTGGTTTCCTTCACTTTTTTTTTTTGTTTTCATGCTAAAAAAAAAAAAAAAATATTTAATATCAAAGGCATGTCAATTGAGTACCTTGAAAAACATATAATTAAAAGTCCAAAAATAAAATGTCATATAGTTCAATTACCTTACAATTCTTGCAGTTATTGTCAAATATAATTTGAAATTGGTTTCCTTCTCTATTTTTGTGTGTTTTCATGCTAAAAAAAAAAAAGAAAATAACATTTAATATCAAAAGCACGTCATTTAAGTGCAATGAAAAACATATAATTAAAAGCCCCAACATAAAATTTCATATAGATCAATTACCTTAAAATTCTTGGAGCTACTGTCAAATATAATTTGAAATTGGTTTCCTTCACTTTTTTTTTTTGTTTTCATGCTAAAAAAAAAAAAGAAAATAACATTTAATATCAAAAGCACGTCACTTAAGTGCAATGAAAAACATAATTAAAAGCCCAAAAATAAAATTTCATATAGATCAATTACCTTAAAATTCTTGGATCTACTGTCAAATATAATTTGAAATTGGTTTCCTTCACTTTTTTTTTTTGTTTTCATGCTAAAAAAAAAAAAAAAATATTTAATATCAAAGGCATGTCAATTGAGTACCTTGAAAAACATATAATTAAAAGTCCAAAAATAAAATGTCATATAGATCAATTACCTTACAATTCTTGCAGTTATTGTCAAATATAATTTGAAATTGGTTTCCTTCTCTTTTTTTTGTTTTCACTCTAAAAAACAAAAATGAAACATTTAAAATCAAAGGCACATGACCTGAGTGTATTCAAAAACATATAATTAAAAGCCCAAAAATAAAATTTCATATAGATCAATTACCTTACAATTTTTGCAGTTATGGTCAAATATAATTTGAAATTGGTTTCCTTCTCTTTTTTTGTGTGTTTTCATGCTAAAAAAAAAAAAGAAAATAACATTTAATATCAAAAGCACGTCACTTAAGTGCAATGAAAAACATATAATTAAAAGCCCCAACATAAAATTTCATATAGATCAATTACCTTAAAATTCTTGGATCTACTGTCAAATATAATTTGAAATTGGTTTCCTTCACTTTTTTTTTTGTTTTCATGCTAAAAAAAATGAAATATTTAATATCAAAGGCATGTCAATTGAGTACCTTGAAAAACATATAATTAAATGCCCAAAAATAAAATTTCATATAGATCAATTACCTTACAATTCTTGCAGTTATGGTCAAATATAATTTGAAATTGGTTTCCTTCACTTTTTTTTTTTGTTTTCATGCTAAAAAAAAAAAAAAGAAAATAACATTTAATATCAAAAGCACGTCACTTAAGTGCAATGAAAAACATAATTAAAAGCCCAAAAATAAAATTTCATATAGATCAATTACCTTAAAAATCTTGGATCTAGTGTCAAATATAATTTGAAATTGGTTTCCTTCACTTTTTTTTTTTGTTTTCATGCTAAAAAAAAAAAAAAAATATTTAATATCAAAGGCATGTCAATTGAGTACCTTGAAAAACATATAATTAAAAGTCCAAAAATAAAATGTCATATAGTTCAATTACCTTACAATTCTTGCAGTTATTGTCAAATATAATTTGAAATTGGTTTCCTTTTCTTTTTTTTGTTTTCACTCTAAAAAACAAAAATGTAACATTTAAAATCAAAGGCACATGACCTGAGTGTATTCAAAAACATATAATTAAAAGCCCAAAAATAAAATTTCATATAGATCAATTACCTTACAATTTTTGCAGTTATGGTCAAATATAATTTGAAATTGGTTTCCTTCTCTTTTTTTGTGTGTTTTCATGCTAAAAAAAAAAAAGAAAATAACATTTAATATCAAAAGCACGTCACTTAAGTGCAATGAAAAACATATAATTAAAAGCCCCAACATAAAATTTCATATAGATCAATTACCTTAAAATTCTTGGATCTACTGTCAAATATAATTTGAAATTGGTTTCCTTCACTTTTTTTTTTGTTTTCATGCTAAAAAAAATGAAATATTTAATATCAAAGGCATGTCAATTGAGTACCTTGAAAAACATATAATTAAATGCCCAAAAATAAAATTTCATATAGATCAATTACCTTACAATTCTTGCAGTTATTGTCAAATATAATTTGAAATTGGTTTCGTTCTCTTTTTTTTTGTTTTCACTCTAAAAAGCAAAAATGAAACATTTAAAATCAAAGGCACATGACTTGAGTGTATTCAAAAACATATAATTAAAAGCCCAAAAATAAAATTTCATATAGATCAATTACCTTACAATTTTTGTAGTTATGGTCAAATATAATTTGAAATTGGTTTCCTTCTCTTTTTTTGTGTGTTTTCATGTTAAAAAAAAAAAAAGAAAATAACATTTAATATCAAAAGCACGTCACTTAAGTGCAATGAAAAACATATAATTAAAAGCCCCAACATAAAATTTCATATAGATCAATTACCTTAAAATTCTTGGAGCTACTGTCAAATATAATTTGAAATTGGTTTCCTTCTTTTTTGTGTGTTTTCATGCTAAAAAAAAAAAAGAAAATAACATTTAATATCAAAAGCACGTCACTTAAGTGCAATGAAAAACATAATTAAAAGCCCAAAAATAAAATTTCATATAGATCAATTACCTTAAAATTCTTGGATCTACTGTCAAATATAATTTGAAATTGGTTTCCTTCACTTTTTTTTTTTGTTTTCATGCTAAAAAAAAAAAAAAAAATATTTAATATCAAAGGCATGTCAATTGAGTACCTTGAAAAACATATAATTAAAAGTCCAAAAATAAAATGTCAAATAGTTCAATTACCTTACAATTCTTGCAGTTATTGTCAAATATAATTTGAAATTGGTTTCCTTCTCTTTTTTTTGTTTTCACTCTAAAAAACAAAAATGAAACATTTAAAATCAAAGGCACATGACCTGAGTGTATTCAAAAACATATAATTAAAAGCCCAAAAATAAAATTTCATATAGATCAATTACCTTACAATTTTTGCAGTTATGGTCAAATATAATTTGAAATTGGTTTCCTTCTCTTTTTTTGTGTGTTTTCATGCTAAAAAAAAAAAGAAAATAACATTTAATATCTAAAGCACGTCACTTAAGTGCAATGAAAAAAATATAATTAAAAGCCCCAACATAAAATTTCATATAGATCAATTACCTTAAAATTCTTGGAGCTACTGTCAAATATAATTTGAAATTGGTTTCCTTCTTTTTTGTATGTTTTCATGCTAAAAAAAAAAAAGAAAATAACATTTAATATCAAAAGCACGTCACTTAAGTGCAATGAAAAACATAATTAAAAGCCCAAAAATAAAATTTCATATAGATCAATTACCTTAAAATTCTTGGATCTACTGTCAAATATAATTTGAAATTGGTTTCCTTCACTTTTTTTTTTGTTTTCATGCTAAAAAAAAAAAAATATTAAATATCAAAGGCATATCAATTGAGTACCTTGAAAAACATATAATTAAAATCCCAAAAATAAAATGTCATATAGATCAATTACCTTACAATTCTTGCAGTTATTGTCAAATATAATTTGAAATTGGTTTCCTTCTCTTTTTTTTGTTTTCACTCTAAAAAACAAAAATGAAACATTTAAAATCAAAGGCACATGACTTGAGTGTATTGAAAAACATATAATTAAAAGCCTAAAAATAAAATTTAATATATATCATTTACCTTACAATTCTTGCAGTTATGGTCAAATATAATTTGAAATTGGTTTCCTTCACTTTTTTTTTTTTGTTTTCATGCTAAAAAAAGAAAAAAGAAAATAACATTTAATATCAAAAGCACGTCACTTAAGTGCAATGAAAAACATAATTAAAAGCCCAAAAATAAAATTTCATATAGATCAATTACCTTAAAATTCTTGGATCTACTGTCAAATATAATTTGAAATTGGTTTCCTTCACTTTTTTTTTTTGTTTTCATGCTAAAAAAAAAAAAAAAATATTTAATATCAAAGGCATGTCAATTGAGTACCTTGAAAAACATATAAATAAAAGTCCAAAAATAAAACGTCATATAGTTTAATTACCTTACAATTCTTGCAGTTATTGTCAAATATAATTTGAAATTGGTTTCCTTCTCTTTTTTTTGTTTTCACTCTAAAAAACAAAAATAAAACATTTAAATTCAAAGGCACATGACCTGAGTGTATTCAAAAACATATAATTAAAAGCCCAAAAATAAAATTTCATATAGATCAATTACCTTACAATTTTTGCAGTTATGGTCAAATATAATTTTAAATTGGTTTCCTTCTCTTTTTTTGTGTGTTTTCATGCTAAAAAAAAAAAAGAAAATAACATTTAATATCAAAAGCACGTCACTTAAGTGCAATGAAAAACATATAATTAAAAGCTCCAACATAAAATTTCATATAGATCAATTACCTTAAAATTCTTGGATCTACTGTCAAATATAATTTGAAACTGGTTTCCTTCACTTTTTTTTTTGTTTTCATGCTAAAAAAAAATGAAATATTTAATATCAAAGGCATGTCAATTGAGTACCTTGAAAAACATATAATTAAATGTCCAAAAATAAAATTTCATATAGATCAATTACCTTACAATTCTTGCAGTTATTGTCAAATATAATTTGAAATTGGTTTCGTTCTCTTTTTTTTTGTTTTCACTCTAAAAAGCAAAAATGAAACATTTCAAATCAAAGGTACATGACTTGAGTGTATTGAAAAACATATAATTAAAAGCCCAAAAATAAAATTTCATATAGATCAATTACCTTACAATTTTTGCAGTTATGGTCAAATATAATTTGAAATTGGTTTCCTTCTCTTTTTTTGTGTGTTTTCATGCTAAAAAAAAAAAAAAGAAAATAACATTTAATATCAAAAGCACGTCACTTAAGTGCAATGAAAAACATATAATTAAAAGCCCCAACATAAAATTTCATATAGATCAATTACCTTAAAATTCTTGGAGCTACTGTCAAATATAATTTGAAAATGGTTTCCTTCTTTTTTTGTGTGTTTTCATGCTAAAAAAAAAAAAGAAAATAACATTTAATATCAAAAGCACGTCACTTAAGTGCAATGAAAAACATAATTAAAAGCCCAAAAATAAAATTTCATATAGATCAATTACCTTAAAATTCTTGGATCTACTGTCAAATATAATTTGAAATTGGTTTCCTTCACTTTTTTATTTTGTTTTCATGCTAAAAAAAAAAAAAAATATTTAATATCAAAGGCATATCAATTGAGTACCTTGAAAAACAAATAATTAAAAGCCCTAAAATAAAATGTCATATAGATCAATTACCTTACAATTTTTGCAGTTATTGTCAAATATAATTTGAAATTGGTTTCCTTCTCTTTTTTTTGTTTTCACTCTAAAAAACAAAAATGAAACATTTAAAATCAAAGGCACATGACTTGAGTGTATTGAAAAACATATAATTAAAAGCCTAAAAATAAAATTTAATATATATCATTTACCTTACAATTCTTGCAGTTATGGTCAAATATAATTTGAAATTGGTTTCCTTCTCTTTTTTTTGTGTGTTTTCATGCTAAAAAAAAAAGAAAATAACATTTAATATCAAAAGCACGTCACTTAAGTGAAATGAAAAACATATAATTAAAAGCCCCAACATAAAATTTCATATAGATCAATTACCTTAAAATTCTTGGAGCTACTGTCAAATAGAAGTTGAAATTGGTTTCCTTCACTTTTTGTTTTCATGCTAAAAAAAAATGAAATATTTAATATCAAAGGCATGTCAATTGAGTACCTTGAAAAACATATAATTAAAAGCCCAAAAATAAAATTTCATATAGATCAATTACCTTACAATTCTTGCAGTTATGGTCAAATATAATTTGAAATTGGTTTCCTTCTCTTTTTTTTGTTTTCACTCTAAAAAACAGAAATGAAACATTTAAAATCAAAGGCACATGACTTGAGTGTATTGAAAAACATATAATTAAAAGCCCAAAAATAAAATTTCATATAGATCAATTACCTTACAATTCTTGCAGTTATGGTCAAATATAATTTGAAATTGGTTTCCTTCTCTTTTTTTGTGTGTTTTCATGCTAAAAAAAAAGAAAATAACATTTAATATCAAAAGCACGTCACTTAAGTGCAATGAAAAACATATAATTAAAAGCATCAGCATAAAATTTCATATAGATCAATTACCTTAAAATTCTTGGAGCTGTCAAATATAACTTGAAATTGGTTTCCTTCACTTTTTTTTTGTTTTCATGCTAAAAAAAAATGAAATATTTAATATCAAAGGCATGTCAATTGAGTACCTTGAAAAACATATAATTAAAAGCCCAAAAATAAAATTTAATATAGATCAATTACCTTACAATTCTTGCAGTCATGGTCAAATATAATTTGAAATTGGTTTCCTTCTCTTTTTTTTGTTTTCACTCTAAAAAACAAAAATGAAACATTTAAAATCAAAGGCACATGACTTGAGTGTATTGAAAAACATATAATTAAAAGCCCAAAAATAAAATTTCATATAGATCAATTACCTTACAATTCTTGCAGTTATGGTCAAATATAATTTGAAATTGGTTTCCTTCTCTTTTTTTGTGTGTTTTCATGCTAAAAAAAAAGAAAATAACATTTAATATCAAAAGCACGTCACTTAAGTGCAATGAAAAACATATAATTAAAAGCCCCAACATAAAATTTCATATAGATCAATTACCTTAAAATTCTTGGAGCTACTGTCAAATATAACTTGAAATTGGTTTCCTTCACTTTTTTTTTTGTTTTCATGCTAAAAAAAAATGAAATATTTAATATCAAAGGCATGTCAATTGAGTACCTTGAAAAACATATAATTAAAAGACCAAAAATAAAATTTCATATAGATCAATTACCTTACAATTCTTGCAGTTATGGTCAAATATAATTTGAAATTGGTTTCCTTCTCTTTTTTTTGTTTTCACTCTAAAAAACAGAAATGAAACATTTAAAATCAAAGGCACATGACTTGAGTGTATTGAAAAACATATAATTAAAAGCCTAAAAATAAAATTTAATATATATCATTTACCTTACAATTCTTGCTGTTATGGTCAAATATAATTTGAAATTGGTTTCCTTCTCTTTTTTGTGTGTTTTCATGCTAAAAAAAAAAAATAACATTTAATATCAAAAGCACGTCACTTAAATGCAATGAAAAACATATAATTAAAAGCCCAACAATAAAATTTCATATAGATCAATTACCTTAAAATTCTTGGAGCTACTGTCAAATATAATTTGAAATTGGTTTCCTTCACTTTTTTTTTTTTTCATGCTAAAAAAAATGAAATATTTAATATCAAAGGTATGTCAATTGAGTACCTTGAAAAACATATAATTAAAAGCCCAAAAATAAAATGTCATATAGATCAATTACCTTACAATTCTTGCAGTTATTGTCAAATATAATTTGAAATTGGTTTCCTTCTCTTTTTTTTGTTTTCACGCTAAAAAACAAAAATGAAACATTTAAAATCAAAGGCACATGACTTGAGTGTATTGAAAAAGATATAATTAAAAGCCCAAAAATAAAATTTCATATAGATCAATTACCTTACAATTTTTGCAGTTATGGTCAAATATAATTTGAAATTGGTTTCCTTCTCTATTTTTGTGTGTTTTTCATGCTAAAAAAAAAAAGAAAATAACATTTAATATCAAAAGCACGTCACTTAAGTGCAATGAAAAACATATAATTAAAAGCCCGAACATAAAATTTCATATAGATCAATTACCTTAAAATTCTTGGAGCTACTGTCAAATATAATTTGAAATTGGTTTCCTTCACTTTTTTTTTTTGTTTTCATGCTAAAAAAAAAAAAGAAAATAACATTTAATATCAAAAGCACGTCACTTAAGTGCAATGAAAAACATAATTAAAAGCCCAAAAATAAAATTTCATATAGATCAATTACCTTAAAATTCTTGGATCTACTGTCAAATATAATTTGAAATTGGTTTCCTTCACTTTTTTTTTTTGTTTTCATGCTAAAAAAAAAAAAAAAATATTTAATATCAAAGGCATGTCAATTGAGTACCTTGAAAAACATATAATTAAAATTCCAAAAATAAAATGTCATATAGATCAATTACCTTACAATTCTTGCAGTTATTGTCAAATATAATTTGAAATTGGTTTCCTTCTCTTTTTTTTGTTTTCACTCTAAAAAACAAAAATGAAACATTTAAAATCAAAGGCACATGACCTGAGTGTATTCAAAAACATATAATTAAAAGCCCAAAAATAAAATTTCATATAGATCAATTACCTTACAATTTTTGCAGTTATGGTCAAATATAATTTGAAATTGGTTTCCTTCTCTTTTTTTGTGTGTTTTCATGCTAAAAAAAAAAAGAAAATAACATTTAATATCAAAAGCACGTCACTTAAGTGCAATGAAAAACATATAATTAAAAGCCCCAACATAAAATTTCATATAGATCAATTACCTTAAAATTCTTGGAGCTACTGTCAAATATAATTTGAAATTGGTTTCCTTCTTTTTTGTGTGTTTTCATGCTAAAAAAAAAAAAGAAAATAACATTTAATATCAAAAGCACGTCACTTAAGTGCAATGAAAAACATAATTAAAAGCCCAAAAATAAAATTTCATATAGATCAATTACCTTAAAATTCTTGGATCTACTGTCAAATATAATTTGAAATTGGTTTCCTTCACTTTTTTTTTTTGTTTTCATGCTAAAAAAAAAAAAAAAAATATTTAATATCAAAGGCATATCAATTGAGTACCTTGAAAAACATATAATTTAAAGCCCAAAAATAAAATGTCATATAGATCAATTACCTTACAATTCTTGCAGTTATTGTCAAATATAATTTGAAATTGGTTTCCTTCTCTTTTTTTTGTTTTCACTCTAAAAAACAAAACTGAAACATTTAAAATCAAAGGCACATGACTTGAGTGTATTGAAAAACATATAATTAAAAGCCTAAAAATAAAATTTAATATATATCATTTACCTTACAATTCTTGCAGTTATGGTCAAATATAATTTGAAATTGGTTTCCTTCTCTTTTTTTGTGTGTTTTCATGCTAAAAAAAAAAAGAAAATAACATTTAATATCAAAAGCACGTCACTTAAGTGCAATGAAAAACATATAATTAAAAGCCCCAACATAAAATTTCATATAGATCAATTACCTTAAAATTCTTGGAGCTACTGTCAAATATAAGTTGAAATTGGTTTCCTTCACTTTTTCTTTTTGTTTTCATGCTAAAAAAAAATGAAATATTTAATATCAAAGGCATGTCAATTGAGTACCTTGAAAAACATATAATTAAAAGCCCAAAAATAAAATTTCATATAGATCAATTACCTTACAATTCTTGCAGTTATGGTCAAATATAATTTGAAATTGGTTTCCTTTTCTTTTTTTTGTTTTCACTCTAAAAAACAAAAATGAAACATTTAAAATCAAAGGCACATGACTTGAGTGTATTGAAAAACATATAATTAAAAGCCCAAAAATAAAATTTCATATAGATCAATTACCTTACAATTCTTGCAGTTATGGTCAAATATAATTTGAAATTGGTTTCCTTCTCTTTTTTTGTGTGTTTTCATGCTAAAAAAAAAGAAAATAACATTTAATATCAAAAGCACGTCACTTAAGTGCAATGAAAAACATATAATTAAAAGCCCCAACATAAAAATTTCATATAGATCAATTACCTTAAAATTCTTGGAGCTACTGTCAAATATAACTTGAAATTGGTTTCCTTCACTTTTTTTTTTGTTTTCATGCTAAAAAAAAATGAAATATTTAATATCAAAGGCATGTCAATTGAGTACCTTGAAAAACATATAATTAAAAGCCCAAAAATAAAATTTCATATAGATCAAATACCTTACAATTCTTGCAGTTATGGTCAAATATAATTTGAAATTGGTTTCCTTCTCTTTTTTTTTGTTTTCACTCTAAAAAACAAAAATGAAACATTTAAAATCAAAGGCACATGACTTGAGTGTATTGAAAAACATATAATTAAAAGCCCAAAAATAAAATTTCATATAGATCAATTACCTTACAATTCTTGCAGTTATGGTCAAATATAATTTGAAATTGGTTTCCTTCTCTTTTTTTGTGTGTTTTCATGCTAAAAAAAAAGAAAATAACATTTAATATCAAAAGCACGTCACTTAAGTGCAATGAAAAACATATAATTAAAAGCCCCAACATAAAATTTCATATAGATCAATTACCTTAAAATTCTTGGAGCTACTGTCAAATATAATTTGAAATTGGTTTCCTTCACTTTTTTTTTGTTTTCATGCTAAAAAAAAATGAAATATTTAATATCAAAGGCATGTCAATTGAGTACCTTGAAAAACATATAATTAAAAGCCCAAAAATAAAATTTCATATAGATCAATTACCTTACAATTCTTGCAGTTATGGTCAAATATAATTTGAAATTGGTTTCCTTCTCTTTTTTTTGTTTTCACTCTAAAAAACAGAAATGAAACATTTAAAATCAAAGGCACATGACTTGAGTGTATTGAAAAACATATAATTAAAAGCCTAAAAATAAAATTTAATATATATCATTTACCTTACAATTCTTGCTGTTATGGTCAAATATAATTTGAAATTGGTTTCCTTCTCTTTTTTGTGTGTTTTCATGCTAAAAAAAAAAGAAATAACATTTAATATCAAAAGCACGTCACTTAAATGCAATGAAAAACATATAATTAAAAGCCCAACAATAAAATTTCATATAGATCAATTACCTTAAAATTCTTGGATCTACTGTCAAATATAATTTGAAATTGGTTTCCTTCACTTTTTTTTTTGTTTTCATGCTAAAAAAAAATGAAATATTTAATATCAAAGGCATGTCAATTGAGTACCTTGAAAAACATATAATTAAATGCCCAAAAATAAAATTTCATATAGATCAATTACCTTACAATTCTTGCAGTTATTGTCAAATATAATTTGAAATTGGTTTCCTTCTCTTTTTTTTTGTTTTCACTCTAAAAAGCAAAAATGAAACATTTAAAATCAAAGGCACATGACTTGAGTGTATTGAAAAACATATAATTAAAAGCCCAAAAATAAAATTTCATATAGATCAATTACCTTACAATTTTTACAGTTATGGTCAAATATAAGTTGAAATTAGTTTCCTTCTCTTTTTTTGTGTGTTTTCATGCTAAAAAAAAAAAAAGAAAATAACATTTAATATCAAAAGCACGTCACTTAAGTGCAATGAAAAACATATAATTAAAAGCCCCAACATAAAATTTCATATAGATCAATTACCTTAAAATTCTTGGAGCTACTGTCAAATATAATTTGAAATTGGTTTCCTTCACTTTTTTTTTTGTTTTCATACTAAAAAAAAAAAAAAAATAACATTTAATATCAAAAGCACGTCACTTAAGTGCAATGAAAAACATAATTAAAAGCCCAAAAATAAAATTTCATATAGATCAATTACCTTAAAATTCTTGGATCTACTGTCAAATATAATTTGAAATTGGTTTCCTTCACTTTTTTTTTTTTTTTTCATGCTAAAAAAAAAAAAAAAATATTTAATATCAAAGGCATGTCAATTGAGTACCTTGAAAAACATATAATTAAAAGTCCAAAAATAAAATGTCATATAGATCAATTACCTTATAATTCTTGCAGTTATTGTCAAATATAATTTGAAATTGGTTTCCTTCTCTTTTTTTTGTTTTCACTCTAAAAAACAAAAATGAAACATTTAAAATCAAAGGCACATGACCTGAGTGTATTCAAAAACATATAATTAAAAGCCCAAAAATAAAATTTCATATAGATCAATTACCTTACAATTTTTGCAGTTATGGTCAAATATAATTTGAAATTGGTTTCCTTCTCTTTTTTTGTGTGTTTTCATGCTAAAAAAAAAAAAGAAAATAACATTTAATATCAAAAGCACGTCACTTAAGTGCAATGAAAAACATATAATTAAAAGCCCCAACATAAAATTTCATATAGATCAATTACCTTAAAATTCTTGGAGCTACTGTCAAATATAATTTGAAATTGGTTTCCTTCTTTTTTTGTGTGTTTTCATGCTAAAAAAAAAAAAAGAAAATAACATTTAATATCAAAAGCACGTCACTTAAGTGCAATGAAAAAACATAATTAAAAGCCCAAAAATAAAATTTCATATAGATCAATTACCTTAAAATTCTTGGATCTACTGTCAAATATAATTTGAAATTGGTTTCCTTCACTTTTTTTTTTTGTTTTCATGCTAAAAAAAAAAAAAAATATTTAATATCAAAGGCATATCAATTGAGTACCTTGAAAAACATATAATTAAAAGCCCAAAAATAAAATGTCATATAGATCAATTACCTTACAATTCTTGCAGTTATTGTCAAATATAATTTGAAATTGGTTTCCTTCTCTTTTTTTTGTTTTCACTCTAAAAAACAAAAATGAAACATTTAAAATCAAAGGCACATGACTTGAGTGTATTGAAAAACATATAATTAAAAGCCTAAAAATAAAATTTAATATATATCATTTACCTTACAATTCTTGCAGTTATGGTCAAATATAATTTGAAATTGGTTTCCTTCTCTTTTTTTTGTGTGTTTTCATGCTAAAAAAAAAAAGAAAATAACATTTAATATCAAAAGCACGTCACCTAAGTGCAATGAAAAACATATAATTAAAAGCCCCAACATAAAATTTCATATAGATCAATTACCTTAAAATTCTTGGAGCTACTGTCAAATATAAGTTGAAATTGGTTTCCTTCACTTTTTCTTTTTGTTTTCATGCTAAAAAAAAATGAAATATTTAATATCAAAGGCATGTCAATTGAGTACCTTGAAAAACATATAATTAAAAGCCCAAAAATAAAATTTCATATAGATCAATTACCTTACAATTCTTGCAGTTATGGTCAAATATAATTTGAAATTGGTTTCCTTTTCTTTTTTTTGTTTTCACTCTAAAAAACAAAAATGAAACATTTAAAATCAAAGGCACATGACTTGAGTGTATTGAAAAACATATAATTAAAAGCCCAAAAATAAAATTTCATATAGATCAATTACCTTACAATTCTTGCAGTTATGGTCAAATATAATTTGAAATTGGTTTCCTTCTCTTTTTTTGTGTGTTTTCATGCTAAAAAAAAAAGAAAATAACATTTAATATCAAAAGCACGTCACTTAAGTGCAATGAAAAACATATAATTAAAAGCCCCAACATAAAATTTCATATAGATCAATTACCTTAAAATTCTTGGAGCTACTGTCAAATATAACTTGAAATTGGTTTCCTTCACTTTTTTTTTTTGTTTTCATGCTAAAAAAAAATGAAATATTTAATATCAAAGGCATGTCAATTGAGTACCTTGAAAAACATATAATTAAAAGCCCAAAAATAAAATTTCATATAGATCAATTACCTTACAATTCTTGCAGTTATGGTCAAATATAATTTGAAATTGGTTTCCTTCTCTTTTTTTTGTTTTCACTCTAAAAAACAAAAATGAAACATTTAAAATCAAAGGCACATGACTTGAGTGTATTGAAAAACATATAATTAAAAGCCCAAAAATAAAATTTCATATAGATCAATTACCTTACAATTCTTGCAGTTATGGTCAAATATAATTTGAAATTGGTTTCCTTCTCTTTTTTTGTGTGTTTTCATGCTAAAAAAAAAGAAAATAACATTTAATATCAAAAGCACGTCACTTAAGTGCAATGAAAAACATATAATTAAAAGCCCCAACATAAAATTTCATATAGATCAATTACCTTAAAATTCTTGGAGCTACTGTCAAATATAACTTGAAATTGGTTTCCTTCACTTTTTTTTTTGTTTTCATGCTAAAAAAAAATGAAATATTTAATATCAAAGGCATGTCAATTGAGTACCTTGAAAAACATATAATTAAAAGCCCAAAAATAAAATTTCATATAGATCAATTACCTTACAATTCTTGCAGTTATGGTCAAATATAATTTGAAATTGGTTTCCTTCTCTTTTTTTTGTTTTCACTCTAAAAAACAGAAATGAAACATTTAAAATCAAAGGCACATGACTTGAGTGTATTGAAAAACATATAATTAAAAGCCTAAAAATAAAATTTAATATATATCATTTACCTTACAATTCTTGCTGTTATGGTCAAATATAATTTGAAATTGGTTTCCTTCTCTTTTTTGTGTGTTTTCATGCTAAAAAAAAAAGAAATAACATTTAATATCAAAAGCACGTCACTTAAATGCAATGAAAAACATATAATCAAAAGCCCAACAATAAAATTTCATATAGATCAATTACCTTAAAATTCTTGGAGCTACTGTCAAATATAATTTGAAATTGGTTTCCTTCACTTTTTTTTTTTTTCATGCTAAAAAAAATGAAATATTTAATATCAAAGGTATGTCAATTGAGTACCTTGAAAAACATATAATTAAAAGCCCAAAAATAAAATGTCATATAGATCAATTACCTTACAATTCTTGCAGTTATTGTCAAATATAATTTGAAATTGGTTTCCTTCTCTTTTTTTTGTTTTCACTCTAAAAAACAAAACTGAAACATTTAAAATCAAAGGCACATGACTTGAGTGTATTGAAAAACATATAATTAAAAGCCTAAAAATAAAATTTAATATATATCATTTACCTTACAATTCTTGCAGTTATGGTCAAATATAATTTGAAATTGGTTTCCTTCTCTTTTTTTTGTGTGTTTTCATGCTAAAAAAAAAAGAAAATAACATTTAATATCAAAAGCACGTCACTTAAGTGCAATGAAAAACATATAATTAAAAGCCCCAACATAAAATTTCATATAGATCAATTACCTTAAAATTCTTGGAGCTACTGTCAAATATAAGTTGAAATTGGTTTCCTTCACTTTTTCTTTTTGTTTTCATGCTAAAAAAAATGAAATATTTAATATCAAAGGCATGTCAATTGAGTACCTTGAAAAACATATAATTAAAAGCCCAAAAACAAAATTTCATATAGATCAATTACCTTACAATTTTTGCAGTTATGGTCAAATATAATTTGAAATTGGTTTCCTTCTCTTTTTTTTGTTTTCACTCTAAAAAACAAAAATGAAACGTTTAAAATCAAAGGCACATGACTTGAGTGTATTGAAAAACATATAATTAAAAGCCCAAAAATAAAATTTCATATAGATCAATTACCTTACAATTCTTGCAGTTATGGTCAAATATAATTTGAAATTGGTTTCCTTCTCTTTTTTTGTGTGTTTTCATGCTAAAAAAAAAGAAAATAACATTTAATATCAAAAGCACATCACTTAAGTGCAATGAAAAACATATAATTAAAAGCCCCAACATAAAATTTCATATAGATCAATTACCTTAAAATTCTTGGAGCTACTGTCAAATATAACTTGAAATTGGTTTCCTTCACTTTTTTTTTTGTTTTCATGCTAAAAAAAATGAAATATTTAATATCAAAGGCATGTCAATTGAGTACCTTGAAAAACATATAATTAAAAGCCCAAAAATAAAATTTCATATAGATCAATTACCTTACAATTCTTGCAGTTATGGTCAAATATAATTTGAAATTGGTTTCCTTCTCTTTTTTTTGTTTTCACTCTAAAAAACAGAAATGAAACATTTAAAATCAAAGGCACATGACTTGAGTGTATTGAAAAACATATAATTAAAAGCCTAAAAATAAAATTTAATATATATCATTTACCTTACAATTCTTGCTGTTATGGTCAAATATAATTTGAAATTGGTTTCCTTCTCTTTTTTGTGTGTTTTCATGCTAAAAAAAAAAGAAATAACATTTAATATCAAAAGCACGTCACTTAAATGCAATGAAAAACATATAATTAAAAGCCCAACAATAAAATTTCATATAGATCAATTACCTTAAAATTCTTGGATCTACTGTCAAATATAATTTGAAATTGGTTTCCTTCACTTTTTTTTTTGTTTTCATGCTAAAAAAAAATGAAATATTTAATATCAAAGGCATGTCAATTGAGTACCTTGAAAAACATATAATTAAATGCCCAAAAATAAAATTTCATATAGATCAATTACCTTACAATTCTTGCAGTTATTGTCAAATATAATTTGAAATTGGTTTCCTTCTCTTTTTTTTTGTTTTCACTCTAAAAAGCAAAAATGAAACATTTAAAATCAAAGGCACATGACTTGAGTGTATTGAAAAACATATAATTAAAAGCCCAAAAATAAAATTTCATATAGATCAATTACCTTACAATTTTTACAGTTATGGTCAAATATAAGTTGAAATTAGTTTCCTTCTCTTTTTTTGTGTGTTTTCATGCTAAAAAAAAAAAAGAAAATAACATTTAATATCAAAAGCACGTCACTTAAGTGCAATGAAAAACATATAATTAAAAGCCCCAACATAAAATTTCATATAGATCAATTACCTTAAAATTCTTGGAGCTACTGTCAAATATAATTTGAAATTGGTTTCCTTCACTTTTTTTTTTGTTTTCATACTAAAAAAAAAAAAAAAAATAACATTTAATATCAAAAGCACGTCACTTAAGTGCAATGAAAAACATAATTAAAAGCCCAAAAATAAAATTTCATATAGATCAATTACCTTAAAATTCTTGGATCTACTGTCAAATATAATTTGAAATTGGTTTCCTTCACTTTTTTTTTTTTTTTTTCATGCTAAAAAAAAAAAAAAAATATTTAATATCAAAGGCATGTCAATTGAGTACCTTGAAAAACATATAATTAAAAGTCCAAAAATAAAATGTCATATAGATCAATTACCTTACAATTCTTGCAGTTATTGTCAAATATAATTTGAAATTGGTTTCCTTCTCTTTTTTTTGTTTTCACTCTAAAAAACAAAAATGAAACATTTAAAATCAAAGGCACATGACCTGAGTGTATTCAAAAACATATAATTAAAAGCCCAAAAATAAAATTTCATATAGATCAATTACCTTACAATTTTTGCAGTTATGGTCAAATATAATTTGAAATTGGTTTCCTTCTCTTTTTTTGTGTGTTTTCATGCTAAAAAAAAAAAAGAAAATAACATTTAATATCAAAAGCACGTCACTTAAGTGCAATGAAAAACATATAATTAAAAGCCCCAACATAAAATTTCATATAGATCAATTACCTTAAAATTCTTGGAGCTACTGTCAAATATAATTTGAAATTGGTTTCCTTCACTTTTTTTTTTTGTTTTCATGCTAAAAAAAAAAAAGAAAATAACATTTAATATCAAAAGCACGTCACTTAAGTGCAATGAAAAACATAATTAAAAGCCCAAAAATAAAATTTCATATAGATCAATTACCTTAAAATTCTTGGATCTACTGTCAAATATAATTTGAAATTGGTTTCCTTCACTTTTTTTTTTGTTTTCATGCTAAAAAAAAAAAAAAATATTTAATATCAAAGGCATATCAATTGAGTACCTTGAAAAACATATAATTAAAAGCCCAAAAATAAAATGTCATATAGATCAATTACCTTACAATTCTTGCAGTTATTGTCAAATATAATTTGAAATTGGTTTCCTTCTCTTTTTTTTGTTTTCACTCTAAAAAACAAAACTGAAACATTTAAAATCAAAGGCACATGACTTGAGTGTATTGAAAAACATATAATTAAAAGCCTAAAAATAAAATTTAATATATATCATTTACCTTACAATTCTTGCAGTTATGGTCAAATATAATTTGAAATTGGTTTCCTTCTCTTTTTTTTGTGTGTTTTCATGCTAAAAAAAAAAAGAAAATAACATTTAATATCAAAAGCACGTCACCTAAGTGCAATGAAAAACATATAATTAAAAGCCCCAACATAAAATTTCATATAGATCAATTACCTTAAAATTCTTGGAGCTACTGTCAAATATAAGTTGAAATTGGTTTCCTTCACTTTTTCTTTTTGTTTTCATGCTAAAAAAAAATGAAATATTTAATATCAAAGGCATGTCAATTGAGTACCTTGAAAAACATATAATTAAAAGCCCAAAAATAAAATTTCATATAGATCAATTACCTTACAATTCTTGCAGTTATGGTCAAATATAATTTGAAATTGGTTTCCTTTTCTTTTTTTTGTTTTCACTCTAAAAAACAAAAATGAAACATTTAAAATCAAAGGCACATGACTTGAGTGTATTGAAAAACATATAATTAAAAGCCCAAAAATAAAATTTCATATAGATCAATTACCTTACAATTCTTGCAGTTATGGTCAAATATAATTTGAAATTGGTTTCCTTCTCTTTTTTTGTGTGTTTTCATGCTAAAAAAAAAAGAAAATAACATTTAATATCAAAAGCACGTCACTTAAGTGCAATGAAAAACATATAATTAAAAGCCCCAACATAAAATTTCATATAGATCAATTACCTTAAAATTCTTGGAGCTACTGTCAAATATAACTTGAAATTGGTTTCCTTCACTTTTTTTTTTTGTTTTCATGCTAAAAAAAAATGAAATATTTAATATCAAAGGCATGTCAATTGAGTACCTTGAAAAACATATAATTAAAAGCCCAAAAATAAAATTTCATATAGATCAATTACCTTACAATTCTTGCAGTTATGGTCAAATATAATTTGAAATTGGTTTCCTTCTCTTTTTTTTGTTTTCACTCTAAAAAACAAAAATGAAACATTTAAAATCAAAGGCACATGACTTGAGTGTATTGAAAAACATATAATTAAAAGCCCAAAAATAAAATTTCATATAGATCAATTACCTTACAATTCTTGCAGTTATGGTCAAATATAATTTGAAATTGGTTTCCTTCTCTTTTTTTGTGTGTTTTCATGCTAAAAAAAAAGAAAATAACATTTAATATCAAAAGCACGTCACTTAAGTGCAATGAAAAACATATAATTAAAAGCCCCAACATAAAATTTCATATAGATCAATTACCTTAAAATTCTTGGAGCTACTGTCAAATATAACTTGAAATTGGTTTCCTTCACTTTTTTTTTTGTTTTCATGCTAAAAAAAAATGAAATATTTAATATCAAAGGCATGTCAATTGAGTACCTTGAAAAACATATAATTAAAAGCCCAAAAATAAAATTTCATATAGATCAATTACCTTACAATTCTTGCAGTTATGGTCAAATATAATTTGAAATTGGTTTCCTTCTCTTTTTTTTGTTTTCACTCTAAAAAACAGAAATGAAACATTTAAAATCAAAGGCACATGACTTGAGTGTATTGAAAAACATATAATTAAAAGCCTAAAAATAAAATTTAATATATATCATTTACCTTACAATTCTTGCTGTTATGGTCAAATATAATTTGAAATTGGTTTCCTTCTCTTTTTTGTGTGTTTTCATGCTAAAAAAAAAAGAAATAACATTTAATATCAAAAGCACGTCACTTAAATGCAATGAAAAACATATAATTAAAAGCCCAACAATAAAATTTCATATAGATCAATTACCTTAAAATTCTTGGAGCTACTGTCAAATATAATTTGAAATTGGTTTCCTTCACTTTTTTTTTTTTTCATGCTAAAAAAAATGAAATATTTAATATCAAAGGTATGTCAATTGAGTACCTTGAAAAACATATAATTAAAAGCCCAAAAATAAAATGTCATATAGATCAATTACCTTACAATTCTTGCAGTTATTGTCAAATATAATTTGAAATTGGTTTCCTTCTCTTTTTTTTGTTTTCACTCTAAAAAACAAAACTGAAACATTTAAAATCAAAGGCACATGACTTGAGTGTATTGAAAAACATATAATTAAAAGCCTAAAAATAAAATTTAATATATATCATTTACCTTACAATTCTTGCAGTTATGGTCAAATATAATTTGAAATTGGTTTCCTTCTCTTTTTTTTGTGTGTTTTCATGCTAAAAAAAAAAGAAAATAACATTTAATATCAAAAGCACGTCACTTAAGTGCAATGAAAAACATATAATTAAAAGCCCCAACATAAAATTTCATATAGATCAATTACCTTAAAATTCTTGGAGCTACTGTCAAATATAAGTTGAAATTGGTTTCCTTCACTTTTTCTTTTTGTTTTCATGCTAAAAAAAATGAAATATTTAATATCAAAGGCATGTCAATTGAGTACCTTGAAAAACATATAATTAAAAGCCCAAAAACAAAATTTCATATAGATCAATTACCTTACAATTCTTGCAGTTATGGTCAAATATAATTTGAAATTGGTTTCCTTCTCTTTTTTTTGTTTTCACTCTAAAAAACAAAAATGAAACGTTTAAAATCAAAGGCACATGACTTGAGTGTATTGAAAAACATATAATTAAAAGCCCAAAAATAAAATTTCATATAGATCAATTACCTTACAATTCTTGCAGTTATGGTCAAATATAATTTGAAATTGGTTTCCTTCTCTTTTTTTGTGTGTTTTCATGCTAAAAAAAAAGAAAATAACATTTAATATCAAAAGCACATCACTTAAGTGCAATGAAAAACATATAATTAAAAGCCCCAACATAAAATTTCATATAGATCAATTACCTTAAAATTCTTGGAGCTACTGTCAAATATAACTTGAAATTGGTTTCCTTCACTTTTTTTTTTGTTTTCATGCTAAAAAAAATGAAATATTTAATATCAAAGGCATGTCAATTGAGTACCTTGAAAAACATATAATTAAAAGCCCAAAAATAAAATTTCATATAGATCAATTACCTTACAATTCTTGCAGTTATGGTCAAATATAATTTGAAATTGGTTTCCTTCTCTTTTTTTTGTTTTCACTCTAAAAAACAGAAATGAAACATTTAAAATCAAAGGCACATGACTTGAGTGTATTGAAAAACATATAATTAAAAGCCTAAAAATAAAATTTAATATATATCATTTACCTTACAATTCTTGCTGTTATTGTCAAATATAATTTGAAATTGGTTTCCTTCTCTTTTTTGTGTGTTTTCATGCTAAAAAAAAAAATAACATTTAATATCAAAAGCACGTCACTTAAATGCAATGAAAAACATATAATTAAAAGCCCAACAATAAAATTTCATATAGATCAATTACCTTAAAATTCTTGGAGCTACTGTCAAATATAATTTGAAATTGGTTTCCTTCACTTTTTTTTTTTTTCATGCTAAAAAAAAATGAAATATTTAATATCAAAGGCATGTCAATTGAGTACCTTGAAAAACATATAATTAAATGCCCAAAAATAAAATTTCATATAGATCAATTACCTTACAATTCTTGCAGTTATTGTCAAATATAATTTGAAATTGGTTTCCTTCTCTTTTTTTTTGTTTTCACGCTAAAAAGCAAAAATGAAACATTTAAAATCAAAGGCACATGACTTGAGTGTATTGAAAAACATATAATTAAAAGCCCAAAAATAAAATTTCATATAGATCAATTACCTTACAATTTTTGCAGTTATGGTCAAATATAATTTGAAATTGGTTTCCTTCTCTTTTTTTGTGTGTTTTCATGCTAAAAAAAAAAAAGAAAATAACATTTAATATCAAAAGCACGTCACTTAAGTGCAATGAAAAACATATAATTAAAAGCCCCAACATAAAATTTCATATAGATCAATTACCTTAAAATTCTTGGAGCTACTGTCAAATATAATTTGAAATTGGTTTCCTTCTTTTTTGTGTGTTTTCATGCTAAAAAAAAAAAAAGAAAATAACATTTAATATCAAAAGCACGTCACTTAAGTGCAATAAAAAACATAATTAAAAGCCCAAAAATAAAATTTCATATAGATCAATTACCTTAAAATTCTTGGATCTACTGTCAAATATAATTTGAAATTGGTTTCCTTCACTTTTTTTTTTTGTTTTCATGCTAAAAAAAAAAAAAAATATTTAATATCAAAGGCATATCAATTGAGTACCTTGAAAAACATATAATTAATAGCCCAAAAATAAAATGTCATATAGATCAATTACCTTACAATTCTTGCAGTTATTGTCAAATATAATTTGAAATTGGTTTCCTTCTCTTTTTTTTGTTTTCACTCTAAAAAACAAAAATGAAACATTTAAAATCAAAGGCACATGACTTGAGTGTTTTGAAAAACATATAATTAAAAGCCTAAAAATAAAATTTAATATATATCATTTACCTTACAATTCTTGCAGTTATGGTCAAATATAATTTGAAATTGGTTTCCTTCTCTTTTTTTTGTGTGTTTTCATGCTAAAAAAAAAAAGAAAATAACATTTAATATCAAAAGCACGTCACTTAAGTGCAATGAAAAACATATAATTAAAAGCCCCAACATAAAATTTCATATAGATCAATTACCTTAAAATTCTTGGAGGTACTGTCAAATATAAGTTGAAATTGGTTTCCTTCACTTTTTCTTTTTGTTTTCATGCTAAAAAAAAATGAAATATTTAATATCAAAGGCATGTCAATTGAGTACCTTGAAAAACATATAATTAAAAGCCCAAAAATAAAATTTCATATAGATCAATTACCTTACAATTCTTGCAGTTATGGTCAAATATAATTTGAAATTGGTTTCCTTCTCTTTTTTTTGTTTTCACTCTAAAAAACAAAAATGAAACATTTAAAATCAAAGGCACATGACTTGAGTGTATTGAAAAACATATAATTAAAAGCCCAAAAATAAAATTTCATATAGATCAATTACCTTACAATTCTTGCAGTTATGGTCAAATATAATTTGAAATTGGTTTCCTTCTCTTTTTTTGTGTGTTTTCATGCTAAAAAAAAAGAAAATAACATTTAATATCAAAAGCACGTCACTTAAGTGCAATGAAAAACATATAATTAAAAGCCCCAACATAAAATTTCATATAGATCAATTACCTTAAAATTCTTGGAGCTACTGTCAAATATAATTTGAAATTGGTTTCCTTCACTTTTTTTTTTTGTTTTCATACTAAAAAAAAAAAAAAAAATAACATTTAATATCAAAAGCACGTCACTTAAGTGCAATGAAAAACATAATTAAAAGCCCAAAAATAAAATTTCATATAGATCAATTACCTTAAAATTCTTGGATCTACTGTCAAATATAATTTGAAATTGGTTTCCTTCACTTTTTTTTTTTGTTTTCATGCTAAAAAAAAAAAAAAAATATTTAATATCAAAGCCATGTCAATTGAGTACCTTGAAAAACATATAATTAAAAGTCCAAAAATAAAATGTCATATAGATCAATTACCTTACAATTCTTGCAGTTATTGTCAAATATAATTTGAAATTGGTTTCCTTCTCTTTTTTTTGTTTTCACTCTAAAAAACAAAAATGAAACATTTAAAATCAAAGGCACATGACCTGAGTGTATTCAAAAACATATAATTAAAAGCCCAAAAATAAAAATTTCATATAGATCAATTACCTTACAATTCTTGCAGTTATGGTCAAATATAATTTGAAATTGGTTTCCTTCTCTTTTTTGTGTGTTTTCATGCTAAAAAAAAAAAAAGAAAATAACATTTAATATCAAAAGCACGTCACTTAAGTGCAATGAAAAACATATAATTAAAAGCCCCAACATAAAATTTCATATAGATCAATTACCTTAAAATTCTTGGAGCTACTGTCAAATATAATTTGAAATTGGTTTCCTTCACTTTTTTTTTTTGTTTTCATGCTAAAAAAAATGAAATATTTAATATCAAAAGGCATGTCAATTGAGTACCTTGAAAAACATATAATTAAATGCCCAAAAATAAAATTTCATATAGATCAATTACCTTACAATTCTTGCAGTTATGGTCAAATATAATTTGAAATTGGTTTTCCTTCACTTTTTTTTTTTGTTTTCATGCTAAAAAAAAAAAAAAGAAAATAACATTTAATATCAAAAGCACGTCACTTAAGTGCAATGAAAAAACATAATTAAAAGCCCAAAAAATAAAATTTCATATAGATCAATTACCTTAAAATTCTTGGATCTAGTGTCAAATATAATTTGAAATTGGTTTCCTTCACTTTTTTTTTTTGTTTTCATGCTAAAAAAAAAAAAAAAAATATTTAATATCAAAGGCATGTCAATTGAGTACCTTGAAAAACATATAATTAAAAGTCCAAAAATAAAATGTCATATAGTTTCAATTACCTTACAATTCTTGCAGTTATTGTCAAATATAATTTGAAATTGGTTTCCTTTTCTTTTTTTTTTGTTTTCACTCTAAAAAACAAAAATGTAACATTTAAAATCAAAGGCACATGACCTGAGTGTATTCAAAAACATATAATTAAAAGCCCAAAAAATAAAATTTCATATAGATCAATTACCTTACAATTTTTGCAGTTATGGTCAAATATAATTTGAAATTGGTTTCCTTCTCTTTTTTTGTGTGTTTTCATGCTAAAAAAAAAAAAAGAAAATAACATTTAATATCAAAAGCACGTCACTTAAGTGCAATGAAAAAACATATAATTAAAAGCCCCAACATAAAATTTCATATAGATCAATTACCTTAAAATTCTTGGATCTACTGTCAAATATAATTTGAAATTGGTTTCCTTCACTTTTTTTTTTTGTTTTCATGCTAAAAAAAATGAAATATTTAATATCAAAGGCATGTCAATTGAGTACCTTGAAAAACATATAATTAAATGCCCAAAAATAAAATTTCATATAGATCAATTACCTTACAATTCTTGCAGTTATTGTCAAATATAATTTGAAATTGGTTTCGTTCTCTTTTTTTTTGTTTTCACTCTAAAAAGCAAAAATGAAAACATTTAAAATCAAAGGCACATGACTTGAGTGTATTCAAAAACATATAATTAAAAGCCCAAAAATAAAATTTCATATAGATCAATTACCTTACAATTTTTGTAGTTATGGTCAAATATAATTTGAAATTGGTTTCCTTCTCTTTTTTTGTGTGTTTTCATGTTAAAAAAAAAAAAAAGAAAATAACATTTAATATCAAAAGCACGTCACTTAAGTGCAATGAAAAACATATAATTAAAAGCCCCAACATAAAATTTCATATAGATCAATTACCTTAAAATTCTTGGAGCTACTGTCAAATATAATTTGAAATTGGTTTCCTTCTTTTTTGTGTGTTTTCATGCTAAAAAAAAAAAAGAAAAATAACATTTAATATCAAAAGCACGTCACTTAAGTGCAATGAAAAACATAATTAAAAGCCCAAAAAATAAAATTTCATATAGATCAATTACCTTAAAATTCTTGGATCTACTGTCAAATATAATTTGAAATTGGTTTCCTTCACTTTTTTTTTTTTGTTTTCATGCTAAAAAAAAAAAAAAAAAATATTTAATATCAAAGGCATGTCAATTGAGTACCTTGAAAAAACATATAATTAAAAGTCCAAAAATAAAATGTCAAATAGTTCAATTACCTTACAATTCTTGCAGTTATTGTCAAATATAATTTGAAATTGGTTTCCTTCTCTTTTTTTTGTTTTCACTCTAAAAAACAAAAATGAAACATTTAAAATCAAAAGGCACATGACCTGAGTGTATTCAAAAACATATAATTAAAAGCCCAAAAAATAAAATTTCATATAGATCAATTACCTTACAATTTTTGCAGTTATGGTCAAATATAATTTGAAATTGGTTTCCTTCTCTTTTTTTGTGTGTTTTCATGCTAAAAAAAAAAAAGAAAATAACATTTAATATCTAAAGCACGTCACTTAAGTGCAATGAAAAAAATATAATTAAAAGCCCCAACATAAAATTTCATATAGATCAATTACCTTAAAATTCTTGGAGCTACTGTCAAATATAATTTGAAATTGGTTTCCTTCTTTTTTGTATGTTTTTCATGCTAAAAAAAAAAAAGAAAATAACATTTAATATCAAAAGCACGTCACTTAAGTGCAATGAAAAACATAATTAAAAGCCCAAAAATAAAATTTCATATAGATCAATTACCTTAAAATTCTTGGATCTACTGTCAAATATAATTTGAAATTGGTTTCCTTCACTTTTTTTTTTTGTTTTCATGCTAAAAAAAAAAAAAATATTAAATATCAAAGGCATATCAATTGAGTACCTTGAAAAAACATATAATTAAAATCCCAAAAATAAAATGTCATATAGATCAATTACCTTACAATTCTTGCAGTTATTGTCAAATATAATTTGAAATTGGTTTCCTTCTCTTTTTTTTTGTTTTCACTCTAAAAAACAAAAATGAAACATTTAAAATCAAAGGCACATGACTTTGAGTGTATTGAAAAAACATATAATTAAAAGCCTAAAAATAAAATTTAATATATATCATTTACCTTACAATTCTTGCAGTTATGGTCAAATATAATTTGAAATTGGTTTCCTTTCACTTTTTTTTTTTGTTTTCATGCTAAAAAAAGAAAAAAAGAAAAATAACATTTAATATCAAAAGCACGTCACTTAAGTGCAATGAAAAACATAATTAAAAGCCCAAAAATAAAATTTCATATAGATCAATTACCTTAAAATTCTTGGATCTACTGTCAAATATAATTTGAAATTGGTTTCCTTCACTTTTTTTTTTGTTTTCATGCTAAAAAAAAAAAAAAATATTTAATATCAAAGGCATGTCCAATTGAGTACCTTGAAAAACATATAAATAAAAGTCCAAAAATAAAATGTCATATAGTTTCAATTACCTTACAATTCTTGCAGTTATTGTCAAATATAATTTGAAATTGGTTTCCTTCTCTATTAAAATCAAAGGCACATGACCTGAGTGTATTCAAAAACATATAATTAAAAGCCCAAAAATAAAATTTCATATAGATCAATTACCTTACAATTTTTGCAGTTATGGTCAAATATAATTTTAAATTGGTTTCCTTCTCTTTTTTTGTGTGTTTTCATGCTAAAAAAAAAAAAGAAAATAACATTTAATATCAAAAGCACGTCACTTAAGTGCAATGAAAAACATATAATTAAAAGCTCCAACATAAAATTTCATATAGATCAATTACCTTAAAATTCTTGGATCTACTGTCAAATATAATTTGAAACTGGTTTCCTTCACTTTTTTTTTTGTTTTCATGCTAAAAAAAAATGAAATATTTAATATCAAAGGCATGTCAATTGAGTACCTTGAAAAACATATAATTAAATGCCCAAAAATAAAATTTCATATAGATCAATTACCTTACAATTCTTGCAGTTATTGTCAAATATAATTTGAAATTGGTTTCGTTCTCTTTTTTTTTGTTTTCACTCTAAAAAGCAAAAATGAAACATTTCAAATCAAAGGTACATGACTTGAGTGTATTGAAAAACATATAATTAAAAGCCCAAAAATAAAATTTCATATAGATCAATTACCTTACAATTTTTGCAGTTATGGTCAAATATAATTTGAAATTGGTTTCCTTCTCTTTTTTTGTGTGTTTTCATGCTAAAAAAAAAAAAAAGAAAATAACATTTAATATCAAAAGCACGTCACTTAAGTGCAATGAAAAACATATAATTAAAAGCCCCAACATAAAATTTCATATAGATCAATTACCTTAAAATTCTTGGAGCTACTGTCAAATATAATTTGAAAATGGTTTCCTTCTTTTTTTGTGTGTTTTCATGCTAAAAAAAAAAAAGAAAATAACATTTAATATCAAAAGCACGTCACTTAAGTGCAATGAAAAACATAATTAAAAGCCCAAAAATAAAATTTCATATAGATCAATTACCTTAAAATTCTTGGATCTACTGTCAAATATAATTTGAAATTGGTTTCCTTCACTTTTTTATTTTGTTTTCATGCTAAAAAAAAAAAAAAATATTTAATATCAAAGGCATATCAATTGAGTACCTTGAAAAACAAATAATTAAAAGCCCTAAAATAAAATGTCATATAGATCAATTACCTTACAATTTTTGCAGTTATTGTCAAATATAATTTGAAATTGGTTTCCTTCTCTTTTTTTTGTTTTCACTCTAAAAAACAAAAATGAAACATTTAAAATCAAAGGCACATGACTTGAGTGTATTGAAAAACATATAATTAAAAGCCTAAAAATAAAATTTAATATATATCATTTACCTTACAATTCTTGCAGTTATGGTCAAATATAATTTGAAATTGGTTTCCTTCTCTTTTTTTTGTGTGTTTTCATGCTAAAAAAAAAAGAAAATAACATTTAATATCAAAAGCACGTCACTTAAGTGAAATGAAAAACATATAATTAAAAGCCCCAACATAAAATTTCATATAGATCAATTACCTTAAAATTCTTGGAGCTACTGTCAAATAGAAGTTGAAATTGGTTTCCTTCACTTTTTGTTTTCATGCTAAAAAAAATGAAATATTTAATATCAAAGGCATGTCAATTGAGTACCTTGAAAAACATATAATTAAAAGCCCAAAAATAAAATTTCATATAGATCAATTACCTTACAATTCTTGCAGTTATGGTCAAATATAATTTGAAATTGGTTTCCTTCTCTTTTTTTTGTTTTCACTCTAAAAAACAGAAATGAAACATTTAAAATCAAAGGCACATGACTTGAGTGTATTGAAAAACATATAATTAAAAGCCCAAAAATAAAATTTCATATAGATCAATTACCTTACAATTCTTGCAGTTATGGTCAAATATAATTTGAAATTGGTTTCCTTCTCTTTTTTTGTGTGTTTTCATGCTAAAAAAAAAGAAAATAACATTTAATATCAAAAGCACGTCACTTAAGTGCAATGAAAAACATATATTTAAAAGCACCAGCATAAAATTTCATATAGATCAATTACCTTAAAATTCTTGGAGCTGTCAAATATAACTTGAAATTGGTTTCCTTCACTTTTTTTTTTGTTTTCATGCTAAAAAAAAATGAAATATTTAATATCAAAGGCATGTCAATTGAGTACCTTGAAAAACATATAATTAAAAGCCCAAAAATAAAATTTCATATAGATCAATTACCTTACAATTCTTGCAGTCATGGTCAAATATAATTTGAAATTGGTTTCCTTCTCTTTTTTTTGTTTTCACTCTAAAAAACAAAAATGAAACATTTAAAATCAAAGGCACATGACTTGAGTGTATTGAAAAACATATAATTAAAAGCCCAAAAATAAAATTTCATATAGATCAATTACCTTACAATTCTTGCAGTTATGGTCAAATATAATTTGAAATTGGTTTCCTTCTCTTTTTTTGTGTGTTTTCATGCTAAAAAAAAAGAAAATAACATTTAATATCAAAAGCACGTCACTTAAGTGCAATGAAAAACATATAATTAAAAGCCCCAACATAAAATTTCATATAGATCAATTACCTTAAAATTCTTGGAGCTACTGTCAAATATAACTTGAAATTGGTTTCCTTCACTTTTTTTTTTGTTTTCATGCTAAAAAAAAATGAAATATTTAATATCAAAGGCATGTCAATTGAGTACCTTGAAAAACATATAATTAAAAGACCAAAAATAAAATTTCATATAGATCAATTACCTTACAATTCTTGCAGTTATGGTCAAATATAATTTGAAATTGGTTTCCTTCTCTTTTTTTTGTTTTCACTCTAAAAAACAGAAATGAAACATTTAAAATCAAAGGCACATGACTTGAGTGTATTGAAAAACATATAATTAAAAGCCTAAAAATAAAATTTAATATATATCATTTACCTTACAATTCTTGCTGTTATGGTCAAATATAATTTGAAATTGGTTTCCTTCTCTTTTTTGTGTGTTTTCATGCTAAAAAAAAAAAATAACATTTAATATCAAAAGCACGTCACTTAAATGCAATGAAAAACATATAATTAAAAGCCCAACAATAAAATTTCATATAGATCAATTACCTTAAAATTCTTGGAGCTACTGTCAAATATAATTTGAAATTGGTTTCCTTCACTTTTTTTTTTTTTCATGCTAAAAAAAATGAAATATTTAATATCAAAGGTATGTCAATTGAGTACCTTGAAAAACATATAATTAAAAGCCCAAAAATAAAATGTCATATAGATCAATTACCTTACAATTCTTGCAGTTATTGTCAAATATAATTTGAAATTGGTTTCCTTCTCTTTTTTTTGTTTTCACGCTAAAAAACAAAAATGAAACATTTAAAATCAAAGGCACATGACTTGAGTGTATTGAAAAAGATATAATTAAAAGCCCAAAAATAAAATTTCATATAGATCAATTACCTTACAATTTTTGCAGTTATGGTCAAATATAATTTGAAATTGGTTTCCTTCTCTATTTTTGTGTGTTTTTATGCTAAAAAAAAAAAGAAAATAACATTTAATATCAAAAGCACGTCACTTAAGTGCAATGAAAAACATATAATTAAAAGCCCCAACATAAAATTTCATATAGATCAATTACCTTAAAATTCTTGGAGCTACTGTCAAATATAATTTGAAATTGGTTTCCTTCACTTTTTTTTTTTGTTTTCATGCTAAAAAAAAAAAGAAAATAACATTTAATATCAAAAGCACGTCACTTAAGTGCAATGAAAAACATAATTAAAAGCCCAAAACTAAAATTTCATATAGATCAATTACCTTAAAATTCTTGGATCTACTGTCAAATATAATTTGAAATTGGTTTCCTTCACTTTTTTTTTTTTGTTTTCATGCTAAAAAAAAAAAAAAAATATTTAATATCAAAGGCATGTCAATTGAGTACCTTGAAAAACATATAATTAAAAGTCCAAAAATAAAATGTCATATAGATCAATTACCTTACAATTCTTGCAGTTATTGTCAAATATAATTTGAAATTGGTTTCCTTCTCTTTTTTTTGTTTTCACTCTAAAAAACAAAAATGAAACATTTAAAATCAAAGGCACATGACCTGAGTGTATTCAAAAACATATAATTAAAAGCCCAAAAATAAAATTTCATATAGATCAATTACCTTACAATTTTTGCAGTTATGGTCAAATATAATTTGAAATTGGTTTCCTTCTCTTTTTTTGTGTGTTTTCATGCTAAAAAAAAAAAGAAAATAACATTTAATATCAAAAGCACGTCACTTAAGTGCAATGAAAAACATATAATTAAAAGCCCCAACATAAAATTTCATATAGATCAATTACCTTAAAATTCTTGGAGCTACTGTCAAATATAATTTGAAATTGGTTTCCTTCTTTTTTGTGTGTTTTCATGCTAAAAAAAAAAAAGAAAATAACATTTAATATCAAAAGCACGTCACTTAAGTGCAATGAAAAACATAATTAAAAGCCCAAAAATAAAATTTCATATAGATCAATTACCTTAAAATTCTTGGATCTACTGTCAAATATAATTTGAAATTGGTTTCCTTCACTTTTTTTTTTTGTTTTCATGCTAAAAAAAAAAAAAAAATATTTAATATCAAAGGCATATCAATTGAGTACCTTGAAAAACATATAATTTAAAGCCCAAAAATAAAATTTCATATAGATCAATTACCTTACAATTCTTGCAGTTATTGTCAAATATAATTTGAAATTGGTTTCGTTCTCTTTTTTTTTGTTTTCACTCTAAAAAGCAAAAATGAAACATTTAAAATCAAAGGCACATGACTTGAGTGTATTCAAAAACATATAATTAAAAGCCCAAAAATAAAATTTCATATAGATCAATTACCTTACAATTTTTGTAGTTATGGTCAAATATAATTTGAAATTGGTTTCCTTCTCTTTTTTTGTGTGTTTTCATGTTAAAAAAAAAAAAAGAAAATAACATTTAATATCAAAAGCACGTCACTTAAGTGCAATGAAAAACATATAATTAAAAGCCCCAACATAAAATTTCATATAGATCAATTACCTTAAAATTCTTGGAGCTACTGTCAAATATAATTTGAAATTGGTTTCCTTCTTTTTTGTGTGTTTTCATGCTAAAAAAAAAAAAGAAAATAACATTTAATATCAAAAGCACGTCACTTAAGTGCAATGAAAAACATAATTAAAAGCCCAAAAATAAAATTTCATATAGATCAATTACCTTAAAATTCTTGGATCTACTGTCAAATATAATTTGAAATTGGTTTCCTTCACTTTTTTTTTTTGTTTTCATGCTAAAAAAAAAAAAAAAAATATTTAATATCAAAGGCATGTCAATTGAGTACCTTGAAAAACATATAATTAAAAGTCCAAAAATAAAATGTCAAATAGTTCAATTACCTTACAATTCTTGCAGTTATTGTCAAATATAATTTGAAATTGGTTTCCTTCTCTTTTTTTTGTTTTCACTCTAAAAAACAAAAATGAAACATTTAAAATCAAAGGCACATGACCTGAGTGTATTCAAAAACATATAATTAAAAGCCCAAAAATAAAATTTCATATAGATCAATTACCTTACAATTTTTGCAGTTATGGTCAAATATAATTTGAAATTGGTTTCCTTCTCTTTTTTTGTGTGTTTTCATGCTAAAAAAAAAAGAAAATAACATTTAATATCTAAAGCACGTCACTTAAGTGCAATGAAAAAAATATAATTAAAAGCCCCAACATAAAATTTCATATAGATCAATTACCTTAAAATTCTTGGAGCTACTGTCAAATATAATTTGAAATTGGTTTCCTTCTTTTTTGTATGTTTTCATGCTAAAAAAAAAAAGAAAATAACATTTAATATCAAAAGCACGTCACTTAAGTGCAATGAAAAACATAATTAAAAGCCCAAAAATAAAATTTCATATAGATCAATTACCTTAAAATTCTTGGATCTACTGTCAAATATAATTTGAAATTGGTTTCCTTCACTTTTTTTTTTGTTTTCATGCTAAAAAAAAAAAAATATTAAATATCAAAGGCATATCAATTGAGTACCTTGAAAAACATATAATTAAAATCCCAAAAATAAAATGTCATATAGATCAATTACCTTACAATTCTTGCAGTTATTGTCAAATATAATTTGAAATTGGTTTCCTTCTCTTTTTTTTGTTTTCACTCTAAAAAACAAAAATGAAACATTTAAAATCAAAGGCACATGACTTGAGTGTATTGAAAAACATATAATTAAAAGCCTAAAAATAAAATTTAATATATATCATTTACCTTACAATTCTTGCAGTTATGGTCAAATATAATTTGAAATTGGTTTCCTTCACTTTTTTTTTTTGTTTTCATGCTAAAAAAAGAAAAAAGAAAATAACATTTAATATCAAAAGCACGTCACTTAAGTGCAATGAAAAACATAATTAAAAGCCCAAAAATAAAATTTCATATAGATCAATTACCTTAAAATTCTTGGATCTACTGTCAAATATAATTTGAAATTGGTTTCCTTCACTTTTTTTTTTTGTTTTCATGCTAAAAAAAAAAAAAAATATTTAATATCAAAGGCATGTCAATTGAGTACCTTGAAAAACATATAAATAAAAGTCCAAAAATAAAATATCATATAGTTCAATTACCTTACAATTCTTGCAGTTATTGTCAAATATAATTTGAAATTGGTTTCCTTCTCTTTTTTTTGTTTTCACTCTAAAAAACAAAAATAAAACATTTAAAATCAAAGGCACATGACCTGAGTGTATTCAAAAACATATAATTAAAAGCCCAAAAATAAAATTTCATATAGATCAATTACCTTACAATTTTTGCAGTTATGGTCAAATATAATTTTAAATTGGTTTCCTTCTCTTTTTTTGTGTGTTTTCATGCTAAAAAAAAAAAAGAAAATAACATTTAATATCAAAAGCACGTCACTTAAGTGCAATGAAAAACATATAATTAAAAGCTCCAACATAAAATTTCATATAGATCAATTACCTTAAAATTCTTGGATCTACTGTCAAATATAATTTGAAACTGGTTTCCTTCACTTTTTTTTTTGTTTTCATGCTAAAAAAAAATGAAATATTTAATATCAAAGGCATGTCAATTGAGTACCTTGAAAAACATATAATTAAATGCCCAAAAATAAAATTTCATATAGATCAATTACCTTACAATTCTTGCAGTTATTGTCAAATATAATTTGAAATTGGTTTCGTTCTCTTTTTTTTTGTTTTCACTCTAAAAAGCAAAAATGAAACATTTCAAATCAAAGGTACATGACTTGAGTGTATTGAAAAACATATAATTAAAAGCCCAAAAATAAAATTTCATATAGATCAATTACCTTACAATTTTTGCAGTTATGGTCAAATATAATTTGAAATTGGTTTCCTTCTCTTTTTTTGTGTGTTTTCATGCTAAAAAAAAAAAAAAGAAAATAACATTTAATATCAAAAGCACGTCACTTAAGTGCAATGAAAAACATATAATTAAAAGCCCCAACATAAAATTTCATATAGATCAATTACCTTAAAATTCTTGGAGCTACTGTCAAATATAATTTGAAAATGGTTTCCTTCTTTTTTTGTGTGTTTTCATGCTAAAAAAAAAAAAGAAAATAACATTTAATATCAAAAGCACGTCACTTAAGTGCAATGAAAAACATAATTAAAAGCCCAAAAATAAAATTTCATATAGATCAATTACCTTAAAATTCTTGGATCTACTGTCAAATATAATTTGAAATTGGTTTCCTTCACTTTTTTATTTTGTTTTCATGCTAAAAAAAAAAAAAAATATTTAATATCAAAGGCATATCAATTGAGTACCTTGAAAAACAAATAATTAAAAGCCCTAAAATAAAATGTCATATAGATCAATTACCTTACAATTTTTGCAGTTATTGTCAAATATAATTTGAAATTGGTTTCCTTCTCTTTTTTTTGTTTTCACTCTAAAAAACAAAAATGAAACATTTAAAATCAAAGGCACATGACTTGAGTGTATTGAAAAACATATAATTAAAAGCCTAAAAATAAAATTTAATATATATCATTTACCTTACAATTCTTGCAGTTATGGTCAAATATAATTTGAAATTGGTTTCCTTCTCTTTTTTTTGTGTGTTTTCATGCTAAAAAAAAAAGAAAATAACATTTAATATCAAAAGCACGTCACTTAAGTGAAATGAAAAACATATAATTAAAAGCCCCAACATAAAATTTCATATAGATCAATTACCTTAAAATTCTTGGAGCTACTGTCAAATAGAAGTTGAAATTGGTTTCCTTCACTTTTTGTTTTCATGCTAAAAAAAATGAAATATTTAATATCAAAGGCATGTCAATTGAGTACCTTGAAAAACATATAATTAAAAGCCCAAAAATAAAATTTCATATAGATCAATTACCTTACAATTCTTGCAGTTATGGTCAAATATAATTTGAAATTGGTTTCCTTCTCTTTTTTTGTGTGTTTTCATGCTAAAAAAAAAGAAAATAACATTTAATATCAAAAGCACGTCACTTAAGTGCAATGAAAAACATATATTTAAAAGCACCAGCATAAAATTTCATATAGATCAATTACCTTAAAATTCTTGGAGCTGTCAAATATAACTTGAAATTGGTTTCCTTCACTTTTTTTTTTGTTTTCATGCTAAAAAAAAATGAAATATTTAATATCAAAGGCATGTCAATTGAGTACCTTGAAAAACATATAATTAAAAGCCCAAAAATAAAATTTCATATAGATCAATTACCTTACAATTCTTGCAGTCATGGTCAAATATAATTTGAAATTGGTTTCCTTCTCTTTTTTTTGTTTTCACTCTAAAAAACAAAAATGAAACATTTAAAATCAAAGGCACATGACTTGAGTGTATTGAAAAACATATAATTAAAAGCCCAAAAATAAAATTTCATATAGATCAATTACCTTACAATTCTTGCAGTTATGGTCAAATATAATTTGAAATTGGTTTCCTTCTCTTTTTTTGTGTGTTTTCATGCTAAAAAAAAAGAAAATAACATTTAATATCAAAAGCACGTCACTTAAGTGCAATGAAAAACATATAATTAAAAGCCCCAACATAAAATTTCATATAGATCAATTACCTTAAAATTCTTGGAGCTACTGTCAAATATAACTTGAAATTGGTTTCCTTCACTTTTTTTTTTGTTTTCATGCTAAAAAAAAATGAAATATTTAATATCAAAGGCATGTCAATTGAGTACCTTGAAAAACATATAATTAAAAGACCAAAAATAAAATTTCATATAGATCAATTACCTTACAATTCTTGCAGTTATGGTCAAATATAATTTGAAATTGGTTTCCTTCTCTTTTTTTTGTTTTCACTCTAAAAAACAGAAATGAAACATTTAAAATCAAAGGCACATGACTTGAGTGTATTGAAAAACATATAATTAAAAGCCTAAAAATAAAATTTAATATATATCATTTACCTTACAATTCTTGCTGTTATGGTCAAATATAATTTGAAATTGGTTTCCTTCTCTTTTTTGTGTGTTTTCATGCTAAAAAAAAAAAATAACATTTAATATCAAAAGCACGTCACTTAAATGCAATGAAAAACATATAATTAAAAGCCCAACAATAAAATTTCATATAGATCAATTACCTTAAAATTCTTGGAGCTACTGTCAAATATAATTTGAAATTGGTTTCCTTCACTTTTTTTTTTTTTCATGCTAAAAAAAATGAAATATTTAATATCAAAGGTATGTCAATTGAGTACCTTGAAAAACATATAATTAAAAGCCCAAAAATAAAATGTCATATAGATCAATTACCTTACAATTCTTGCAGTTATTGTCAAATATAATTTGAAATTGGTTTCCTTCTCTTTTTTTTGTTTTCACGCTAAAAAACAAAAATGAAACATTTAAAATCAAAGGCACATGACTTGAGTGTATTGAAAAAGATATAATTAAAAGCCCAAAAATAAAATTTCATATAGATCAATTACCTTACAATTTTTGCAGTTATGGTCAAATATAATTTGAAATTGGTTTCCTTCTCTATTTTTGTGTGTTTTTATGCTAAAAAAAAAAAGAAAATAACATTTAATATCAAAAGCACGTCACTTAAGTGCAATGAAAAACATATAATTAAAAGCCCCAACATAAAATTTCATATAGATCAATTACCTTAAAATTCTTGGAGCTACTGTCAAATATAATTTGAAATTGGTTTCCTTCACTTTTTTTTTTTGTTTTCATGCTAAAAAAAAAAAGAAAATAACATTTAATATCAAAAGCACGTCACTTAAGTGCAATGAAAAACATAATTAAAAGCCCAAAACTAAAATTTCATATAGATCAATTACCTTAAAATTCTTGGATCTACTGTCAAATATAATTTGAAATTGGTTTCCTTCACTTTTTTTTTTTTGTTTTCATGCTAAAAAAAAAAAAAAAATATTTAATATCAAAGGCATGTCAATTGAGTACCTTGAAAAACATATAATTAAAAGTCCAAAAATAAAATGTCATATAGATCAATTACCTTACAATTCTTGCAGTTATTGTCAAATATAATTTGAAATTGGTTTCCTTCTCTTTTTTTTGTTTTCACTCTAAAAAACAAAAATGAAACATTTAAAATCAAAGGCACATGACCTGAGTGTATTCAAAAACATATAATTAAAAGCCCAAAAATAAAATTTCATATAGATCAATTACCTTACAATTTTTGCAGTTATGGTCAAATATAATTTGAAATTGGTTTCCTTCTCTTTTTTTGTGTGTTTTCATGCTAAAAAAAAAAAGAAAATAACATTTAATATCAAAAGCACGTCACTTAAGTGCAATGAAAAACATATAATTAAAAGCCCCAACATAAAATTTCATATAGATCAATTACCTTAAAATTCTTGGAGCTACTGTCAAATATAATTTGAAATTGGTTTCCTTCTTTTTTGTGTGTTTTCATGCTAAAAAAAAAAAAGAAAATAACATTTAATATCAAAAGCACGTCACTTAAGTGCAATGAAAAACATAATTAAAAGCCCAAAAATAAAATTTCATATAGATCAATTACCTTAAAATTCTTGGATCTACTGTCAAATATAATTTGAAATTGGTTTCCTTCACTTTTTTTTTTTGTTTTCATGCTAAAAAAAAAAAAAAAATATTTAATATCAAAGGCATATCAATTGAGTACCTTGAAAAACATATAATTTAAAGCCCAAAAATAAAATGTCATATAGATCAATTACCTTACAATTCTTGCAGTTATTGTCAAATATAATTTGAAATTGGTTTCCTTCTCTTTTTTTTGTTTTCACTCTAAAAAACAAAACTGAAACATTTAAAATCAAAGGCACATGACTTGAGTGTATTGAAAAACATATAATTAAAAGCCTAAAAATAAAATTTAATATATATCATTTACCTTACAATTCTTGCAGTTATGGTCAAATATAATTTGAAATTGGTTTCCTTCTCTTTTTTTGTGTGTTTTCATGCTAAAAAAAAAAAGAAAATAACATTTAATATCAAAAGCACGTCACTTAAGTGCAATGAAAAACATATAATTAAAAGCCCCAACATAAAATTTCATATAGATCAATTACCTTAAAATTCTTGGAGCTACTATCAAATATAAGTTGAAATTGGTTTCCTTCACTTTTTCTTTTTGTTTTCATGCTAAAAAAAAATGAAATATTTAATATCAAAGGCATGTCAATTGAGTACCTTGAAAAACATATAATTAAAAGCCCAAAAATAAAATTTCATATAGATCAATTACCTTACAATTCTTGCAGTTATGGTCAAATATAATTTGAAATTGGTTTCCTTTTCTTTTTTTTGTTTTCACTCTAAAAAACAAAAATGAAACATTTAAAATCAAAGGCACATGACTTGAGTGTATTGAAAAACATATAATTAAAAGCCCAAAAATAAAATTTCATATAGATCAATTACCTTACAATTCTTGCAGTTATGGTCAAATATAATTTGAAATTGGTTTCCTTCTCTTTTTTTGTGTGTTTTCATGCTAAAAAAAAAGAAAATAACATTTAATATCAAAAGCACGTCACTTAAGTGCAATGAAAAACATATAATTAAAAGCCCCAACATAAAATTTCATATAGATCAATTACCTTAAAATTCTTGGAGCTACTGTCAAATATAACTTGAAATTGGTTTCCTTCACTTTTTTTTTTGTTTTCATGCTAAAAAAAAATGAAATATTTAATATCAAAGGCATGTCAATTGAGTACCTTGAAAAACATATAATTAAAAGCCCAAAAATAAAATTTCATATAGATCAAATACCTTACAATTCTTGCAGTTATGGTCAAATATAATTTGAAATTGGTTTCCTTCTCTTTTTTTTTGTTTTCACTCTAAAAAACAAAAATGAAACATTTAAAATCAAAGGCACATGACTTGAGTGTATTGAAAAACATATAATTAAAAGCCCAAAAATAAAATTTCATATAGATCAATTACCTTACAATTCTTGCAGTTATGGTCAAATATAATTTGAAATTGGTTTCCTTCTCTTTTTTTGTGTGTTTTCATGCTAAAAAAAAAGAAAATAACATTTAATATCAAAAGCACGTCACTTAAGTGCAATGAAAAACATATAATTAAAAGCCCCAACATAAAATTTCATATAGATCAATTACCTTAAAATTCTTGGAGCTACTGTCAAATATAACTTGAAATTGGTTTCCTTCACTTTTTTTTTGTTTTCATGCTAAAAAAAAATGAAATATTTAATATCAAAGGCATGTCAATTGAGTACCTTGAAAAACATATAATTAAAAGCCCAAAAATAAAATTTCATATAGATCAATTACCTTACAATTCTTGCAGTTATGGTCAAATATAATTTGAAATTGGTTTCCTTCTCTTTTTTTTGTTTTCACTCTAAAAAACAGAAATGAAACATTTAAAATCAAAGGCACATGACTTGAGTGTATTGAAAAACATATAATTAAAAGCCTAAAAATAAAATTTAATATATATCATTTACCTTACAATTCTTGCTGTTATGGTCAAATATAATTTGAAATTGGTTTCCTTCTCTTTTTTGTGTGTTTTCATGCTAAAAAAAAAAGAAATAACATTTAATATCAAAAGCACGTCACTTAAATGCAATGAAAAACATATAATTAAAAGCCCAACAATAAAATTTCATATAGATCAATTACCTTAAAATTCTTGGATCTACTGTCAAATATAATTTGAAATTGGTTTCCTTCACTTTTTTTTTTGTTTTCATGCTAAAAAAAAATGAAATATTTAATATCAAAGGCATGTCAATTGAGTACCTTGAAAAACATATAATTAAATGCCCAAAAATAAAATTTCATATAGATCAATTACCTTACAATTCTTGCAGTTATTGTCAAATATAATTTGAAATTGGTTTCCTTCTCTTTTTTTTTGTTTTCACTCTAAAAAGCAAAAATGAAACATTTAAAATCAAAGGCACATGACTTGAGTGTATTGAAAAACATATAATTAAAAGCCCAAAAATAAAATTTCATACAGATCAATTACCTTACAATTTTTACAGTTATGGTCAAATATAAGTTGAAATTAGTTTCCTTCTCTTTTTTTGTGTGTTTTCATGCTAAAAAAAAAAAAGAAAATAACATTTAATATCAAAAGCACGTCACTTAAGTGCAATGAAAAACATATAATTAAAAGCCCCAACATAAAATTTCATATAGATCAATTACCTTAAAATTCTTGGAGCTACTGTCAAATATAATTTGAAATTGGTTTCCTTCACTTTTTTTTTTGTTTTCATACTAAAAAAAAAAAAAAAATAACATTTAATATCAAAAGCACGTCACTTAAGTGCAATGAAAAACATAATTAAAAGCCCAAAAATAAAATTTCATATAGATCAATTACCTTAAAATTCTTGGATCTACTGTCAAATATAATTTGAAATTGGTTTCCTTCACTTTTTTTTTTTTTTTTCATGCTAAAAAAAAAAAAAAATATTTAATATCAAAGGCATGTCAATTGAGTACCTTGAAAAACATATAATTAAAAGTCCAAAAATAAAATGTCATATAGATCAATTACCTTACAATTCTTGCAGTTATTGTCAAATATAATTTGAAATTGGTTTCCTTCTCTTTTTTTTGTTTTCACTCTAAAAAACAAAAATGAAACATTTAAAATCAAAGGCACATGACCTGAGTGTATTCAAAAACATATAATTAAAAGCCCAAAAATAAAATTTCATATAGATCAATTACCTTACAATTTTTGCAGTTATGGTCAAATATAATTTGAAATTGGTTTCCTTCTCTTTTTTTGTGTGTTTTCATGCTAAAAAAAAAAAAGAAAATAACATTTAATATCAAAAGCACGTCACTTAAGTGCAATGAAAAACATATAATTAAAAGCCCCAACATAAAATTTCATATAGATCAATTACCTTAAAATTCTTGGAGCTACTGTCAAATATAATTTGAAATTGGTTTCCTTCACTTTTTTTTTTTGTTTTCATGCTAAAAAAAAAAAAGAAAATAACATTTAATATCAAAAGCACGTCACTTAAGTGCAATGAAAAACATAATTAAAAGCCCAAAAATAAAATTTCATATAGATCAATTACCTTAAAATTCTTGGATCTACTGTCAAATATAATTTGAAATTGGTTTCCTTCACTTTTTTTTTTTGTTTTCATGCTAAAAAAAAAAAAAAAATATTTAATATCAAAGGCATATCAATTGAGTACCTTGAAAAACATATAATTAAAAGCCCAAAAATAAAATGTCATATAGATCAATTACCTTACAATTCTTGCAGTTATTGTCAAATATAATTTGAAATTGGTTTCCTTCTCTTTTTTTTGTTTTCACTCTAAAAAACAAAACTGAAACATTTAAAATCAAAGGCACATGACTTGAGTGTATTGAAAAACATATAATTAAAAGCCTAAAAATAAAATTTAATATATATCATTTACCTTACAATTCTTGCAGTTATGGTCAAATATAATTTGAAATTGGTTTCCTTCTCTTTTTTTTGTGTGTTTTCATGCTAAAAAAAAAAAGAAAATAACATTTAATATCAAAAGCACGTCACTTAAGTGCAATGAAAAACATATAATTAAAAGCCCCAACATAAAATTTCATATAGATCAATTACCTTAAAATTCTTGGAGCTACTGTCAAATATAAGTTGAAATTGGTTTCCTTCACTTTTTCTTTTTGTTTTCATGCTAAAAAAAATGAAATATTTAATATCAAAGGCATGTCAATTGAGTACCTTGAAAAACATATAATTAAAAGCCCAAAAACAAAATTTCATATAGATCAATTACCTTACAATTCTTGCAGTTATGGTCAAATATAATTTGAAATTGGTTTCCTTCTCTTTTTTTTGTTTTCACTCTAAAAAACAAAAATGAAACGTTTAAAATCAAAGGCACATGACTTGAGTGTATTGAAAAACATATAATTAAAAGCCCAAAAATAAAATTTCATATAGATCAATTACCTTACAATTCTTGCAGTTATGGTCAAATATAATTTGAAATTGGTTTCCTTCTCTTTTTTTGTGTGTTTTCATGCTAAAAAAAAAGAAAATAACATTTAATATCAAAAGCACATCACTTAAGTGCAATGAAAAACATATAATTAAAAGCCCCAACATAAAATTTCATATAGATCAATTACCTTAAAATTCTTGGAGCTACTGTCAAATATAACTTGAAATTGGTTTCCTTCACTTTTTTTTTTGTTTTCATGCTAAAAAAAATGAAATATTTAATATCAAAGGCATGTCAATTGAGTACCTTGAAAAACATATAATTAAAAGCCCAAAAATAAAATTTCATATAGATCAATTACCTTACAATTCTTGCAGTTATGGTCAAATATAATTTGAAATTGGTTTCCTTCTCTTTTTTTTGTTTTCACTCTAAAAAACAGAAATGAAACATTTAAAATCAAAGGCACATGACTTGAGTGTATTGAAAAACATATAATTAAAAGCCTAAAAATAAAATTTAATATATATCATTTACCTTACAATTCTTGCTGTTATTGTCAAATATAATTTGAAATTGGTTTCCTTCTCTTTTTTGTGTGTTTTCATGCTAAAAAAAAAAATAACATTTAATATCAAAAGCACGTCACTTAAATGCAATGAAAAACATATAATTAAAAGCCCAACAATAAAATTTCATATAGATCAATTACCTTAAAATTCTTGGAGCTACTGTCAAATATAATTTGAAATTGGTTTCCTTCACTTTTTTTTTTTTTCATGCTAAAAAAAAATGAAATATTTAATATCAAAGGCATGTCAATTGAGTACCTTGAAAAACATATAATTAAATGCCCAAAAATAAAATTTCATATAGATCAATTACCTTACAATTCTTGCAGTTATTGTCAAATATAATTTGAAATTGGTTTCCTTCTCTTTTTTTTTGTTTTCACGCTAAAAAGCAAAAATGAAACATTTAAAATCAAAGGCACATGACTTGAGTGTATTGAAAAACATATAATTAAAAGCCCAAAAATAAAATTTCATATAGATCAATTACCTTACAATTTTTGCAGTTATGGTCAAATATAATTTGAAATTGGTTTCCTTCTCTTTTTTTGTGTGTTTTCATGCTAAAAAAAAAAAAGAAAATAACATTTAATATCAAAAGCACGTCACTTAAGTGCAATGAAAAACATATAATTAAAAGCCCCAACATAAAATTTCATATAGATCAATTACCTTAAAATTCTTGGAGCTACTGTCAAATATAATTTGAAATTGGTTTCCTTCTTTTTTGTGTGTTTTCATGCTAAAAAAAAAAAAAGAAAATAACATTTAATATCAAAAGCACGTCACTTAAGTGCAATGAAAAACATAATTAAAAGCCCAAAAATAAAATTTCATATAGATCAATTACCTTAAAATTCTTGGATCTACTGTCAAATATAATTTGAAATTGGTTTCCTTCACTTTTTTTTTTTGTTTTCATGCTAAAAAAAAAAAAAAATATTTAATATCAAAGGCATATCAATTGAGTACCTTGAAAAACATATAATTAAAAGCCCAAAAATAAAATGTCATATAGATCAATTACCTTACAATTCTTGCAGTTATTGTCAAATATAATTTGAAATTGGTTTCCTTCTCTTTTTTTTGTTTTCACTCTAAAAAACAAAAATGAAACATTTAAAATCAAAGGCACATGACTTGAGTGTTTTGAAAAACATATAATTAAAAGCCTAAAAATAAAATTTAATATATATCATTTACCTTACAATTCTTGCAGTTATGGTCAAATATAATTTGAAATTGGTTTCCTTCTCTTTTTTTTGTGTGTTTTCATGCTAAAAAAAAAAAGAAAATAACATTTAATATCAAAAGCACGTCACTTAAGTGCAATGAAAAACATATAATTAAAAGCCCCAACATAAAATTTCATATAGATCAATTACCTTAAAATTCTTGGAGGTACTGTCAAATATAAGTTGAAATTGGTTTCCTTCACTTTTTCTTTTTGTTTTCATGCTAAAAAAAAATGAAATATTTAATATCAAAGGCATGTCAATTGAGTACCTTGAAAAACATATAATTAAAAGCCCAAAAATAAAATTTCATATAGATCAATTACCTTACAATTCTTGCAGTTATGGTCAAATATAATTTAAAATTGGTTTCCTTCTCTTTTTTTTGTTTTCACTCTAAAAAACAAAAATGAAACATTTAAAATCAAAGGCACATGACTTGAGTGTATTGAAAAACATATAATTAAAAGCCCAAAAATAAAATTTCATATAGATCAATTACCTTACAATTCTTGCAGTTATGGTCAAATATAATTTGAAATTGGTTTCCTTCTCTTTTTTTGTGTGTTTTCATGCTAAAAAAAAAGAAAATAACATTTAATATCAAAAGCACGTCACTTAAGTGCAATGAAAAACATATAATTAAAAGCCCCAACATAAAATTTCATATAGATCAATTACCTTAAAATTCTTGGAGCTACTGTCAAATATAATTTGAAATTGGTTTCCTTCACTTTTTTTTTTTGTTTTCATACTAAAAAAAAAAAAAAAAATAACATTTAATATCAAAAGCACGTCACTTAAGTGCAATGAAAAACATAATTAAAAGCCCAAAAATAAAATTTCATATAGATCAATTACCTTAAAATTCTTGGATCTACTGTCAAATATAATTTGAAATTGGTTTCCTTCACTTTTTTTTTTTGTTTTCATGCTAAAAAAAAAAAAAAAATATTTAATATCAAAGGCATGTCAATTGAGTACCTTGAAAAACATATAATTAAAAGTCCAAAAATAAAATGTCATATAGATCAATTACCTTACAATTCTTGCAGTTATTGTCAAATATAATTTGAAATTGGTTTCCTTCTCTTTTTTTTGTTTTCACTCTAAAAAACAAAAATGAAACATTTAAAATCAAAGGCACATGACCTGAGTGTATTCAAAAACATATAATTAAAAGCCCAAAAATAAAATTTCATATAGATCAATTACCTTAGAATTCTTGCAGTTATTGTCAAATATAATTTGAAATTGGTTTCCTTCTCTTTTTTTTTGTTTTCACTCTAAAAAGCAAAAATGAAACATTTAAAATCAAAGGCACATGACTTGAGTGTATTGAAAAACATATAATTAAAAGCCCAAAAATAAAATTTCATATAGATCAATTACCTTACAATTTTTGCAGTTATGGTCAAATATAATTTGAAATTGGTTTCCTTCTCTTTTTTTGTGTGTTTTCATGCTAAAAAAAAAAAAGAAAATAACATTTAATATCAAAAGCACGTCACTTAAGTGCAATGAAAAACATATAATTAAAAGCCCCAACATAAAATTTCATATAGATCAATTACCTTAAAATTCTTGGAGCTACTGTCAAATATAATTTGAAATTGGTTTCCTTCACTTTTTTTTTTTGTTTTCATGCTAAAAAAAAAAAAGAAAATAACATTTAATATCAAAAGCACGTCACTTAAGTGCAATGAAAAACATAATTAAAAGCCCAAAAATAAAATTTCATATAGATCAATTACCTTAAAATTCTTGGATCTACTGTCAAATATAATTTGAAATTGGTTTCCTTCACTTTTTTTTTTTGTTTTCATGCTAAAAAAAAAAAAAAAATATTTAATATCAAAGGCATGTCAATTGAGTACCTTGAAAAACATATAATTAAAAGTCCAAAAATAAAATGTCATATAGATCAATTACCTTACAATTCTTGCAGTTATTGTCAAATATAATTTGAAATTGGTTTCCTTCTCTTTTTTTTGTTTTCACTCTAAAAAACAAAAATGAAACATTTAAAATCAAAGGCACATGACCTGAGTGTATTCAAAAACACATAATTAAAAGCCCAAAAATAAAATTTCATATAGATCAATTAATTTACAATTTTTGCAGTTATGGTCAAATATAATTTGAAATTGGTTTCCTTCTCTTTTTTTGTGTGTTTTCATGCTAAAAAAAAAAAAGAAAATAACATTTAATATCAAAAGCACGTCACTTAAGTGCAATGAAAAACATATAATTAAAAGCCCCAACATAAAATTTCATATAGATCAATTACCTTAAAATTCTTGGATCTACTGTCAAATATAATTTGAAATTGGTTTCCTTCACTTTTTTTTTGTTTTCATGCTAAAAAAAAATGAAATATTTAATATCAAAGGCATGTCAATTGAGTACCTTGAAAAACATATAATTAAATACCCAAAAATAAAATTTCATATAGATCAATTACCTTACAATTCTTGCAGTTATTGTCAAATATAATTTGAAATTGGTTTCCTTCTCTTTTTTTTTGTTTTCACTCTAAAAAGCAAAAATGAAACATTTAAAATCAAAGGCACATGACTTGAGTGTATTGAAAAACATATAATTAAAAGCCCAAAAATAAAATTTCATATAGATCAATTACCTTACAATTTTTGCAGTTATGGTCAAATATAATTTGAAATTGGTTTCCTTCTCTTTTTTTGTGTGTTTTCATGCTAAAAAAAAAAAAGAAAATAACATTTAATATCAAAAGCACGTCACTTAAGTGCAATGAAAAACATATAATTAAAAGCCCCAACATAAAATTTCATATAGATCAATTACCTTAAAATTCTTGGAGCTACTGTCAAATATAATTTGAAATTGGTTTCCTTCACTTTTTTTTTTGTTTTCATGTTAAAAAAAAAAAAGAAAATAACATTTAATATCAAAAGCACGTCACTTAAGTGCAATGAAAAACATAATTAAAAGCCCAAAAATAAAATTTCATATAGATCAATTACCTTAAAATTCTTGGATCTACTGTCAAATATAATTTGAAATTGGTTTCCTTCACTTTTTTTTTTTGTTTTCATGCTAAAAAAAAAAAAAATATATTTAATATCAAAGGCATGTCAATTGAGTACCTTGAAAAACATATAATTAAAAGTCCAAAAATAAAATGTCATATAGATCAATTACCTTACAATTCTTGCAGTTATTGTCAAATATAATTTGAAATTGGTTTTCTTCTCTTTTTTTTGTTTTCACTCTAAAAAACAAAAATGAAACATTTAAAATCAAAGGCACATGACCTGAGTGTATTCAAAAACATATAATTAAAAGCCCAAAAATAAAATTTCATATAGATCAATTACCTTACAATTTTTGCAGTTATGGTCAAATATAATTTGAAATTGGTTTCCTTCTCTTTTTTTGTGTGTTTTCATGCTAAAAAAAAAAAGAAAATAACATTTAATATCAAAAGCACGTCACTTAAGTGCAATGAAAAACATATAATTAAAATCCCCAACATAAAATTTCATATAGATCAATTACCTTAAAATTCTTGGATCTACTGTCAAATATAATTTGAAATTGGTTTCCTTCACTTTTTTTTTTGTTTTCATGCTAAAAAAAAAATGAAATATTTAATATCAAAGGCATGTCAATTGAGTACCTTGAAAAACATATAATTAAATGCCCAAAAATAAAATTTCATATAGATCAATTACCTTACAATTCTTGCAGTTATTGTCAAATATAATTTGAAATTGGTTTCCTTCTCTTTTTTTTTGTTTTCACTCTAAAAAGCAAAAATGAAACATTTAAAATCAAAGGCACATGACTTGAGTGTATTGAAAAACATATAATTAAAAGCCCAAAAATAAAATTTCATATAGATCAATTACCTTACAATTTTTGCAGTTATGGTCAAATATAATTTGAAATTGGTTTCCTTCTCTTTTTTTGTGTGTTTTCATGCTAAAAAAAAAAAAGAAAATAACATTTAATATCAAAAGCACGTCACTTAAGTGCAATGAAAAACATATAATTAAAAGCCCCAACATAAAATTTCATATAGATCAATTACCTTAAAATTCTTGGAGCTACTGTCAAATATAATTTGAAATTGGTTTCCTTCACTTTTTTTTTTTGTTTTCATGCTAAAAAAAAAAAAGAAAATAACATTTAATATCAAAAGCACGTCACTTAAGTGCAATGAAAAACATAATTAAAAGCCCAAAAATAAAATTTCATATAGATCAATTACCTTAAAATTCTTGGATCTACTGTCAAATATAATTTGAAATTGGTTTCCTTCACTTTTTTTTTTTGTTTTCATGCTAAAAAAAAAAAAAAAATATTTAATATCAAAGGCATGTCAATTGAGTACCTTGAAAAACATATAATTAAAAGTCCAAAAATAAAATGTCATATAGATCAATTACCTTACAATTCTTGCAGTTATTGTCAAATATAATTTGAAATTGGTTTCCTTCTCTTTTTTTTGTTTTCACTCTAAAAAACAAAAATGAAACATTTAAAATCAAAGGCACATGACCTGAGTGTATTCAAAAACATATAATTAAAAGCCCAAAAATAAAATTTCATATAGATCAATTAATTTACAATTTTTGCAGTTATGGTCAAATATAATTTGAAATTGGTTTCCTTCTCTTTTTTTGTGTGTTTTCATGCTAAAAAAAAAAAAGAAAATAACATTTAATATCAAAAGCACGTCACTTAAGTGCAATGAAAAACATATAATTAAAAGCCCCAACATAAAATTTCATATAGATCAATTACCTTAAAATTCTTGGATCTACTGTCAAATATAATTTGAAATTGGTTTCCTTCACTTTTTTTTTGTTTTCATGCTAAAAAAAAATGAAATATTTAATATCAAAGGCATGTCAATTGAGTACCTTGAAAAACATATAATTAAATACCCAAAAATAAAATTTCATATAGATCAATTACCTTACAATTCTTGCAGTTATTGTCAAATATAATTTGAAATTGGTTTCCTTCTCTTTTTTTTTGTTTTCACTCTAAAAAGCAAAAATGAAACATTTAAAATCAAAGGCACATGACTTGAGTGTATTGAAAAACATATAATTAAAAGCCCAAAAATAAAATTTCATATAGATCAATTACCTTACAATTTTTGCAGTTATGGTCAAATATAATTTGAAATTGGTTTCCTTCTCTTTTTTTGTGTGTTTTCATGCTAAAAAAAAAAAAAGAAAATAACATTTAATATCAAAAGCACGTCACTTAAGTGCAATGAAAAACATATAATTAAAAGCCCCAACATAAAATTTCATATAGATCAATTACCTTAAAATTCTTGGAGCTACTGTCAAATATAATTTGAAATTGGTTTCCTTCTTTTTTGTGTGTTTTCATGCTAAAAAAAAAAAAGAAAATAACATTTAATATCAAAAGCACGTCACTTAAGTGCAATGAAAAACATAATTAAAAGCCCAAAAATAAAATTTCATATAGATCAATTACCTTAAAATTCTTGGATCTACTGTCAAATATAATTTGAAATTGGTTTCCTTCACTTTTTTTTTTTGTTTTCATGCTAAAAAAAAAAAAAAAAATTTAATATCAAAGGCATATCAATTGAGTACCTTGAAAAACATATAATTAAAAGCCCAAAAATAAAATGTCATATAGATCAATTACCTTACAATTCTTGCAGTTATTGTCAAATATAATTTGAAATTGGTTTCCTTCTCTTTTTTTTGTTTTCACTCTAAAAAACAAAACTGAAACATTTAAAATCAAAGGCACATGACTTGAGTATATTGAAAAACATATAATTAAAAGCCTAAAAATAAAATTTAATATATATCATTTACCTTACAATTCTTGCAGTTATGGTCAAATATAATTTGAAATTGGTTTCCTTCTCTTTTTTTTGTGTGTTTTCATGCTAAAAAAAAAAGAAAATAACATTTAATATCAAAAGCACGTCACTTAAGTGCAATGAAAAACATATAATTAAAAGCCCCAACATAAAATTTCATATAGATCAATTACCTTAAAATTCTTGGAGCTACTGTCAAATATAAGTTGAAATTGGTTTCCTTCACTTTTTCTTTTTGTTTTCATGCTAAAAAAAATGAAATATTTAATATCAAAGGCATGTCAATTGAGTACCTTGAAAAACATATAATTAAAAGCCCAAAAACAAAATTTCATATAGATCAATTACCTTACAATTCTTGCAGTTATGGTCAAATATAATTTGAAATTGGTTTCCTTCTCTTTTTTTTGTTTTCACTCTAAAAAACAAAAATTAAACGTTTAAAATCAAAGGCACATGACTTGAGTGTATTGAAAAACATATAATTAAAAGCCCAAAAATAAAATTTCATATAGATCAATTACCTTACAATTCTTGCAGTTATGGTCAAATATAATTTGAAATTGGTTTCCTTCTCTTTTTTTGTGTGTTTTCATGCTAAAAAAAAAGAAAATAACATTTAATATCAAAAGCACATCACTTAAGTGCAATGAAAAACATATAATTAAAAGCCCCAACATAAAATTTCATATAGATCAATTACCTTAAAATTCTTGGAGCTACTGTCAAATATAACTTGAAATTGGTTTCCTTCACTTTTTTTTTTGTTTTCATGCTAAAAAAAATGAAATATTTAATATCAAAGGCATGTCAATTGAGTACCTTGAAAAACATATAATTAAAAGCCCAAAAATAAAATTTCATATAGATCAATTACCTTACAATTCTTGCAGTTATGGTCAAATATAATTTGAAATTGGTTTCCTTCTCTTTTTTTTGTTTTCACTCTAAAAAACAGAAATGAAACATTTAAAATCAAAGGCACATGACTTGAGTGTATTGAAAAACATATAATTAAAAGTCTAAAAATAAAATTTAATATATATCATTTACCTTACAATTCTTGCTGTTATGGTCAAATATAATTTGAAATTGGTTTCCTTCTCTTTTTTGTGTGTTTTCATGCTAAAAAAAAAAATAACATTTAATATCAAAAGCACGTCACTTAAATGCAATGAAAAACATATAATTAGAAGCCCAACAATAAAATTTCATATAGATCAATTACCTTAAAATTCTTGGAGCTACTGTCAAATATAATTTGAAATTGGTTTCCTTCACTTTTTTTTTTTTTTCATGCTAAAAAAAAATGAAATATTTAATATCAAAGGCATGTCAATTGAGTACCTTGAAAAACATATAATTAAATGCCCAAAAATAAAATTTCATATAGATCAATTACCTTACAATTCTTGCAGTTATTGTCAAATATAATTTGAAATTGGTTTCCTTCTCTTTTTTTTTGTTTTCACGCTAAAAAGCAAAAATGAAACATTTAAAATCAAAGGCACATGACTTGAGTGTATTGAAAAACATATAATTAAAAGCCCAAAAATAAAATTTCATATAGATCAATTACCTTACAATTTTTGCAGTTATGGTCAAATATAATTTGAAATTGGTTTCCTTCTCTTTTTTTGTGTGTTTTCATGCTAAAAAAAAAAAAGAAAATAACATTTAATATCAAAAGCACGTCACTTAAGTGCAATGAAAAACATATAATTAAAAGCCCCAACATAAAATTTCATATAGATCAATTACCTTAAAATTCTTGGAGCTACTGTCAAATATAATTTGAAATTGGTTTCCTTCTTTTTTGTGTGTTTTCATGCTAAAAAAAAAAAAAGAAAATAACATTTAATATCAAAAGCACGTCACTTAAGTGCAATGAAAAACATAATTAAAAGCCCAAAAATAAAATTTCATATAGATCAATTACCTTAAAATTCTTGGATCTACTGTCAAATATAATTTGAAATTGGTTTCCTTCACTTTTTTTTTTTGTTTTCATGCTAAAAAAAAAAAAAAATATTTAATATCAAAGGCATATCAATTGAGTACCTTGAAAAACATATAATTAAAAGCCCAAAAATAAAATGTCATATAGATCAATTACCTTACAATTCTTGCAGTTATTGTCAAATATAATTTGAAATTGGTTTCCTTCTCTTTTTTTTGTTTTCACTCTAAAAAACAAAAATGAAACATTTAAAATCAAAGGCACATGACTTGAGTGTTTTGATAAACATATAATTAAAAGCCTAAAAATAAAATTTAATATATATCATTTACCTTACAATTCTTGCAGTTATGGTCAAATATAATTTGAAATTGGTTTCCTTCTCTTTTTTTTGTGTGTTTTCATGCTAAAAAAAAAAAGAAAATAACATTTAATATCAAAAGCACGTCACTTAAGTACAATGAAAAACAGATAATTAAAAGCCCCAACATAAAATTTCATATAGATCAATTACCTTAAAATTCTTGGAGGTACTGTCAAATATAAGTTGAAATTGGTTTCCTTCACTTTTTCTTTTTGTTTTCATGCTAAAAAAAAATGAAATATTTAATATCAAAGGCATGTCAATTGAGTACCTTGAAAAACATATAATTAAAAGCCCAAAAATAAAATTTCATATAGATCAATTACCTTACAATTCTTGCAGTTATGGTCAAATATAATTTGAAATTGGTTTCCTTCTCTTTTTTTTGTTTTCACTCTAAAAAACAAAAATGAAACATTTAAAATCAAAGGCACATGACTTGAGTGTATTGAAAAACATATAATTAAAAGCCCAAAAATAAAATTTCATATAGATCAATTACCTTACAATTCTTGCAGTTATGGTCAAATATAATTTGAAATTGGTTTCCTTCTCTTTTTTTGTGTGTTTTCATGCTAAAAAAAAAGAAAATAACATTTAATATCAAAAGCACGTCACTTAAGTGCAATGAAAAACATATAATTAAAAGCCCCAACATAAAATTTCATATAGATCAATTACCTTAAAATTCTTGGAGCTACTGTCAAATATAATTTGAAATTGGTTTCCTTCACTTTTTTTTTTTGTTTTCATACTAAAAAAAAAAAAAAAAATAACATTTAATATCAAAAGCACGTCACTTAAGTGCAATGAAAAACATAATTAAAAGCCCAAAAATAAAATTTCATATAGATCAATTACCTTAAAATTCTTGGATCTACTGTCAAATATAATTTGAAATTGGTTTCCTTCACTTTTTTTTTTTGTTTTCATGCTAAAAAAAAAAAAAAAATATTTAATATCAAAGGCATGTCAATTGAGTACCTTGAAAAACATATAATTAAAAGTCCAAAAATAAAATGTCATATAGATCAATTACCTTACAATTCTTGCAGTTATTGTCAAATATAATTTGAAATTGGTTTCCTTCTCTTTTTTTTGTTTTCACTCTAAAAAACAAAAATGAAACATTTAAAATCAAAGGCACATGACCTGAGTGTATTCAAAAACATATAATTAAAAGCCCAAAAATAAAATTTCATATAGATCAATTATCTTACAATTCTTGCAGTTATGGTCAAATATAATTTGAAATTGGTTTCCTTCTCTTTTTTTGTGTGTTTTCATGCTAAAAAAAAAAAAGAAAATAACATTTAATATCAAAAGCACGTCACTTAAGTGCAATGAAAAACATATAATTAAAAGCCCCAACATAAAATTTCATATAGATCAATTACCTTAAAATTCTTGGAGCTACTGTCAAATATAATTTGAAATTGGTTTCCTTCACTTTTTTTTTTTGTTTTCATGCTAAAAAAAAAAAAGAAAATAACATTTAATATCAAAAGCACGTCACTTAAGTGCAATGAAAAACATAATTAAAAGCCCAAAAATAAAATTTCATATAGATCAATTACCTTAAAATTCTTGGATCTACTGTCAAATATAATTTGAAATTGGTTTCCTTCACTTTTTTTTTTTGTTTTCATGCTAAAAAAAAAAAAAAAATATTTAATATCAAAGGCATATCAATTGAGTACCTTGAAAAACATATAATTAAAAGCCCAAAAATAAAATGTCATATAGATCAATTACCTTACAATTCTTGCAGTTATTGTCAAATATAATTTGAAATTGGTTTCCTTCTCTTTTTTTTGTTTTCACTCTAAAAAACAAAACTGAAACATTTAAAATCAAAGGCACATGACTTGAGTGTATTGAAAAACATATAATTAAAAGCCTAAAAATAAAATTTAATATATATCATTTGCCTTACAATTCTTGCAGTTATGGTCAAATATAATTTGAAATTGGTTTCCTTCTCTTTTTTTTGTGTGTTTTCATGCTAAAAAAAAAAAGAAAATAACATTTAATATCAAAAGCACGTCACTTAAGTGCAATGAAAAACATATAATTAAAATCCCCAACATAAAATTTCATATAGATCAATTACCTTAAAATTCTTGGAGCTACTGTCAAATATAAGTTGAAATTGGTTTCCTTCACTTTTTCTTTTTGTTTTCATGCTAAAAAAAAATGAAATATTTAATATCAAAGGCATGTCAATTGAGTACCTTGAAAAACATATAATTAAAAGCCCAAAAATAAAATTTCATATAGATCAATTACCTTACAATTCTTGCAGTTATGGTCAAATATAATTTGAAATTGGTTTCCTTTTCTTTTTTTTGTTTTCACTCTAAAAAACAAAAATGAAACATTTAAAATCAAAGGCACATGACTTGAGTGTATTGAAAAACATATAATTAAAAGCCCAAAAATAAAATTTCATATAGATCAATTACCTTACAATTTTTGCAGTTATGGTCAAATATAATTTGAAATTGGTTTCCTTCTCTTTTTTTGTGTGTTTTCATGCTAAAAAAAAAAAAGAAAAAAACATTTAATATCAAAAGCACGTCACTTAAGTGCAATGAAAAACATATAATTAAAAGCCCCAACATAAAATTTCATATAGATCAATTACCTTAAAATTCTTGGAGCTACTGTCAAATATAATTTGAAATTGGTTTCCTTCTTTTTTGTGTGTTTTCATGCTAAAAAAAAAAAAGAAAATAACATTTAATATCAAAAGCACGTCACTTAAGTGCAATGAAAAACATAATTAAAAGCCCAAAAATAAAATTTCATATAGATCAATTACCTTAAAATTCTTGGATCTACTGTCAAATATAATTTGAAATTGGTTTCCTTCACTTTTTTTTTTTGTTTTCATGCTAAAAAAAAAAAAAAAAATTTAATATCAAAGGCATATCAATTGAGTACCTTGAAAAACATATAATTAAAAGCCCAAAAATAAAATGTCATATAGATCAATTACCTTACAATTCTTGCAGTTATTGTCAAATATAATTTGAAATTGGTTTCCTTCTCTTTTTTTTGTTTTCACTCTAAAAAACAAAACTGAAACATTTAAAATCAAAGGCACATGACTTGAGTGTATTGAAAAACATATAATTAAAAGCCTAAAAATAAAATTTAATATATATCATTTACCTTACAATTCTTGCAGTTATGGTCAAATATAATTTGAAATTGGTTTCCTTCTCTTTTTTTTTGTGTGTTTTCATGCTAAAAAAAAAAGAAAATAACATTTAATATCAAAAGCACGTCACTTAAGTGTAATGAAAAACATATAATTAAAAGCCCCAACATAAAATTTCATATAGATCAATTACCTTAAAATTCTTGGAGCTACTGTCAAATATAAGTTGAAATTGGTTTCCTTCACTTTTTCTTTTTGTTTTCATGCTAAAAAAAATGAAATATTTAATATCAAAGGCATGTCAATTGAGTACCTTGAAAAACATATAATTAAAAGCCCAAAAATAAAATTTCATATAGATCAATTACCTTACAATTCTTGCAGTTATGGTCAAATATAATTTGAAATTGGTTTCCTTCTCTTTTTTTTGTTTTCACTCTAAAAAACAAAAATGAAACGTTTAAAATCAAAGGCACATGACTTGAGTGTATTGAAAAACATATAATTAAAAGCCCAAAAATAAAATTTCATATAGATCAATTACCTTACAATTCTTGCAGTTATGGTCAAATATAATTTGAAATTGGTTTCCTTCTCTTTTTTTGTGTGTTTTCATGCTAAAAAAAAAAGAAAATAACATTTAATATCAAAAGCACATCACTTAAGTGCAATGAAAAACATATAATTAAAAGCCCCAACATAAAATTTCATATAGATCAATTACCTTAAAATTCTTGGAGCTACTGTCAAATATAACTTGAAATTGGTTTCCTTCACTTTTTTTTTTGTTTTCATGCTAAAAAAAATGAAATATTTAATATCAAAGGCATGTCAATTGAGTACCTTGAAAAACATATAATTAAAAGCCCAAAAATAAAATTTCATATAGATCAATTACCTTACAATTCTTGCAGTTATGGTCAAATATAATTTGAAATTGGTTTCCTTCTCTTTTTTTTGTTTTCACTCTAAAAAACAGAAATGAAACATTTAAAATCAAAGGCACATGACTTGAGTGTATTGAAAAACATATAATTAAAAGCCTAAAAATAAAATTTAATATATATCATTTACCTTACAATTCTTGCTGTTATGGTCAAATATAATTTGAAATTGGTTTCCTTCTCTTTTTTGTGTGTTTTCATGCTAAAAAAAAAAATAACATTTAATATCAAAAGCACGTCACTTAAATGCAATGAAAAACATATAATTAAAAGCCCAACAATAAAATTTCATATAGATCAATTACCTTAAAATTCTTGGAGCTACTGTCAAATATAATTTGAAATTGGTTTCCTTCACTTTTTTTTTTTTTCATGCTAAAAAAAAATGAAATATTTAATATCAAAGGCATGTCAATTGAGTACCTTGAAAAACATATAATTAAATGCCCAAAAATAAAATTTCATATAGATCAATTACCTTACAATTCTTGCAGTTATTGTCAAATATAATTTGAAATTGGTTTCCTTCTCTTTTTTTTTGTTTTCACGCTAAAAAGCAAAAATGAAACATTTAAAATCAAAGGCACATGACTTGAGTGTATTGAAAAACATATAATTAAAAGCCCAAAAATAAAATTTCATATAGATCAATTACCTTACAATTTTTGCAGTTATGGTCAAATATAATTTGAAATTGGTTTCCTTCTCTTTTTTTGTGTGTTTTCATGCTAAAAAAAAAAAAGAAAATAACATTTAATATCAAAAGCACGTCACTTAAGTGCAATGAAAAACATATAATTAAAAGCCCCAACATAAAATTTCATATAGATCAATTACCTTAAAATTCTTGGAGCTACTGTCAAATATAATTTGAAATTGGTTTCCTTCTTTTTTGTGTGTTTTCATGCTAAAAAAAAAAAAGAAAATAACATTTAATATCAAAAGCACGTCACTTAAGTGCAATGAAAAACATAATTAAAAGCCCAAAAATAAAATTTCATATAGATCAATTACCTTAAAATTCTTGGATCTACTGTCAAATATAATTTGAAATTGGTTTCCTTCACTTTTTTTTTTTGTTTTCATGCTAAAAAAAAAAAAAATATTTAATATCAAAGGCATATCAATTGAGTACCTTGAAAAACATATAATTAAAAGCCCAAAAATAAAATGTCATATAGATCAATTACCTTACAATTCTTGCAGTTATTGTCAAATATAATTTGAAATTGGTTTCCTTCTCTTTTTTTTGTTTTCACTCTAAAAAACAAAAATGAAACATTTAAAATCAAAGGCACATGACTTGAGTGTTTTGAAAAACATATAATTAAAAGCCTAAAAATAAAATTTAATATATATCATTTACCTTACAATTCTTGCAGTTATGGTCAAATATAATTTGAAATTGGTTTCCTTCTCTTTTTTTTGTGTGTTTTCATGCTAAAAAAAAAAAGAAAATAACATTTAATATCAAAAGCACGTCACTTAAGTGCAATGAAAAACATATAATTAAAAGCCCCAACATAAAATTTCATATAGATCAATTACCTTAAAATTCTTGGAGGTACTGTCAAATATAAGTTGAAATTGGTTTCCTTCACTTTTTCTTTTTGTTTTCATGCTAAAAAAAAATGAAATATTTAATATCAAAGGCATGTCAATTGAGTACCTTGAAAAACATATAATTAAAAGCCCAAAAATAAAATTTCATATAGATCAATTACCTTACAATTCTTGCAGTTATGGTCAAATATAATTTGAAATTGGTTTCCTTCTCTTTTTTTTGTTTTCACTCTAAAAAACAAAAATGAAACATTTAAAATCAAAGGCACATGACTTGAGTGTATTGAAAAACATATAATTAAAAGCCCAAAAATAAAATTTCATATAGATCAATTACCTTACAATTCTTGCAGTTATGGTCAAATATAATTTGAAATTGGTTTCCTTCTCTTTTTTTGTGTGTTTTCATGCTAAAAAAAAAGAAAATAACATTTAATATCAAAAGCACGTCACTTAAGTGCAATGAAAAACATATAATTAAAAGCCCCAACATAAAATTTCATATAGATCAATTACCTTAAAATTCTTGGAGCTACTGTCAAATATAATTTGAAATTGGTTTCCTTCACTTTTTTTTTTTGTTTTCATACTAAAAAAAAAAAAAAAAATAACGTTTAATATCAAAAGCACGTCACTTAAGTGCAATGAAAAACATAATTAAAAGCCCAAAAATAAAATTTCATATAGATCAATTACCTTAAAATTCTTGGATCTACTGTCAAATATAATTTGAAATTGGTTTCCTTCACTTTTTTTTTTTGTTTTCATGCTAAAAAAAAAAAAAAATATTTAATATCAAAGGCATGTCAATTGAGTACCTTGAAAAACATATAATTAAAAGTCCAAAAATAAAATGTCATATAGATCAATTACCTTACAATTCTTGCAGTTATTGTCAAATATAATTTGAAATTGGTTTCCTTCTCTTTTTTTTGTTTTCACTCTAAAAAACAAAAATGAAACATTTAAAATCAAAGGCACATGACCTGAGTGTATTCAAAAACATATAATTAAAAGCCCAAAAATAAAATTTCATATAGATCAATTACCTTACAATTCTTGCAGTTATGGTCAAATATAATTTGAAATTGGTTTCCTTCTCTTTTTTTGTGTGTTTTCATGCTAAAAAAAAAAAAGAAAATAACATTTAATATCAAAAGCACGTCACTTAAGTGCAATGAAAAACATATAATTAAAAGCCCCAACATAAAATTTCATATAGATCAATTACCTTAAAATTCTTGGAGCTACTGTCAAGTTGAAATTGGTTTCCTTCACTTTTTCTTTTTGTTTTCATGCTAAAAAAAAATGAAATATTTAATATCAAAGGCATGTCAATTGAGTACCTTGAAAAACATATAATTAAAAGCCCAAAAATAAAATTTCATATAGATCAATTACCTTACAATTCTTGCAGTTATGGTCAAATATAATTTGAAATTGGTTTCCTTTTCTTTTTTTTGTTTTCACTCTAAAAAACAAAAATGAAACATTTAAAATCAAAGGCACATGACTTGAGTGTATTGAAAAACATATAATTAAAAGCCCAAAAATAAAATTTCATATAGATCAATTACCTTACAATTCTTGCAGTTATGGTCAAATATAATTTGAAATTGGTTTCCTTCTCTTTTTTTGTGTGTTTTCATGCTAAAAAAAAAAGAAAATAACATTTAATATCAAAAGCACGTCACTTAAGTGCAATGAAAAACATATAATTAAAAGCCCCAACATAAAATTTCATATAGATCAATTACCTTAAAATTCTTGGAGCTACTGTCAAATATAATTTGAAATTGGTTTCCTTCACTTTTTTTTTGTTTTCATGCTAAAAAAAAATGAAATATTTAATATCAAAGGCATGTCAATTGAGTACCTTGAAAAACATATAATTAAATACCCAAAAATAAAATTTCATATAGATCAATTACCTTACAATTCTTGCAGTTATTGTCAAATATAATTTGAAATTGGTTTCCTTCTCTTTTTTTTTGTTTTCACTCTAAAAAGCAAAAATGAAACATTTAAAATCAAAGGCACATGACTTGAGTGTATTGAAAAACATATAATTAAAAGCCCAAAAATAAAATTTCATATAGATCAATTACCTTACAATTTTTGCAGTTATGGTCAAATATAATTTGAAATTGGTTTCCTTCTCTTTTTTTGTGTGTTTTCATGCTAAAAAAAAAAAAGAAAATAACATTTAATATCAAAAGCACGTCACTTAAGTGCAATGAAAAACATATAATTAAAAGCCCCAACATAAAATTTCATATAGATCAATTACCTTAAAATTCTTGGAGCTACTGTCAAATATAATTTGAAATTGGTTTCCTTCTTTTTTGTGTGTTTTCATGCTAAAAAAAAAAAGAAAATAACATTTAATATCAAAAGCACGTCACTTAAGTGCAATGAAAAACATAATTAAAAGCCCAAAAATAAAATTTCATATAGATCAATTACCTTAAAATTCTTGGATCTACTGTCAAATATAATTTGAAATTGGTTTCCTTCACTTTTTTTTTTTGTTTTCATGCTAAAAAAAAAAAAAAAAATTTAATATCAAAGGCATATCAATTGAGTACCTTGAAAAACATATAATTAAAAGCCCAAAAATAAAATGTCATATAGATCAATTACCTTACAATTCTTGCAGTTATTGTCAAATATAATTTGAAATTGGTTTCCTTCTCTTTTTTTTGTTTTCACTCTAAAAAACAAAACTGAAACATTTAAAATCAAAGGCACATGACTTGAGTGTATTGAAAAACATATAATTAAAAGCCTAAAAATAAAATTTAATATATATCATTTACCTTAACAATTCTTGCAGTTATGGTCAAATATAATTTGAAATTGGTTTCCTTCTCTTTTTTTTGTGTGTTTTCATGCTAAAAAAAAAAAAAAATAACATTTAATATCAAAAGCACGTCACTTAAGTGCAATGAAAAACATATAATTAAAAGCCCCAACATAAAATTTCATATAGATCAATTACCTTAAAATTCTTGGAGCTACTGTCAAATATAAGTTGAAATTGGTTTCCTTCACTTTTTCTTTTTGTTTTCATGCTAAAAAAAATGAAATATTTAATATCAAAGGCATGTCAATTGAGTACCTTGAAAAACATATAATTAAAAGCCCAAAAACAAAATTTCATATAGATCAATTACCTTACAATTCTTGCAGTTATGGTCAAATATAATTTGAAATTGGTTTCCTTCTCTTTTTTTTGTTTTCACTCTAAAAAACAAAAATGAAACATTTAAAATCAAAGGCACATGACTTGAGTGTATTGAAAAACATATAATTAAAAGCCCAAAAATAAAATTTCATATAGATCAATTACCTTACAATTCTTGCAGTTATGGTCAAATATAATTTGAAATTGGTTTCCTTCTCTTTTTTTGTGTGTTTTCATGCTAAAAAAAAAGAAAATAACATTTAATATCAAAAGCACATCACTTAAGTGCAATGAAAAACATATAATTAAAAGCCCCAACATAAAATTTCATATAGATCAATTACCTTAAAATTCTTGGAGCTACTGTCAAATATAACTTGAAATTGGTTTCCTTCACTTTTTTTTTTTGTTTTCATGCTAAAAAAAAATAAAATATTTAATATCAAAGGCATGTCAATTGAGTACCTTGAAAAACATATAATTAAAAGCCCAAAAATAAAATGTCATATAGATCAATTACCTTACAATTCTTGCAGTTATTGTCAAATATAATTTGAAATTGGTTTCCTTCTCTTTTTTTTTGTTTTCACGCTAAAAAACAAAAATGAAACATTTAAAATCAAAGGCACATGACTTGAGTGTATTGAAAAAGATATAATTAAAAGCCCAAAAATAAAATTTCATATAGATCAATTACCTTACAATTTTTGCAGTTATGGTCAAATATAATTTGAAATTGGTTTCCTTCTCTTTTTTTGTGTGTTTTCATGCTAAAAAAAAAGAAAATAACATTTAATATCAAAAGCCCGTCACTTAAGTGCAATGAAAAACATATAATTAAAAGCCCCAACATAAAATTTCATATAGATCAATTACCTTAAAATTCTTGGAGCTACTGTCAAATATAACTTGAAATTGGTTTCCTTCACTTTTTTTTTGGTTTTCATGCTAAAAAAAAATGAAATATTTAATATCAAAGGCATGTCAATTGAGTACCTTGAAAAACATATAATTAAAAGCCCAAAAATAAAATTTCATATAGATCAATTACCTTACAATTCTTGCAGTTATGGTCAAATATAATTTTAAATTGATTTCCTTCTCTTTTTTTTGTTTTCACTCTAAAAAACAGAAATGAAACATTTAAAATCAAAGGCACATGACTTGAGTGTATTGAAAAACATATAATTAAAAGCCTAAAAATAAAATTTAATATATATCATTTACCTTACAATTCTTGCTGTTATGGTCAAATATAATTTGAAATTGGTTTCCTTCTCTTTTTTGTGTGTTTTCATGCTAAAAAAAAAAGAAATAACATTTAATATCAAAAGCACGTCACTTAAATGCAATGAAAAACATATAATTAAAAGCCCAACAATAAAATTTCATATAGATCAATTACCTTAAAATTCTTGGAGCTACTGTCAAATATAATTTGAAATTGGTTTCCTTCTTTTTTGTGTGTTTTCATGCTAAAAAAAAAAAAAGAAAATAACATTTAATATCAAAAGCACGTCACTTAAGTGCAATGAAAAACATAATTAAAAGCCCAAAAATAAAATTTCATATAGATCAATTACCTTAAAATTCTTGGATCTACTGTCAAATATAATTTGAAATTGGTTTCCTTCACTTTTTTTTTTTGTTTTCATGCTAAAAAAAAAAAAAAATATTTAATATCAAAGGCATATCAATTGAGTACCTTGAAAAACATATAATTAAAAGCCCAAAAATAAAATGTCATATAGATCAATTACCTTACAATTCTTGCAGTTATTGTCAAATATAATTTGAAATTGGTTTCCTTCTCTGTTTTTTGTTTTCACTCTAAAAAACAAAAATGAAACATTTAAAATCAAAGGCACATGACTTGAGTGTTTTGAAAAACATATAATTAAAAGCCTAAAAATAAAATTTAATATATATCATTTACCTTACAATTCTTGCAGTTATGGTCAAATATAATTTGAAATTGGTTTCCTTCTCTTTTTTTTGTGTGTTTTCATGCTAAAAAAAAAAAGAAAATAACATTTAATATCAAAAGCACGTCACTTAAGTGCAATGAAAAACATATAATTAAAAGCCCCAACATAAAATTTCATATAGATCAATTACCTTAAAATTCTTGGAGGTACTGTCAAATATAAGTTGAAATTGGTTTCCTTCACTTTTTCTTTTTGTTTTCATGCTAAAAAAAAATGAAATATTTAATATCAAAGGCATGTCAATTGAGTACCTTGAAAAACATATAATTAAAAGCCCAAAAATAAAATTTCATATAGATCAATTACCTTACAATTCTTGCAGTTATGGTCAAATATAATTTGAAATTGGTTTCCTTCTCTTTTTTTTGTTTTCACTCTAAAAAACAAAAATGAAACATTTAAAATCAAAGGCACATGACTTGAGTGTATTGAAAAACATATAATTAAAAGCCCAAAAATAAAATTTCATATAGATCAATTACCTTACAATTCTTGCAGTTATGGTCAAATATAATTTGAAATTGGTTTCCTTCTCTTTTTTTGTGTGTTTTCATGCTAAAAAAAAAGAAAATAACATTTAATATCAAAAGCACGTCACTTAAGTGCAATGAAAAACATATAATTAAAAGCCCCAACATAAAATTTCATATAGATCAATTACCTTAAAATTCTTGGAGCTACTGTCAAATATAATTTGAAATTGGTTTCCTTCACTTTTTTTTTTTGTTTTCATACTAAAAAAAAAAAAAAAAATAACGTTTAATATCAAAAGCACGTCACTTAAGTGCAATGAAAAACATAATTAAAAGCCCAAAAATAAAATTTCATATAGATCAATTACCTTAAAATTCTTGGATCTACTGTCAAATATAATTTGAAATTGGTTTCCTTCACTTTTTTTTTTTGTTTTCATGCTAAAAAAAAAAAAAAAATATTTAATATCAAAGGCATGTCAATTGAGTACCTTGAAAAACATATAATTAAAAGTCCAAAAATAAAATGTCATATAGATCAATTACCTTACAATTCTTGCAGTTATTGTCAAATATAATTTGAAATTGGTTTCCTTCTCTTTTTTTTGTTTTCACTCTAAAAAACAAAAATGAAACATTTAAAATCAAAGGCACATGACCTGAGTGTATTCAAAAACATATAATTAAAAGCCCAAAAATAAAATTTCATATAGATCAATTACCTTACAATTCTTGCAGTTATGGTCAAATATAATTTGAAATTGGTTTCCTTCTCTTTTTTTGTGTGTTTTCATGCTAAAAAAAAAAAAGAAAATAACATTTAATATCAAAAGCACGTCACTTAAGTGCAATGAAAAACATATAATTAAAAGCCCCAACATAAAATTTCATATAGATCAATTACCTTAAAATTCTTGGAGCTACTGTCAAATATAATTTGAAATTGGTTTCCTTCACTTTTTTTTTTTGTTTTCATGCTAAAAAAAAAAAAGAAAATAACATTTAATATCAAAAGCACGTCACTTAAGTGCAATGAAAAACATAATTAAAAGCCCAAAAATAAAATTTCATATAGATCAATTACCTTAAAATTCTTGGATCTACTGTCAAATATAATTTGAAATTGGTTTCCTTCACTTTTTTTTTTTGTTTTCATGCTAAAAAAAAAAAAAAAATATTTAATATCAAAGGCATATCAATTGAGTACCTTGAAAAACATATAATTAAAAGCCCAAAAATAAAATGTCATATAGATCAATTACCTTACAATTCTTGCAGTTATTGTCAAATATAATTTGAAATTGGTTTCCTTCTCTTTTTTTTGTTTTCACTCTAAAAAACAAAACTGAAACATTTAAAATCAAAGGCACATGACTTGAGTGTATTGAAAAACATATAATTAAAAGCCTAAAAATAAAATTTAATATATATCATTTACCTTACAATTCTTGCAGTTATGGTCAAATATAATTTGAAATTGGTTTCCTTCTCTTTTTTTTGTGTGTTTTCATGCTAAAAAAAAAAAGAAAATAACATTTAATATCAAAAGCACGTCACTTAAGTGCAATGAAAAACATATAATTAAAAGCCCCAACATAAAATTTCATATAGATCAATTACCTTAAAATTCTTGGAGCTACTGTCAAATATAAGTTGAAATTGGTTTCCTTCACTTTTTCTTTTTGTTTTCATGCTAAAAAAAAATGAAATATTTAATATCAAAGGCATGTCAATTGAGTACCTTGAAAAACATATAATTAAAAGCCCAAAAATAAAATTTCATATAGATCAATTACCTTACAATTCTTGCAGTTATGGTCAAATATAATTTGAAATTGGTTTCCTTTTCTTTTTTTTGTTTTCACTCTAAAAAACAAAAATGAAACATTTAAAATCAAAGGCACATGACTTGAGTGTATTGAAAAACATATAATTAAAAGCCCAAAAATAAAATTTCATATAGATCAATTACCTTACAATTCTTGCAGTTATGGTCAAATATAATTTGAAATTGGTTTCCTTCTCTTTTTTTGTGTGTTTTCATGCTAAAAAAAAAAGAAAATAACATTTAATATCAAAAGCACGTCACTTAAGTGCAATGAAAAACATATAATTAAAAGCCCCAACATAAAATTTCATATAGATCAATTACCTTAAAATTCTTGGAGCTACTGTCAAATATAATTTGAAATTGGTTTCCTTCACTTTTTTTTTGTTTTCATGCTAAAAAAAAATGAAATATTTAATATCAAAGGCATGTCAATTGAGTACCTTGAAAAACATATAATTAAATACCCAAAAATAAAATTTCATATAGATCAATTACCTTACAATTCTTGCAGTTATTGTCAAATATAATTTGAAATTGGTTTCCTTCTCTTTTTTTTTGTTTTCACTCTAAAAAGCAAAAATGAAACATTTAAAATCAAAGGCACATGACTTGAGTGTATTGAAAAACATATAATTAAAAGCCCAAAAATAAAATTTCATATAGATCAATTACCTTACAATTTTTGCAGTTATGGTCAAATATAATTTGAAATTGGTTTCCTTCTCTTTTTTTGTGTGTTTTCATGCTAAAAAAAAAAAAGAAAATAACATTTAATATCAAAAGCACGTCACTTAAGTGCAATGAAAAACATATAATTAAAAGCCCCAACATAAAATTTCATATAGATCAATTACCTTAAAATTCTTGGAGCTACTGTCAAATATAATTTGAAATTGGTTTCCTTCTTTTTTGTGTGTTTTCATGCTAAAAAAAAAAAGAAAATAACATTTAATATCAAAAGCACGTCACTTAAGTGCAATGAAAAACATAATTAAAAGCCCAAAAATAAAATTTCATATAGATCAATTACCTTAAAATTCTTGGATCTACTGTCAAATATAATTTGAAATTGGTTTCCTTCACTTTTTTTTTTTGTTTTCATGCTAAAAAAAAAAAAAAAAATTTAATATCAAAGGCATATCAATTGAGTACCTTGAAAAACATATAATTAAAAGCCCAAAAATAAAATGTCATATAGATCAATTACCTTACAATTCTTGCAGTTATTGTCAAATATAATTTGAAATTGGTTTCCTTCTCTTTTTTTTGTTTTCACTCTAAAAAACAAAACTGAAACATTTAAAATCAAAGGCACATGACTTGAGTGTATTGAAAAACATATAATTAAAAGCCTAAAAATAAAATTTAATATATATCATTTACCTTAACAATTCTTGCAGTTATGGTCAAATATAATTTGAAATTGGTTTCCTTCTCTTTTTTTTGTGTGTTTTCATGCTAAAAAAAAAAAAAAATAACATTTAATATCAAAAGCACGTCACTTAAGTGCAATGAAAAACATATAATTAAAAGCCCCAACATAAAATTTCATATAGATCAATTACCTTAAAATTCTTGGAGCTACTGTCAAATATAAGTTGAAATTGGTTTCCTTCACTTTTTCTTTTTGTTTTCATGCTAAAAAAAATGAAATATTTAATATCAAAGGCATGTCAATTGAGTACCTTGAAAAACATATAATTAAAAGCCCAAAAACAAAATTTCATATAGATCAATTACCTTACAATTCTTGCAGTTATGGTCAAATATAATTTGAAATTGGTTTCCTTCTCTTTTTTTTGTTTTCACTCTAAAAAACAAAAATGAAACATTTAAAATCAAAGGCACATGACTTGAGTGTATTGAAAAACATATAATTAAAAGCCCAAAAATAAAATTTCATATAGATCAATTACCTTACAATTCTTGCAGTTATGGTCAAATATAATTTGAAATTGGTTTCCTTCTCTTTTTTTGTGTGTTTTCATGCTAAAAAAAAAGAAAATAACATTTAATATCAAAAGCACATCACTTAAGTGCAATGAAAAACATATAATTAAAAGCCCCAACATAAAATTTCATATAGATCAATTACCTTAAAATTCTTGGAGCTACTGTCAAATATAACTTGAAATTGGTTTCCTTCACTTTTTTTTTTTGTTTTCATGCTAAAAAAAAATAAAATATTTAATATCAAAGGCATGTCAATTGAGTACCTTGAAAAACATATAATTAAAAGCCCAAAAATAAAATGTCATATAGATCAATTACCTTACAATTCTTGCAGTTATTGTCAAATATAATTTGAAATTGGTTTCCTTCTCTTTTTTTTTGTTTTCACGCTAAAAAACAAAAATGAAACATTTAAAATCAAAGGCACATGACTTGAGTGTATTGAAAAAGATATAATTAAAAGCCCAAAAATAAAATTTCATATAGATCAATTACCTTACAATTTTTGCAGTTATGGTCAAATATAATTTGAAATTGGTTTCCTTCTCTTTTTTTGTGTGTTTTCATGCTAAAAAAAAAGAAAATAACATTTAATATCAAAAGCCCGTCACTTAAGTGCAATGAAAAACATATAATTAAGAGCCCCAACATAAAATTTCATATAGATCAATTACCTTAAAATTCTTGGAGCTACTGTCAAATATAACTTGAAATTGGTTTCCTTCACTTTTTTTTTTGTTTTCATGCTAAAAAAAAATGAAATATTTAATATCAAAGGCATGTCAATTGAGTACCTTGAAAAACATATAATTAAAAGCCCAAAAATAAAATTTCATATAGATCAATTACCTTACAATTCTTGCAGTTATGGTCAAATATAATTTTAAATTGGTTTCCTTCTCTTTTTTGTTTTCACTCTAAAAAACAGAAATGAAACATTTAAAATCAAAGGCACATGACTTGAGTGTATTGAAAAACATATAATTAAAAGCCTAAAAATAAAATTTAATATATATCATTTACCTTACAATTCTTGCTGTTATGGTCAAATATAATTTGAAATTGGTTTCCTTCTCTTTTTTGTGTGTTTTCATGCTAAAAAAAAAAGAAATAACATTTAATATCAAAAGCACGTCACTTAAATGCAATGAAAAACATATAATTAAAAGCCCAACAATAAAATTTCATATAGATCAATTACCTTAAAATTCTTGGAGCTACTGTCAAATATAATTTAAAATTGGTTTCCTTCACTTTTTTTTTTTTTCATGCTAAAAAAAATGAAATATTTAATATCAAAGGTATGTCAATTGAGTACCTTGAAAAACATATAATTAAAAGCCCAAAAATAAAATGTCATATAGATCAATTACCTTACAATTCTTGCAGTTATTGTCAAATATAATTTGAAATTGGTTTCCTTCTCTTTTTTTTTGTTTTCACGCTAAAAAACAAAAATGAAACATTTAAAATCAAAGGCACATGACTTGAGTGTATTGAAAAAGATATAATTAAAAGCCCAAAAATAAAATTTCATATAGATCAATTACCTTACAATTTTTGCAGTTATGGTCAAATATAATTTGAAATTGGTTTCCTTCTCTATTTTTGTGTGTTTTCATGCTAAAAAAAAAAAAGAAAATAACATTTAATATCAAAAGCACGTCACTTAAGTGCAATGAAAAACATATAATTAAAAGCCCCAACATAAAATTTCATATAGATCAATTAACTTAAAATTCTTGGAGCTACTGTCAAATATAATTTGAAATTGGTTTCCTTCACTTTTTTTTTTTGTTTTCATGCTAAAAAAAAAAAAGAAAATAACATTTAATATCAAAAGCACGTCACTTAAGTGCAATGAAAAACATAATTAAAAGCCCAAAAATAAAATTTCATATAGATCAATTACCTTAAAATTCTTGGATCTACTGTCAAATATAATTTGAAATTGGTTTCCTTCACTTTTTTTTTTTGTTTTCATGCTAAAAAAAAAAAAAAAATATTTAATATCAAAGGCATATCAATTGAGTACCTTGAAAAACATATAATTAAAAGCCCAAAAATAAAATGTCATATAGATCAATTACCTTACAATTCTTGCAGTTATTGTCAAATATAATTTGAAATTGGTTTCCTTCTCTTTTTTTTGTTTTCACTCTAAAAAACAAAACTGAAACATTTAAAATCAAAGGCACATGACTTGAGTGTATTGAAAAACATATAATTAAAAGCCTAAAAATAAAATTTAATATATATCATTTACCTTACAATTCTTGCAGTTATGGTCAAATATAATTTGAAATTGGTTTCCTTCTCTTTTTTTTGTGTGTTTTCATGCTAAAAAAAAAAAGAAAATAACATTTAATATCAAAAGCACGTCACTTAAGTGCAATGAAAAACATATAATTAAAAGCCCCAACATAAAATTTCATATAGATCAATTACCTTAAAATTCTTGGAGCTACTGTCAAATATAAGTTGAAATTGGTTTCCTTCACTTTTTCTTTTTGTTTTCATGCTAAAAAAAAATGAAATATTTAATATCAAAGGCATGTCAATTGAGTACCTTGAAAAACATAATTAAAAGCCCAAAAATAAAATTTCATATAGATCAATTACCTTACAATTCTTGCAGTTATGGTCAAATATAATTTGAAATTGGTTTCCTTTTCTTTTTTTTGTTTTCACTCTAAAAAACAAAAATGAAACATTTAAAATCAAAGGCACATGACTTGAGTGTATTGAAAAACATATAATTAAAAGCCCAAAAATAAAATTTCATATAGATCAATTACCTTACAATTTTTGCAGTTATGGTCAAATATAATTTGAAATTGGTTTCCTTCTCTTTTTTTGTGTGTTTTCATGCTAAAAAAAAAAAAGAAAATAACATTTAATATCAAAAGCACGTCACTTAAGTGCAATGAAAAACATATAATTAAAAGCCCCAACATAAAATTTCATATAGATCAATTACCTTAAAATTCTTGGAGCTACTGTCAAATATAATTTGAAATTGGTTTCCTTCTTTTTTGTGTGTTTTCATGCTAAAAAAAAAAAAGAAAATAACATTTAATATCAAAAGCACGTCACTTAAGTGCAATGAAAAACATAATTAAAAGCCCAAAAATAAAATTTCATATAGATCAATTACCTTAAAATTCTTGGATCTACTGTCAAATATAATTTGAAATTGGTTTCCTTCACTTTTTTTTTTTGTTTTCATGCTAAAAAAAAAAAAAAAATATTTAATATCAAAGGCATATCAATTGAGTACCTTGAAAAACATATAATTAAAAGCCCAAAAATAAAATGTCATATAGATCAATTACCTTACAATTCTTGCAGTTATTGTCAAATATAATTTGAAATTGGTTTCCTTCTCTTTTTTTTGTTTTCACTCTAAAAAACAAAACTGAAACATTTAAAATCAAAGGCACATGACTTGAGTGTATTGAAAAACATATAATTAAAAGCCTAAAAATAAAATTTAATATATATCATTTACCTTACAATTCTTGCAGTTATGGTCAAATATAATTTGAAATTGGTTTCCTTCTCTTTTTTTTGTGTGTTTTCATGCTAAAAAAAAAAAGAAAATAACATTTAATATCAAAAGCACGTCACTTAAGTGCAATGAAAAACATATAATTAAAAGCCCCAACATAAAATTTCATATAGATCAATTACCTTAAAATTCTTGGAGCTACTGTCAAATATAAGTTGAAATTGGTTTCCTTCACTTTTTCTTTTTGTTTTCATGCTAAAAAAAAATGAAATATTTAATATCAAAGGCATGTCAATTGAGTACCTTGAAAAACATAATTAAAAGCCCAAAAATAAAATTTCATATAGATCAATTACCTTACAATTCTTGCAGTTATGGTCAAATATAATTTGAAATTGGTTTCCTTTTCTTTTTTTTGTTTTCACTCTAAAAAACAAAAATGAAACATTTAAAATCAAAGGCACATGACTTGAGTGTATTGAAAAACATATAATTAAAAGCCCAAAAATAAAATTTCATATAGATCAATTACCTTACAATTTTTGCAGTTATGGTCAAATATAATTTGAAATTGGTTTCCTTCTCTTTTTTTGTGTGTTTTCATGCTAAAAAAAAAAAAGAAAATAACATTTAATATCAAAAGCACGTCACTTAAGTGCAATGAAAAACATATAATTAAAAGCCCCAACATAAAATTTCATATAGATCAATTACCTTAAAATTCTTGGAGCTACTGTCAAATATAATTTGAAATTGGTTTCCTTCTTTTTTGTGTGTTTTCATGCTAAAAAAAAAAAAGAAAATAACATTTAATATCAAAAGCACGTCACTTAAGTGCAATGAAAAACATAATTAAAAGCCCAAAAATAAAATTTCATATAGATCAATTACCTTAAAATTCTTGGATCTACTGTCAAATATAATTTGAAATTGGTTTCCTTCACTTTTTTTTTTTGTTTTCATGCTAAAAAAAAAAAAAAAATTTAATATCAAAGGCATATCAATTGAGTACCTTGAAAAACATATAATGAAAAGCCCAAAAATAAAATGTCATATAGATCAATTACCTTACAATTCTTGCAGTTATTGTCAAATATAATTTGAAATTGGTTTCCTTCTCTTTTTTTTGTTTTCACTCTAAAAAACAAAACTGAAACATTTAAAATCAAAGGCACATGACTTGAGTGTATTGAAAAACATATAATTAAAAGCCTAAAAATAAAATTTAATATATATCATTTACCTTACAATTCTTGCAGTTATGGTCAAATATAATTTGAAATTGGTTTCCTTCTCTTTTTTTTTGTGTGTTTTCATGCTAAAAAAAAAAGAAAATAACATTTAATATCAAAAGCACGTCACTTAAGTGTAATGAAAAACATATAATTAAAAGCCCCAACATAAAATTTCATATAGATCAATTACCTTAAAATTCTTGGAGCTACTGTCAAATATAAGTTGAAATTGGTTTCCTTCACTTTTTCTTTTTGTTTTCATGCTAAAAAAAATGAAATATTTAATATCAAAGGCATGTCAATTGAGTACCTTGAAAAACATATAATTAAAAGCCCAAAAACAAAATTTCATATAGATCAATTACCTTACAATTCTTGCAGTTATGGTCAAATATAATTTGAAATTGGTTTCCTTCTCTTTTTTTTGTTTTCACTCTAAAAAACAAAAATGAAACGTTTAAAATCAAAGGCACATGACTTGAGTGTATTGAAAAACATATAATTAAAAGCCCAAAAATAAAATTTCATATAGATCAATTACCTTACAATTCTTGCAGTTATGGTCAAATATAATTTGAAATTGGTTTCCTTCTCTTTTTTTGTGTGTTTTCATGCTAAAAAAAAAGAAAATAACATTTAATATCAAAAGCACATCACTTAAGTGCAATGAAAAACATATAATTAAAAGCCCCAACATAAAATTTCATATAGATCAATTACCTTAAAATTCTTGGAGCTACTGTCAAATATAACTTGAAATTGGTTTCCTTCACTTTTTTTTTTGTTTTCATGCTAAAAAAAATGAAATATTTAATATCAAAGGCATGTCAATTGAGTACCTTGAAAAACATATAATTAAAAGCCCAAAAATAAAATTTCATATAGATCAATTACCTTACAATTTTTGCAGTTATGGTCAAATATAATTTGAAATTGGTTTCCTTCTCTTTTTTTTGTTTTCACTCTAAAAAACAGAAATGAAACATTTAAAATCAAAGGAACATGACTTGAGTGTATTGAAAAACATATAATTAAAAGCCTAAAAATAAAATTTAATATATATCATTTACCTTACAATTCTTGCTGTTATGGTCAAATATAATTTGAAATTGGTTTCCTTCTCTTTTTTGTGTGTTTTCATGCTAAAAAAAAAAATAACATTTAATATCAAAAGCACGTCACTTAAATGCAATGAAAAACATATAATTAAAAGCCCAACAATAAAATTTCATATAGATCAATTACCTTAAAATTCTTGGAGCTACTGTCAGATATAATTTGAAATTGGTTTCCTTCACTTTTTTTTTTTTTCATGCTAAAAAAAAATGAAATATTTAATATCAAAGGCATGTCAATTGAGTACCTTGAAAAACATATAATTAAATGCCCAAAAATAAAATTTCATATAGATCAATTACCTTACAATTCTTGCAGTTATTGTCAAATATAATTTGAAATTGGTTTCCTTCTCTTTTTTTTTGTTTTCACGCTAAAAAGCAAAAATGAAACATTTAAAATCAAAGGCACATGACTTGAGTGTATTGAAAAACATATAATTAAAAGCCCAAAAATAAAATTTCATATAGATCAATTACCTTACAATTTTTGCAGTTATGGTCAAATATAATTTGAAATTGGTTTCCTTCTCTTTTTTTGTGTGTTTTTATGCTAAAAAAAAAAAAGAAAATAACATTTAATATCAAAAGCACGTCACTTAAGTGCAATGAAAAACATATAATTAAAAGTCCCAACATAAAATTTCATATAGATCAATTACCTTAAAATTCTTGGAGCTACTGTCAAATATAATTTGAAATTGGTTTCCTTCTTTTTTGTGTGTTTTCATGCTAAAAAAAAAAAAAGAAAATAACATTTAATATCAAAAGCACGTCACTTAAGTGCAATGAAAAACATAATTAAAAGCCCAAAAATAAAATTTCATATAGATCAATTACCTTAAAATTCTTGGATCTACTGTCAAATATAATTTGAAATTGGTTTCCTTCACTTTTTTTTTTTGTTTTCATGCTAAAAAAAAAAAAAAAAATTTAATATCAAAGGCATATCAATTGAGTACCTTGAAAAACATATAATTAAAAGCCCAAAAATAAAATGTCATATAGATCAATTACCTTACAATTCTTGCAGTTATTGTCAAATATAATTTGAAATTGGTTTCCTTCTCTTTTTTTTGTTTTCACTCTAAAAAACAAAACTGAAACATTTAAAATCAAAGGCACATGACTTGAGTGTATTGAAAAACATATAATTAAAAGCCTAAAAATAAAATTTAATATATATCATTTACCTTACAATTCTTGCAGTTATGGTCAAATATAATTTGAAATTGGTTTCCTTCTCTTTTTTTTTGTGTGTTTTCATGCTAAAAAAAAAAGAAAATAACATTTAATATCAAAAGCACGTCACTTAAGTGTAATGAAAAACATATAATTAAAAGCCCCAACATAAAATTTCATATAGATCAATTACCTTAAAATTCTTGGAGCTACTGTCAAATATAAGTTGAAATTGGTTTCCTTCACTTTTTCTTTTTGTTTTCATGCTAAAAAAAATGAAATATTTAATATCAAAGGCATGTCAATTGAGTACCTTGAAAAACATATAATTAAAAGCCCAAAAACAAAATTTCATATAGATCAATTACCTTACAATTCTTGCAGTTATGGTCAAATATAATTTGAAATTGGTTTCCTTCTCTTTTTTTTGTTTTCACTCTAAAAAACAAAAATGAAACGTTTAAAATCAAAGGCACATGACTTGAGTGTATTGAAAAACATATAATTAAAAGCCCAAAAATAAAATTTCATATAGATCAATTACCTTACAATTCTTGCAGTTATGGTCAAATATAATTTGAAATTGGTTTCCTTCTCTTTTTTTGTGTGTTTTCATGCTAAAAAAAAAGAAAATAACATTTAATATCAAAAGCACATCACTTAAGTGCAATGAAAAACATATAATTAAAAGCCCCAACATAAAATTTCATATAGATCAATTACCTTAAAATTCTTGGAGCTACTGTCAAATATAACTTGAAATTGGTTTCCTTCACTTTTTTTTTTGTTTTCATGCTAAAAAAAATGAAATATTTAATATCAAAGGCATGTCAATTGAGTACCTTGAAAAACATATAATTAAAAGCCCAAAAATAAAATTTCATATAGATCAATTACCTTACAATTTTTGCAGTTATGGTCAAATATAGTTTGAAATTGGTTTCCTTCTCTTTTTTTTGTTTTCACTCTAAAAAACAGAAATGAAACATTTAAAATCAAAGGCACATGACTTGAGTGTATTGAAAAACATATAATTAAAAGCCTAAAAATAAAATTTAATATATATCATTTACCTTACAATTCTTGCTGTTATGGTCAAATATAATTTGAAATTGGTTTCCTTCTCTTTTTTGTGTGTTTTCATGCTAAAAAAAAAAATAACATTTAATATCAAAAGCACGTCACTTAAATGCAATGAAAAACATATAATTAAAAGCCCAACAATAAAATTTCATATAGATCAATTACCTTAAAATTCTTGGAGCTACTGTCAAATATAATTTGAAATTGGTTTCCTTCACTTTTTTTTTTTTCATGCTAAAAAAAAATGAAATATTTAATATCAAAGGCATGTCAATTGAGTACCTTGAAAAACATATAATTAAATGCCCAAAAATAAAATTTCATATAGATCAATTACCTTACAATTCTTGCAGTTATTGTCAAATATAATTTGAAATTGGTTTCCTTCTCTTTTTTTTTGTTTTCACGCTAAAAAGCAAAAATGAAACATTTAAAATCAAAGGCACATGACTTGAGTGTATTGAAAAACATATAATTAAAAGCCCAAAAATAAAATTTCATATAGATCAATTACCTTACAATTTTTGCAGTTATGGTCAAATATAATTTGAAATTGGTTTCCTTCTCTTTTTTTGTGTGTTTTCATGCTAAAAAAAAAAAAGAAAATAACATTTAATATCAAAAGCACGTCACTTAAGTGCAATGAAAAACATATAATTAAAAGCCCCAACATAAAATTTCATATAGATCAATTACCTTAAAATTCTTGGAGCTACTGTCAAATATAATTTGAAATTGGTTTCCTTCTTTTTTGTGTGTTTTCATGCTAAAAAAAAAAAAAGAAAATAACATTTAATATCAAAAGCACGTCACTTAAGTGCAATGAAAAACATAATTAAAAGCCCAAAAATAAAATTTCATATAGATCAATTACCTTAAAATTCTTGGATCTACTGTCAAATATAATTTGAATTGGTTTCCTTCACTTTTTTTTTTTGTTTTCATGCTAAAAAAAAAAAAAATATTTAATATCAAAGGCATATCAATTGAGTACCTTGAAAAACATATAATTAAAAGCCCAAAAATAAAATGTCATATAGATCAATTACCTTACAATTCTTGCAGTTATTGTCAAATATAATTTGAAATTGGTTTCCTTCTCTTTTTTTTGTTTTCACTCTAAAAAACAAAAATGAAACATTTAAAATCAAAGGCACATGACTTGAGTGTTTTGAAAAACATATAATTAAAAGCCTAAAAATAAAATTTAATATATATCATTTACCTTACAATTCTTGCAGTTATGGTCAAATATAATTTGAAATTGGTTTCCTTCTCTTTTTTTTGTGTGTTTTCATGCTAAAAAAAAAAAGAAAATAACATTTAATATCAAAAGCACGTCACTTAAGTGCAATGAAAAACATATAATTAAAAGCCCCAACATAAAATTTCATATAGATCAATTACCTTAAAATTCTTGGAGGTACTGTCAAATATAAGTTGAAATTGGTTTCCTTCACTTTTTCTTTTTGTTTTCATGCTAAAAAAAAATGAAATATTTAATATCAAAGGCATGTCAATTGAGTACCTTGAAAAACATATAATTAAAAGCCCAAAAATAAAATTTCATATAGATCAATTACCTTACAATTCTTGCAGTTATGGTCAAATATAATTTGAAATTGGTTTCCTTCTCTTTTTTTTGTTTTCAATCTAAAAAACAAAAATGAAACATTTAAAATCAAAGGCACATGACTTGAGTGTATTGAAAAACATATAATTAAAAGCCCAAAAATAAAATTTCATATAGATCAATTACCTTACAATTCTTGCAGTTATGGTCAAATATAATTTGAAATTGGTTTCCTTCTCTTTTTTTGTGTTTTCATGCTAAAAAAAAAGAAAATAACATTTAATATCAAAAGCACGTCACTTAAGTGCAATGAAAAACATATAATTAAAAGCCCCAACATAAAATTTCATATAGATCAATTACCTTAAAATTCTTGGAGCTACTGTCAAATATAATTTGAAATTGGTTTCCTTCACTTTTTTTTTTTTGTTTTCATACTAAAAAAAAAAAAAAATAACATTTAATATCAAAAGCACGTCACTTAAGTGCAATGAAAAACATAATTAAAAGCCCAAAAATAAAATTTCATATAGATCAATTACCTTAAAATTCTTGGATCTACTGTCAAATATAATTTGAAATTGGTTTCCTTCACTTTTTTTTTTTGTTTTCATGCTAAAAAAAAAAAAAAATATTTAATATCAAAGGCATGTCAATTGAGTACCTTGAAAAACATATAATTAAAAGTCCAAAAATAAAATGTCATATAGATCAATTACCTTACAATTCTTGCAGTTATTGTCAAATATAATTTGAAATTGGTTTCCTTCTCTTTTTTTGTTTTCACTCTAAAAAACAAAAATGAAACATTTAAAATCAAAGGCACATGACCTGAGTGTATTCAAAAACATATAATTAAAAGCCCAAAAATAAAATTTCATATAGATCAATTACCTTACAATTCTTGCAGTTATGGTCAAATATAATTTGAAATTGGTTTCCTTCTCTTTTTTTGTGTGTTTTCATGCTAAAAAAAAAAAAGAAAATAACATTTAATATCAAAAGCACGTCACTTAAGTGCAATGAAAAACATATAATTAAAAGCCCCAACATAAAATTTCATATAGATCAATTACCTTAAAATTCTTGGAGCTACTGTCAAATATAATTTGAAATTGGTTTCCTTCACTTTTTTTTTTTGTTTTCATGCTAAAAAAAAAAAAGAAAATAACATTTAATATCAAAAGCACGTCACTTAAGTGCAATGAAAAACATAATTAAAAGCCCAAAAATAAAATTTCATATAGATCAATTACCTTAAAATTCTTGGATCTACTGTCAAATATAATTTGAAATTGGTTTCCTTCACTTTTTTTTTTTGTTTTCATGCTAAAAAAAAAAAAAAATATTTAATATCAAAGGCATATCAATTGAGTACCTTGAAAAACATATAATTAAAAGCCCAAAAATAAAATGTCATATAGATCAATTACCTTACAATTCTTGCAGTTATTGTCAAATATAATTTGAAATTGGTTTCCTTCTCTTTTTTTTGTTTTCACTCTAAAAAACAAAACTGAAACATTTAAAATCAAAGGCACATGACTTGAGTGTATTGAAAAACATATAATTAAAAGCCTAAAAATAAAATTTATTATATATCATTTACCTTACAATTCTTGCAGTTATGGTCAAATATAATTTGAAATTGGTTTCCTTCTCTTTTTTTTGTGTGTTTTCATGCTAAAAAAAAAAGAAAATAACATTTAATATCAAAAGCACGTCACTTAAGTGCAATGAAAAACATATAATTAAAAGCCCCAACATAAAATTTCATATAGATCAATTACCTTAAAATTCTTGGAGCTACTGTCAAATATAAGTTGAAATTGGTTTCCTTCACTTTTTCTTTTTGTTTTCATGCTAAAAAAAAATGAAATATTTAATATCAAAGGCATGTCAATTGAGTACCTTGAAAAACATATAATTAAAAGCCCAAAAATAAAATTTCATATAGATCAATTACCTTACAATTCTTGCAGTTATGGTCAAATATAATTTGAAATTGGTTTCCTTTTCTTTTTTTTGTTTTCACTCTAAAAAACAAAAATGAAACATTTAAAATCAAAGGCACATGACTTAAGTGTATTGAAAAACATATAATTAAAAGCCCAAAAATAAAATTTCATATAGATCAATTACCTTACAATTCTTGCAGTTATGGTCAAATATAATTTGAAATTGGTTTCCTTCTCTTTTTTTGTGTGTTTTCATGCTAAAAAAAAAAGAAAATAACATTTAATATCAAAAGCACGTCACTTAAGTGCAATGAAAAACATATAATTAAAAGCCCCAACATAAAATTTCATATAGATCAATTACCTTAAAATTCTTGGAGCTACTGTCAAATATAACTTGAAATTGGTTTCCTTCACTTTTTTTTTTTGTTTTCATGCTAAAAAAAAATGAAATATTTAATATCAAAGGCATGTCAATTGAGTACCTTGAAAAACATATAATTAAAAGCCCAAAAATAAAATTTCATATAGATCAATTACCTTACAATTCTTGCAGTTATGGTCAAATATAATTTGAAATTGGTTTCCTTCTCTTTTTTTGTTTTCAGTCTAAAAAACAAAAATGAAACATTTAAAATCAAAGGCACATGACTTGAGTGTATTGAAAAACATATAATTAAAAGCCCAAAAATAAAATTTCATATAGATCAATTACCTTACAATTCTTGCAGTTATGGTCAAATATAATTTGAAATTGGTTTCCTTCTCTTTTTTTGTGTGTTTTCATGCTAAAAAAAAAGAAAATAACATTTAATATCAAAAGCACGTCACTTAAGTGCAATGAAAAACATATAATTAAAAGCCCCAACATAAAATTTCATATAGATCAATTACCTTAAAATTCTTGGATCTACTGTCAAATATAATTTGAAATTGGTTTCCTTCACTTTTTTTTTGTTTTCATGCTAAAAAAAAATGAAATATTTAATATCAAAGGCATGTCAATTGAGTACCTTGAAAAACATATAATTAAATACCCAAAAATAAAATTTCATATAGATCAATTACCTTACAATTCTTGCAGTTATTGTCAAATATAATTTGAAATTGGTTTCCTTCTCTTTTTTTTTGTTTTCACTCTAAAAAGCAAAAATGAAACATTTAAAATCAAAGGCACATGACTTGAGTGTATTGAAAAACATATAATTAAAAGCCCAAAAATAAAATTTCATATAGATCAATTACCTTACAATTTTTGCAGTTATGGTCAAATATAATTTGAAATTGGTTTCCTTCTCTTTTTTTGTGTGTTTTCATGCTAAAAAAAAAAAAGAAAATAACATTTAATATCAAAAGCACGTCACTTAAGTGCAATGAAAAACATATAATTAAAAGCCCCAACATAAAATTTCATATAGATCAATTACCTTAAAATTCTTGGAGCTACTGTCAAATATAATTTGAAATTGGTTTCCTTCTTTTTTGTGTGTTTTCATGCTAAAAAAAAAAAGAAAATAACATTTAATATCAAAAGCACGTCACTTAAGTGCAATGAAAAACATAATTAAAAGCCCAAAAATAAAATTTCATATAGATCAATTACCTTAAAATTCTTGGATCTACTGTCAAATATAATTTGAAATTGGTTTCCTTCACTTTTTTTTTTTGTTTTCATGCTAAAAAAAAAAAAAAAAAATTAATATCAAAGGCATATCAATTGAGTACCTTGAAAAACATATAATTAAAAGCCCAAAAATAAAATGTCATATAGATCAATTACCTTACAATTCTTGCAGTTATTGTCAAATATAATTTGAAATTGGTTTCCTTCTCTTTTTTTTGTTTTCACTCTAAAAAACAAAACTGAAACATTTAAAATCAAAGGCACATGACTTGAGTGTATTGAAAAACATATAATTAAAAGCCTAAAAATAAAATTTAATATATATCATTTACCTTAACAATTCTTGCAGTTATGGTCAAATACAATTTGAAATTGGTTTCCTTCTCTTTTTTTTGTGTGTTTTCATGCTAAAAAAAAAAGAAAATAACATTTAATATCAAAAGCACGTCACTTAAGTGCAATGAAAAACATATAATTAAAAGCCCCAACATAAAATTTCATATAGATCAATTACCTTAAAATTCTTGGAGCTACTGTCAAATATAAGTTGAAATTGGTTTCCTTCACTTTTTCTTTTTGTTTTCATGCTAAAAAAAATGAAATATTTAATATCAAAGGCATGTCAATTGAGTACCTTGAAAAACATATAATTAAAAGCCCAAAAATAAAATTTCATATAGATCAATTACCTTACAATTCTTGCAGTTATGGTCAAATATAATTTGAAATTGGTTTCCTTCTCTTTTTTTTGTTTTCACTCTAAAAAACAGAAATGAAACATTTAAAATCAAAGGCACATGACTTGAGTGTATTGAAAAACATATAATTAAAAGCCTAAAAATAAAATTTAATATATATCATTTACCTTACAATTCTTGCTGTTATGGTCAAATATAATTTGAAATTGGTTTCCTTCTCTTTTTTGTGTGTTTTCATGCTAAAAAAAAAAATAACATTTAATATCAAAAGCACGTCACTTAAATGCAATGAAAAACATATAATTAAAAGCCCAACAATAAAATTTCATATAGATCAATTACCTTAAAATTCTTGGAGCTACTGTCAAATATAAGTTGAAATTGGTTTCCTTCACTTTTTCTTTTTGTTTTCATGCTAAAAAAAAATGAAATATTTAATATCAAAGGCATGTCAATTGAGTACCTTGAAAAACATATAATTAAATGCCCAAAAATAAAATTTCATATAGATCAATTACCTTACAATTCTTGCAGTTATTGTCAAATATAATTTGAAATTGGTTTCCTTCTCTTTTTTTTTGTTTTCACGCTAAAAAGCAAAAATGAAACATTTAAAATCAAAGGCACATGACTTGAGTGTATTGAAAAACATATAATTAAAAGCCCAAAAATAAAATTTCATATAGATCAATTACCTTACAATTTTTGCAGTTATGGTCAAATATAATTTGAAATTGGTTTCCTTCTCTTTTTTTGTGTGTTTTCATGCTAAAAAAAAAAAAGAAAATAACATTTAATATCAAAAGCACGTCACTTAAGTGCAATGAAAAACATATAATTAAAAGCCCCAACATAAAATTTCATATAGATCAATTACCTTAAAATTCTTGGAGCTACTGTCAAATATAATTTGAAATTGGTTTCCTTCTTTTTTGTGTGTTTTCATGCTAAAAAAAAAAAAAGAAAATAACATTTAATATCAAAAGCACGTCACTTAAGTGCAATGAAAAACATAATTAAAAGCCCAAAAATAAAATTTCATATAGATCAATTACCTTAAAATTCTTGGATCTACTGTCAAATATAATTTGAAATTGGTTTCCTTCACTTTTTTTTTTGTTTTCATGCTAAAAAAAAAAAAAAATATTTAATATCAAAGGCATATCAATTGAGTACCTTGAAAAACATATAATTAAAAGCCCAAAAATAAAATGTCATATAGATCAATTACCTTACAATTCTTGCAGTTATTGTCAAATATAATTTGAAATTGGTTTCCTTCTCTTTTTTTTGTTTTCACTCTAAAAAACAAAAATGAAACATTTAAAATCAAAGGCACATGACTTGAGTGTTTTGAAAAACATATAATTAAAAGCCTAAAAATAAAATTTAATATATATCATTTACCTTACAATTCTTGCAGTTATGGTCAAATATAATTTGAAATTGGTTTCCTTCTCTTTTTTTTGTGTGTTTTCATGCTAAAAAAAAAAAGAAAATAACATTTAATATCAAAAGCACGTCACTTAAGTGCAATGAAAAACATATAATTAAAAGCCCCAACATAAAATTTCATATAGATCAATTACCTTAAAATTCTTGGAGGTACTGTCAAATATAAGTTGAAATTGGTTTCCTTCACTTTTTCTTTTTGTTTTCATGCTAAAAAAAAATGAAATATTTAATATCAAAGGCATGTCAATTGAGTACCTTGAAAAACATATAATTAAAAGCCCAAAAATAAAATTTCATATAGATCAATTACCTTACAATTCTTGCAGTTATGGTCAAATATAATTTGAAATTGGTTTCCTTCTCTTTTTTTTTGTTTTCACTCTAAAAAACAAAAATGAAACATTTAAAATCAAAGGCACATGACTTGAGTGTATTGAAAAACATATAATTAAAAGCCCAAAAATAAAATTTCATATAGATCAATTACCTTACAATTCTTGCAGTTATGGTCAAATATAATTAGAAATTGGTTTCCTTCTCTTTTTTTGTGTGTTTTCATGCTAAAAAAAAAGAAAATAACATTTAATATCAAAAGCACGTCACTTAAGTGCAATGAAAAACATATAATTAAAAGCCCCAACATAAAATTTCATATAGATCAATTACCTTAAAATTCTTGGAGCTACTGTCAAATATAATTTGAAATTGGTTTCCTTCACTTTTTTTTTTTGTTTTCATACTAAAAAAAAAAAAAAAAATAACATTTAATATCAAAAGCACGTCACTTAAGTGCAATGAAAAACATAATTAAAAGCCCAAAAATAAAATTTCATATAGATCAATTACCTTAAAATTCTTGGATCTACTGTCAAATATAATTTGAAATTGGTTTCCTTCACTTTTTTTTTTTGTTTTCATGCTAAAAAAAAAAAAAAAATATTTAATATCAAAGGCATGTCAATTGAGTACCTTGAAAAACATATAATTAAAAGTCCAAAAATAAAATGTCATATAGATCAATTACCTTACAATTCTTGCAGTTATTGTCAAATATAATTTGAAATTGGTTTCCTTCTCTTTTTTTTGTTTTCACTCTAAAAAACAAAAATGAAACATTTAAAATCAAAGGCACATGACCTGAGTGTATTCAAAAACATATAATTAAAAGCCCAAAAATAAAATTTCATATAGATCAATTACCTTACAATTCTTGCAGTTATGGTCAAATATAATTTGAAATTGGTTTCCTTCTCTTTTTTTGTGTGTTTTCATGCTAAAAAAAAAAAAGAAAATAACATTTAATATCAAAAGCACGTCACTTAAGTGCAATGAAAAACATATAATTAAAAGCCCCAACATAAAATTTCATATAGATCAATTACCTTAAAATTCTTGGAGCTACTGTCAAATATAATTTGAAATTGGTTTCCTTCACTTTTTTTTTTTGTTTTCATGCTAAAAAAAAAAAGAAAATAACATTTAATATCAAAAGCACGTCACTTAAGTGCAATGAAAAACATAATTAAAAGCCCAAAAATAAAATTTCATATAGATCAATTACCTTAAAATTCTTGGATCTACTGTCAAATATAATTTGAAATTGGTTTCCTTCACTTTTTTTTTTTGTTTTCATGCTAAAAAAAAAAAAAAAATATTTAATATCAAAGGCATATCAATTGAGTACCTTGAAAAACATATAATTAAAAGCCCAAAAATAAAATGTCATATAGATCAATTACCTTACAATTCTTGCAGTTATTGTCAAATATAATTTGAAATTGGTTTCCTTCTCTTTTTTTTGTTTTCACTCTAAAAAACAAAACTGAAACATTTAAAATCAAAGGCACATGACTTGAGTGTATTGAAAAACATATAATTAAAAGCCTAAAAATAAAATTTAATATATATAATTTACCTTACAATTCTTGCAGTTATGGTCAAATATAATTTGAAATTGGTTTCCTTCTCTTTTTTTTGTGTGTTTTCATGCTAAAAAAAAAAAGAAAATAACATTTAATATCAAAAGCACGTCACTTAAGTGCAATGAAAAACATATAATTAAAAGCCCCAACATAAAATTTCATATAGATCAATTACCTTAAAATTCTTGGAGCTACTGTCAAATATAAGTTGAAATTGGTTTCCTTCACTTTTTCTTTTTGTTTTCATGCTAAAAAAAAATGAAATATTTAATATCAAAGGCATGTCAATTGAGTACCTTGAAAAACATATAATTAAAAGCCCAAAAATAAAATTTCATATAGATCAATTACCTTACAATTCTTGCAGTTATGGTCAAATATAATTTGAAATTGGTTTCCTTTTCTTTTTTTTGTTTTCACTCTAAAAAACAAAAATGAAACATTTAAAATCAAAGGCACATGACTTGAGTGTATTGAAAAACATATAATTAAAAGCCCAAAAATAAAATTTCATATAGATCAATTACCTTACAATTCTTGCAGTTATGGTCAAATATAATTTGAAATTGGTTTCCTTCTCTTTTTTTGTGTGTTTTCATGCTAAAAAAAAAAGAAAATAACATTTAATATCAAAAGCACGTCACTTAAGTGCAATGAAAAACATATAATTAAAAGCCCCAACATAAAATTTCATATAGATCAATTACCTTAAAATTCTTGGAGCTACTGTCAAATATAACTTGAAATTGGTTTCCTTCACTTTTTTTTTTTGTTTTCATGCTAAAAAAAAATGAAATATTTAATATCAAAGGCATGTCAATTGAGTACCTTGAAAAACATATAATTAAAAGCCCAAAAATAAAATTTCATATAGATCAATTACCTTACAATTCTTGCAGTTATGGTCAAATATAATTTGAAATTGGTTTCCTTCTCTTTTTTTTGTTTTCACTCTAAAAAACAAAAATGAAACATTTAAAATCAAAGGCACATGACTTGAGTGTATTGAAAAACATATAATTAAAAGCCCAAAAATAAAATTTCATATAGATCAATTACCTTACAATTCTTGCAGTTATGGTCAAATATAATTTGAAATTGGTTTCCTTCTCTTTTTTTGTGTGTTTTCATGCTAAAAAAAAAGAAAATAACATTTAATATCAAAAGCACGTCACTTAAGTGCAATGAAAAACATATAATTAAAAGCCCCAACATAAAATTTCATATAGATCAATTACCTTAAAATTCTTGGATCTACTGTCAAATATAATTTGAAATTGGTTTCCTTCACTTTTTTTTTGTTTTCATGCTAAAAAAAAATGAAATATTTAATATCAAAGGCATGTCAATTGAGTACCTTGAAAAACATATAATTAAATACCCAAAAATAAAATTTCATATAGATCAATTACCTTACAATTCTTGCAGTTATTGTCAAATATAATTTGAAATTGGTTTCCTTCTCTTTTTTTTTGTTTTCACTCTAAAAAGCAAAAATGAAACATTTAAAATCAAAGGCACATGACTTGAGTGTATTGAAAAACATATAATTAAAAGCCTAAAAATAAAATTTAATATATATCATTTACCTTAACAATTCTTGCAGTTATGGTCAAATATAATTTGAAATTGGTTTCCTTCTCTTTTTTTTGTGTGTTTTCATGCTAAAAAAAAAAGAAAATAACATTTAATATCAAAAGCACGTCACTTAAGTGCAATGAAAAACATATAATTAAAAGCCCCAACATAAAATTTCATATAGATCAATTACCTTAAAATTCTTGGAGCTACTGTCAAATATAAGTTGAAATTGGTTTCCTTCACTTTTTCTTTTTGTTTTCATGCTAAAAAAAATGAAATATTTAATATCAAAGGCATGTCAATTGAGTACCTTGAAAAACATATAATTAAAAGCCCAAAAACAAAATTTCATATAGATCAATTACCTTACAATTCTTGCAGTTATGGTCAAATATAATTTGAAATTGGTTTCCTTCTCTTTTTTTTGTTTTCACTCTAAAAAACAAAAATGAAACATTTAAAATCAAAGGCACATGACTTGAGTGTATTGAAAAACATATAATTAAAAGCCCAAAAATAAAATTTCATATAGATCAATTACCTTACAATTCTTGCAGTTATGGTCAAATATAATTTGAAATTGGTTTCCTTCTCTTTTTTTGTGTGTTTTCATGCTAAAAAAAAAGAAAATAACATTTAATATCAAAAGCACATCACTTAAGTGCAATGAAAAACATATAATTAAAAGCCCCAACATAAAATTTCATATAGATCAATTACCTTAAAATTCTTGGAGCTACTGTCAAATATAACTTGAAATTGGTTTCCTTCACTTTTTTTTTTTGTTTTCATGCTAAAAAAAAATAAAATATTTAATATCAAAGGCATGTCAATTGAGTACCTTGAAAAACATATAATTAAAAGCCCAAAAATAAAATGTCATATAGATCAATTACCTTACAATTCTTGCAGTTATTGTCAAATATAATTTGAAATTGGTTTCCTTCTCTTTTTTTTTGTTTTCACGCTAAAAAACAAAAATGAAACATTTAAAATCAAAGGCACATGACTTGAGTGTATTGAAAAAGATATAATTAAAAGCCCAAAAATAAAATTTCATATAGATCAATTACCTTACAATTTTTGCAGTTATGGTCAAATATAATTTGAAATTGGTTTCCTTCTCTTTTTTTGTGTGTTTTCATGCTAAAAAAAAAGAAAATAACATTTAATATCAAAAGCACGTCACTTAAGTGCAATGAAAAACATATAATTAAAAGCCCCAACATAAAATTTCATATAGATCAATTACCTTAAAATTCTTGGAGCTACTGTCAAATATAACTTGAAATTGGTTTCCTTCACTTTTTTTTTTGTTTTCATGCTAAAAAAAAATGAAATATTTAATATCAAAGGCATGTCAATTGAGTACCTTGAAAAACATATAATTAAAAGCCCAAAAATAAAATTTCATATAGATCAATTACCTTACAATTCTTGCAGTTATGGTCAAATATAATTTTAAATTGGTTTCCTTCTCTTTTTTTTGTTTTCACTCTAAAAAACAGAAATGAAACATTTAAAATCAAAGGCACATGACTTGAGTGTATTGAAAAACATATAATTAAAAGCCTAAAAATAAAATTTAATATATATCATTTACCTTACAATTCTTGCTGTTATGGTCAAATATAATTTGAAATTGGTTTCCTTCTCTTTTTTGTGTGGTTTCATGCTAAAAAAAAAAGAAATAACATTTAATATCAAAAGCACGTCACTTAAATGCAATGAAAAACATATAATTAAAAGCCCAACAATAAAATTTCATATAGATCAATTACCTTAAAATTCTTGGAGCTACTGTCAAATATAATTTGAAATTGGTTTCCTTCACTTTTTTTTTTTTCATGCTAAAAAAAATGAAATATTTAATATCAAAGGTATGTCAATTGAGTACCTTGAAAAACATATAATTAAAAGCCCAAAAATAAAATGTCATATAGATCAATTACCTTACAATTCTTGCAGTTATTGTCAAATATAATTTGAAATTGGTTTCCTTCTCTTTTTTTTTGTTTTCACGCTAAAAAACAAAAATGAAACATTTAAAATCAAAGGCACATGACTTGAGTGTATTGAAAAAGATATAATTAAAAGCCCAAAAATAAAATTTCATATAGATCAATTACCTTACAATTTTTGCAGTTATGGTCAAATATAATTTGAAATTGGTTTCCTTCTCTATTTTTGTGTGTTTTCATGCTAAAAAAAAAAAAGAAAATAACATTTAATATCAAAAGCACGTCACTTAAGTGCAATGAAAAACATATAATTAAAAGCCCCAACATAAAATTTCATATAGATCAATTACCTTAAAATTCTTGGAGCTACTGTCAAATATAATTTGAAATTGGTTTCCTTCACTTTTTTTTTTTGTTTTCATGCTAAAAAAAAAAAAGAAAATAACATTTAATATCAAAAGCACGTCACTTAAGTGCAATGAAAAACATAATTAAAAGCCCAAAAATAAAATTTCATATAGATCAATTACCTTAAAATTCTTGGATCTACTGTCAAATATAATTTGAAATTGGTTTCCTTCACTTTTTTTTTTTGTTTTCATGCTAAAAAAAAAAAAAAAATATTTAATATCAAAGGCATGTCAATTGAGTACCTTGAAAAACATATAATTAAAAGTCCAAAAATAAAATGTCATATAGATCAATTACCTTACAATTTTTGCAGTTATGGTCAAATATAATTTGAAATTGGTTTCCTTCTCTTTTTTTGTGTGTTTTCATGCTAAAAAAAAAAAAAGAAAATAACATTTAATATCAAAAGCACGTCACTTAAGTGCAATGAAAAACATATAATTAAAAGCCCAAAAATAAAATTTCATATAGATCAATTACCTTATAATTCTTGGAGCTACTGTCAAATATAATTTGAAATTGGTTTCCTTCACTTTTTTTTTTTGTTTTCATGCTAGAAAAAAAATGAAATATTTAATATCACAGGCATGTCAATTGAGTACCTTGAAAAACATATAATAAAAAGCCCAAAAATAAAATTTCATATAGATCAATTACCTTACAATTCTTGCAGTTATGGTCAAATATAATTTGAAATTGGTTTCCTTCTCTTTTTTTTGTTTTCACTCTAAAAAACAGAAATGAAACATTTAAAATCAAAGGCACATGACTTGAGTGTATTGAAAAACATATAATTAAAAGCCTAAAAATAAAATTTAATATATATCATTTACCTTCCAATTCTTGCTGTTATGGTCAAATATAATTTGAAATTGGTTTCCTTGTCTTTTTTGTGTGTTTTCATGCTAAAAAAAAAAATAACATTTAATATGAAAAGCACGTCACTTAAATGCAATGAAAAACATATAATTAAAAGCCCAACAATAAAATTTCATATAGATCAATTACCTTAAAATTCTTGGAGCTACTGTCAAATATAATTTGAAATTGGTTTCCTTCACTTTTTTTTTTTTTTCATGCTAAAAAAAATGAAATATTTAATATCAAAGGTATGTCAATTGAGTACCTTGAAAAACATATAATTAAAAGCTCAAAAATAAAATGTCATATAGATCAATTACCTTACAATTCTTGCAGTTATTGTCAAATATAATTTGAAATTGGTTTCCTTCTCTTTTTTTTTGTTTTCACGCTAAAAAACAAAAATGAAACATTTAAAATCAAAGGCACATGACTTGACTGTATTGAAAAAGATATAATTAAAAGCCCAAAAATAAAATTTCATATAGATCAATTACCTTACAATTTTTGCAGTTATGGTCAAATATAATTTGAAATTGGTTTCCTTCTCTATTTTTGTGTGTTTTCATGCTAAAAAAAAAAAAGAAAATAACATTTAATATCAAAAGCACGTCACTTAAGTGCAATGAAAAACATATAATTAAAAGCCCCAACATAAAATTTCATATAGATCAATTACCTTAAAATTCTTGGAGCTACTGTCAAATATAATTTGAAATTGGTTTCCTTCACTTTTTTTTTTTGTTTTCATGCTAAAAAAAAAAGAAAATAACATTTAATATCAAAAGCACGTCACTTAAGTGCAATGAAAAACATAATTAAAAGCCCAAAAATAAAATTTCATATAGATCAATTACCTTAAAATTCTTGGATCTACTGTCAAATATAATTTGAAATTGGTTTCCTTCACTTTTTTTTTTTGTTTTCATGCTAAAAAAAAAAAAAAAATATTTAATATCAAAGGCATGTCAATTGAGTACCTTGAAAAACATATAATTAAAAGTCCAAAAATAAAATGTCATATAGATCAATTACCTTACAATTTTTGCAGTTATGGTCAAATATAATTTGAAATTGGTTTCCTTCTCTTTTTTTGTGTGTTTTCATGCTAAAAAAAAAAAAGAAAATAACATTTAATATCAAAAGCACGTCACTTAAGTGCAATGAAAAACATATAATTAAAAGCCCAAAAATAAAATTTCATATAGATCAATTACCTTATAATTCTTGGAGCTACTGTCAAATATAATTTGAAATTGGTTTCCTTCACTTTTTTTTTTTGTTTTCATGCTAGAAAAAAAATGAAATATTTAATATCACAGGCATGTCAATTGAGTACCTTGAAAAACATATAATAAAAAGCCCAAAAATAAAATTTCATATAGATCAATTACCTTACAATTCTTGCAGTTATGGTCAAATATAATTTGAAATTGGTTTCCTTCTCTTTTTTTTGTTTTCACTCTAAAAAACAGAAATGAAACATTTAAAATCAAAGGCACATGACTTGAGTGTATTGAAAAACATATAATTAAAAGCCCAAAAATAAAATTTCATATAGATCAATTACCTTACAATTTTTGCAGTTATGGTCAAATATAATTTGAAATTGGTTTCCTTCTCTTTTTTTTGTGTGTTTTCATGCTAAAAAAAAAAAGAAAATAACATTTAATATCAAAAGCACGTCACTTAAGTGCAATGAAAAACATATAATTAAAAGCCCCAACATAAAATTTCATATAGATCAATTACCTTAAAATTCTTGAAGCTACTGTCAAATATAAGTTGAAATTGGTTTCCTTCACTTTTTTTTTTTCATGCTAAAAAAAATGAAATATTTAATATCAAAGGTATGTCAATTGAGTACCTTGAAAAACATATAATTAAAAGCCCAAAAATAAAATGTCATATAGATCAGTTACCTTACAATTCTTGCAGTTATTGTCAAATATAATTTGAAATTGGTTTCCTTCTCTTTTTTTTTGTTTTCACGCTAAAAAACAAAAATGAAACATTTAAAATCAAAGGCACATGACTTGAGTGTATTGAAAAAGATATAATTAAAAGCCCAAAAATAAAATTTCATATAGATCAATTACCTTACAATTTTTGCAGTTATGGTCAAATATAATTTGAAATTAGTTTCCTTCTCTTTTTTGTGTGTTTTCATGCTAAAAAAAAAAAAAAGAAAATAACATTTAATATCAAAAGCACGTCACTTAAGTTCAATGAAAAACATATAATTAAAAGCCCCATCATAAAATTTCATATAGATCAATTACCTTAAAATTCTTGGAGCTACTGTCAAATATAATTTGAAATTGGTTTCCTTCTTTTTTGTGTGTTTTCATGCTAAAAAAAAAAAAGAAAATAACATTTAATATCAAAAGCACGTCACTTAAGTGCAATGAAAAACATAATTAAAAGCAGAAAAATAAAATTTCATATAGATCAATTACCTTAAAATTCTTGGATCTACTGTCAAATATAATTTGAAATTGGTTTCCTTCACTTTTTTTTTTTGTTTTCATGCTAAAAAAAAAAAAAAATATTTAATATCAAAGGCATATCAATTGAGTACCTTGAAAAACATATAATTAAAAGCCCAAAAATAAAATGTCATATAGATCAATTACCTTACAATTCTTACAGTTATTGTCAAATATAATTTGAAATTGGTTTCCTTCTCTTTTTTTTGTTTTCACTCTAAAAAACAAAAATGAAACATTTAAAATCAAAGGCACATGACTTGAGTGTATTGAAAAACATATAATTAAAAGCCTAAAAATAAAATTTAATATATATCATTTACCTTACAATTCTTGCAGTTATGGTCAAATATAATTTGAAATTGGTTTCCTTCTCTTTTTTTTGTGTTTTCATGCTAAAAAAAAAAAGAAAATAACATTTAATATCAAAAGCACGTCACTTAAGTGCAATGAAAAACATATAATTAAAAGCCCCAACATAAAATTTCATATAGATCAATTACCTTAAAATTCTTGGAGCTACTGTCAAATATAAGTTGAAATTGGTTTCCTTCACTTTTTCTTTTTGTTTTCATGCTAAAAAAAAATGAAATATTTAATATCAAAGGCATGTCAATTGAGTACCTTGAAAAACATATAATTAAAAGCCCAAAAATAAAATTTCATATAGATCAATTACCTTACAATTCTTGCAGTTATGGTCAAATATAATTTGAAATTGGTTTCCTTCTCTTTTTTTTGTTTTCACTCTAAAAAACAAAAATGAAACATTTAAAATCAAAGGCACATGACTTGAGTGTATTGAAAAACATATAATTAAAAGCCTAAAAATAAAATTTAATATATATCATTTACCTTACAATTCTTGCAGTTATGGTCAAATATAATTTGAAATTGGTTTCCTTCTCTTTTTTTTGTGTTTTCATGCTAAAAAAAAAAAGAAAATAACATTTAATATCAAAAGCACGTCACTTAAGTGCAATGAAAAACATATAATTAAAAGCCCCAACATAAAATTTCATATAGATCAATTACCTTAAAATTCTTGGAGCTACTGTCAAATATAAGTTGAAATTGGTTTCCTTCACTTTTTCTTTTTGTTTTCATGCTAAAAAAAAATGAAATATTTAATATCAAAGGCATGTCAATTGAGTACCTTGAAAAACATATAATTAAAAGCCCAAAAATAAAATTTCATATAGATCAATTACCTTACAATTCTTGCAGTTATGGTCAAATATAATTTGAAATTGGTTTCCTTCTCTTTTTTTTGTTTTCACTCTAAAAAACAAAAATGAAACATTTAAAATCAAAGGCACATGACTTGAGTGTATTGAAAAACATATAATTAAAAGCCCAAAAATAAAATTTCATATAGATCAATTACCTTACAATTCTTGCAGATATGGTCAAATATAATTTGAAATTGGTTTCCTTCTCTTTTTTTGTGTGTTTTCATGTTAAAAAAAAAGAAAATAACATTTAATATCAAAAGCACGTCACTTAAGTGCAATGAAAAACATATAATTAAAAGCCCCAACATAAAATTTCATATACATCAATTACCTTAAAATTCTTGGAGCTACTGTCAAATATAACTTGAAATTGGTTTCCTTCACTTTTTTTTTGTTTTCATGCTAAAAAAAAAATGAAATATTTAATATCAAAGGCATGTCAATTGAGTACCTTGAAATACATATAATTAAAAGCCCAAAAATAAAATTTCATATAGATCAATTACCTTACAATTCTTGCAGTTATGGTCAAATATAATTTGAAATTGGTTTCCTTCTCTTTTTTTTGTTTTCACTCTAAAAAACAGAAATGAAACATTTAAAATCAAAGGCACATGACTTGAGTGTATTGAAAAACATATAATTAAAAGCCTAAAAATAAAATTTAATATATATCATTTACTTTACAATTCTTGCTGTTATGGTCAAATATAATTTGAAATTGGTTTCCTTCTCTTTTTTGTGTGTTTTCATGCTAAAAAAAAAAAATAACATTTAATATCAAAAGCACGTCACTTAAATGCAAAGAAAAACATATAATTAAAAGCCCAACAATAAAATTTCATATAGATCAATTACCTTAAAATTCTTGGAGCTACTGTCAAATATAATTTGAAATTGGTTTCCTTCACTTTTTTTTTTTTTTCATGCTAAAAAAAATGAAATATTTAATATCAAAGGTATGTCAATTGAGTACCTTGAAAAACATATAATTAAAAGCCCAAAAATAAAATGTCATATAGATCAATTACCTTACAATTCTTGCAGTTATTATCAAATATAATTTGAAATTGGTTTACTTCTCTTTTTTTTTGTTTTCACGCTAAAAAACAAAAATGAAACATTTAAAATCAAAGGCACATGACTTGAGTGTATTGAAAAAGATATAATTAAAAGCCCAAAAATAAAATTTCATATAGATCAATTACCTTACAATTTTTGCAGTTATGGTCAAATATAATTTGAAATTGGTTTCCTTCTCTTTTTTTGTGTGTTTTCATGCTAAAAAAAAAAAAGAAAATAACATTTAATATCAAAAGCACGTCACTTAAGTGCAATGAAAAACATATAATTAAAAGCCCCAACATAAAATTTCATATAGATCAATTACCTTAAAATTCTTGGAGCTACTGTCAAATATAATTTGAAATTGGTTTCCTTCTTTTTTGTGTGTTTTCATGCTAAAAAAAAAAAAGAAAATAACATTTAATATCAAAAGCACGTCACTTAAGTGCAATGAAAAACATAATTAAAAGCCCAAAAATAAAATTTCATATAGATCAATTACCTTAAAATTCTTGTATCTACTGTCAAATATAATTTGAAATTGGTTTCCTTCTCTTTTTTTCTGTGTTTTCATGCTAAAAAAAAAAAAGAAAATAACATTTAATATCAAAAGCACGTCACTTAAGTGCAATGAAAAACATATAATTAAAAGCCCCAACATAAAATTTCATATAGATCAATTACCTTAAAATTCTTGCAGTTATTGTCAAATATAATTTGAAATTGGTTTACTTCTTTTTTTTTTTTGTTTTCACTCTAAAAAACAAAAATGAAACATTTAAAATCAAAGGCACATGACTTGAGTGTATTGAAAAACATATAATTAAAAGCCCAAAAATAAAATTTCATATAGATCAATTACCTTAAAATTCTTGGAGCTACTGTCAAATATAATTTGAAATTGGTTTCCTTCACTTTTTTTTTTTGTTTTCATTCTAAAAAAATAAAATATTTAATATCAAAGGCATGTCAATTGAGTACCTTGAAAAACATATAATTAAAAGCCCAAAAAATAAAATTTCATATAGATCAATTACCTTACAATTCTTGCAGTTATGATCAAATATAATTTGAAATTGGTTTCCTTCTCTTTTTTTGTGTGTTTTCATGCTAAAAAAAAAAGAAAATAACATTTAATATCAAAAGCACGTCACTTAAGTGCAATGAAAAACATATAATTAAAAGCCCAACAATAAAATTTCATATAGATCAATTACCTTAAAATTCTTGGAGCTACTGTCAAATATAATTTGAAATTGGTTTCCTTCACTTTTTTTTTTTTGTTTTCATGCTAAAAAAAAATGAAATATTTAATATCAAAGGCATGTCAATTGAGTACCTTGAAAAACATATAATTAAAAGCCCAAAAATAAAATGTCATATAGATCAATTACCTTACAATTCTTGCAGTTATGGTCAAATATAATTTGAAATTGGTTTCATTTTTTTTTTTCACTCTAAAAAAGAAAAATGAAACATTTAAAATCAAAGGCACATGACCTGAATGTTTTGAAAAACATATAATTAAAAGCCCAAAAGTAAAATTTCATATAGATCAATTACCTTACAATTCTTGCAGTTATGGTCAAATATAATTTGAAATTGGTTTCCTTCTCTTTTTTTGTGTGCTTTCATGCTAAAAAAAAAGAAAAGAACATTTAATATCAAAAGCGCGTCACTTAAGTGCAATGAAAAACATATAATTAAAAGTCCAAAAATAAAATTTCATATAGATCAATTACCTTAAAATTCTTGGAGCTACTGTCAAATATAATTTAAAATTGGTTTCCTTCTTCTTGTTTTGTTCGTTTTCACGCTAAAAATAAAAAGAAACATTTAATATCAAAGGCACGTCACTTGAGTACCCTGAAAAACATATAATTAAAAGCCCAAAATTAAATTTCATATAGATTAATTACCTTACAATTTTTGCAGTTATGGTCAAATATAATTTGAAATTGGTTTCTTATCTTTTTTTGTATGTTTTCATGCTAAAAAAAAAAAAAAAACATTTAATATCAAAAGCATGTCACTTAAGTGCAATGAAAAACATATAATTAAAAGCCAAAAAATAAAATTTCATATAGATCAATTACCTTAGAATTCTTGCAGTTATTGTCAAATATAATTTGAAATTGGTTTACTTCTTTTTTTTTTTTGTTTTCACTCTAAAAAACAAAAATGAAACATTTAAAATCAAAGGCACATGACTTGAGTGTATTGAAAAACATATAATTAAAAGCCCAAAAATAAAATTTCATATAGATCAATTACCTTAAAATTCTTGGAGCTACTGTCAAATATAATTTGAAATTGGTTTCCTTCACTTTTTTTTTTTGTTTTCATTCTAAAAAAATAAAATATTTAATATCAAAGGCATGTCAATTGAGTACCTTGAAAAACATATAATTAAAAGCCCAAAAAATAAAATTTCATATAGATCAATTACCTTACAATTCTTGCAGTTATGATCAAATATAATTTGAAATTGGTTTCCTTCTCTTTTTTTGTGTGTTTTCATGCTAAAAAAAAAAGAAAATAACATTTAATATCAAAAGCACGTCACTTAAGTGCAATGAAAAACATATAATTAAAAGCCCAAAAATAAAATTTCATATAGATCAATTACCTTAAAATTCTTGGAGCTACTGTCAAATATAATTTGAAATTGGTTTCCTTCACTTTTTTTTTTTTTGTTTTCATGCTAAAAAAAATGAAATATTTAATATCAAAGGCATGTCAATTGAGTACCTTGAAAAACATATAATTAAAAGCCCAAAAATAAAATGTCATATAGATCAATTACCTTACAATTCTTGCAGTTATGGTCAAATATAATTTGAAATTGGTTTCATTTTTTTTTTTCACTCTAAAAAACAAAAATGAAACATTTAAAATCAAAGGCACATGACCTGAATGTTTTGAAAAACATATAATTAAAAGCCCAAAAGTAAAATTTCATATAGATCAATTACCTTACAATTCTTGCAGTTATGGTCAAATATAATTTGAAATTGGTTTCCTTCTCTTTTTTTGTGTGCTTTCATGCTAAAAAAAAAGAAAAGAACATTTAATATCAAAAGCGCGTCACTTAAGTGCAATGAAAAACATATAATTAAAAGTCCAAAAATAAAATTTCATATAGATCAATTACCTTAAAATTCTTGGAGCTACTGTCAAATATAATTTAAAATTGGTTTCCTTCTTCTTGTTTTGTTCGTTTTCACGCTAAAAATAAAAGGAAACATTTAATATCAAAGGCACGTCACTTGAGTACCCTGAAAAACATATAATTAAAAGCCCAAAATTAAATTTCATATAGATGAATTACCTTACAATTTTTGCAGTTATGGTCAAATATAATTTGAAATTGGTTTCTTATCTTTTTTTGTATGTTTTCATGCTAAAAAAAAAAAAAAAACATTTAATATCAAAAGCATGTCACTTAAGTGCAATGAAAAACATATAATTAAAAGCCAAAAAATAAAATTTCATATAGATCAATTACCTTAAAATTCTTGGAGCTACTGTCAAATATAATTTGAAATTGGTTTCCTTCTCTTTTTTTGTGTGTTTTCATGCTAAAAAAAAAAGAAAATAACATTTAATATCAAAAGCACGTCACTTAAGTGCAATGAAAAACATATTATTAAAAGCCCAAAAATAAAATTTCATATTGATCAATTACCTTAAAATTCTTGGAGCTACTGTCAAATATAATTTGAAATTGGTTTCATTCACTTTTTTTTTGTTTTCATGCTAAAAAAAAAATAAAATATTTAATATCAAAGGCATGTCAATTGAGTACCTTGAAAAACATATAATTAATAGCCCAAAAATAAAATTTCATATAGATCAATTACCTTACAATTCTTGCAATTATGGTCAAATATAATTTGAAATTGGTTTCCTTCTCTTTTTTTCACTCTAAAAAACAAAAATGAAACATTTAAAATCAAAGGCACATGACTTGAGTGTATTGAAAAACATAAATTTAAAAGCCCAAAAATAAAATTTAATATAGGTCATTTACCTTACAATTCTTGCAGTTATGGCGAAATAGAATTTGAAATTGGGTTCATTTTTTTTTGTTTTCACTCTAAAATACAAAAATGAAACATTTAAAATCAAAGGCACATGAGTTGAGTGCATTGAGAAATATATAATGAAAAGCCCCCCAAAAAAATTTCATATAGATCAATTACCTTAAAATTCTTGGAGCTACTGTCAAATATAATTTGAAATTGGTTTCCTTCACTTTTTTTTTTTTGTTTTCATTCTAAAAAAATAAAATATTTAATATCAAAGGCATGTCAATTGAGTACCTTGAAAAACATATAATTAAAAGCCCAAAAATAAAATTTCATATAGATCAATTACCTTACAATTCTTGCAGTTATTGTCAAATATAATTTGAAATTGGTTTCCTTCTCTTTTTTTGTGTGTTTTCATGCTAAAAAACAAAACAAACATTTAATATCAAAAGCACGTCACTTAAGTGCAATTAAAAAACATATAATTAAAAGCCCAAAAATAAAATTTCATATAGATCAATTACCTTACAATTCTTGCAGTTATGGTCAAATATAATTTGAAATTGGTTTCATTTTTTTTTGTTTTCACTCTAAAAAACAAAAATGAAACATTTAAAATCAAAGGCACATGACTTGAATGTTTTGAAAAACATATAATTAAAAGCCCAAAAATAAAATTTCATATAGATCAATTACCTTACAATTCTTGCAGTTATGGTCAAATATAATTTGAAATTGGTTTCCTTCTCTTTGTGTGTTTTCATGCTAAAAAAAAAAAATAACATTTAATATCAAAAGAACGTCACTTAAGTGCAATGAAAAACATATAATTAAAAGCCCAAAAATAACATTTCATATAGATCAATTACCTTAAAATTCTTGGAGCAACTGTCAAATATAATTTGAAATTGGTTTCCTTCACTTTTTTTTTTTGTTTTCATGCTAAAAAAAAAAAATGAAATATTTAATATCAAAGGCATGTCAGTTGAGTACCTTGAAAAACATATAATTAATAGCCCAAAAATAAAATTTCATATAGATCAATTACCTTAGAATTCTTGCAGTTATGGTCAAATATAATTTGAAATTGGTTTCCTTCTCTTTTTTTTTTGTGTTCACTCTAAAAAACAAAAATGAAACATTTAAAATCAAAGACACATGACTTGAGTGTATTGAAAAACATATAATTAAAAGCCCAAAAATAAAGTTTTATATAGATCATTTACCTTACAATTCTTGCAGTTATGGCGAAATAGAATTTGAAATTGGTTTCATTTTTTTTTTGTTTTCACTCTAAAAAACAAAAATAAAACATTTAAAATCAAAGGCACAGTGCATTGAGAAATATATAATGAAAAGCCCCCCAAAAAAATTTCATATAGATCAATTACCTTACAATTCTTGGAGCTACTGTCAAATATAAATTGAAATTGGTTTCCTTCTCTTTTTTTTATGCTAGAAAAAAAACATGAAATATTTAATATCAAAGGCATGTCAATTGAGTACCTTGAAAAACATATAATTAAAATCCGAAAAATAAAATTTCATATAGATCAATTACCTTACAATTCTTGCAGTTATGGTGATATATAATTTGAAATTGGTTTCATTTTTTTTGTTTTCACTCTAAAAAACAAATATGAAACATTTAAAATCAAAGGCACATGACTTAAGTGCATTGAGAAATATATAATGAAAAGCCCCCCAAAAAAATTTCATACAGATCAATTACCTTACAATTCTTGGAGCTACTGTCAAATATAATTTGAAATTGGTTTCCTTCTCTTTGTTTGTGTGTTTTCATGCTAAAAAAAAAAAAATAACATTTAATATCAAAAGAACGTCACTTAAGTGCAATGAAAAACTAATAATTAAAAGTCCAAAAATAAAATTTCATATAGATCAATTACCTTAAAATTCTTGGAGCTACTGTCAAATATAATTTGAAATTGGTTTCCTTCACTTTTTTTTTTTGTTTTCATGCTAAAACAAAAAAAATGAAATATTTAATATCAAAGGCATGTCAATTGAGTACCTTGAAAAACATATAATTAATAGCCCAAAAATAAAATTTCATATAGATCAATTACCGTACAATTCTTGCAGTTATGGTCAAATCTAATTTGAAATTGGTTTCCTTCTCTTATTTTTTTGTGTTCACTCTAAAAAACAAAAATGAAACATTTAAAATCAAAGGCACATGACTTGAGTGTATTGAAAAACATATAATTAAAAGCCCAAAAATAAAATTTTATATAGATCATTTACCTTACAATTCTTGCAGTTATGGCGAAATAGAATTTGAAATTGGTTTCATTTTTTTTTTGTTTTCACTCTAAAAAACAAAAATGAAACATTTAAAATCAAAGGCACATGACTTGAGTGCATTGAGAAATATATAATGAAAAGCCCCCCAAAAAAATTTCATATAGATCAATTACCTTACAATTCTTGGAGCTACTGTCAAATATAATTTGAAATTGGTTTCCTTCTCTTTTTTTTCATGCTAGAAAAAAAACATGAAATATTTAATATCAAAGGCATGTCAATTGAGTACCTTGAAAAACATATAATTAAAATCCGAAAAATAAAATTTCATATAGATCAATTACCTTACAATTCTTGCAGTTATGGTGAAATATAATTTGGAATTGTTTTCCTTCTCTTTTTTTTTTTTCATGCTAAAAAAAAAAAAAAAAAAAAAACATGAAACATTTAATATTAAAGGCATGTCAATTGAGTACCTTGAAAAACATATAATTAGAAGCATATAATTGGAAGACCAACAAAAGGAGCCCACTCTGAAGTCACTGTGACAAGCGGTTCCAGAGATACGTCCCACACTGTGTAAACCCATAGAGAGTAAAGGAGCAATGGCGTCTATGCGGGAAAAGCGCGCTTAAAGGCGCGGAACATTAACTTTTAATAAATTTACCCTGACAGAAAAAAGTTACCAAACACACACAAAACACATGTAAAACATGATAAAACAATATCCCAATGAGAGAAATAGCAGGGAAAAGGTTAAAACCTCCATAAACTGCTCCAAAACCCAGGGAATACCACAAACATTGCATAAATACAGGCAATATGAAGAAAAACACCCTATGAGTGCTAGAGTGCCTAATGAGAACTCCCAAAACAAGCCCAATGAAGGGACACTGTGGGACAAGTGGACCTTCAGCACTCAAAGGGTGGCTCACCTTTCTGCAGGACTTCTGTCTTCAGGTAACCATGTTAAAAGGGAATTAACCAGAGGAAAATTCCCCAGCAGGGAAGCTACTTGACTCAAGTTGTTCCCTCTTCAGAGCATAAGGTCCACCAGAAAATCCCTGGAAGCTGCACTAGCCACTTTGGAGAGGGCAATTGTCAGCCATGGTCACCCGCCTAATGGTGGTATTCCATATTTGAAGAAAACAATAAAAAAACTAAAGTTGATTGAGAGATGTTCTCCACCTGGTGTGCACAGCACGCAGGAACAAATCAAGCTGGCTTGTTCTGGCTGAAGGCAGCTTAAGAGGGAGGGGAGGCTCCACCCCCTGCATACACTTTGATGAATGTTCCTGCCTACTTAAAGGGGCGGATCGCCTCCCATTGTACCAGTAACCTGTATTGGACGACAGTGAAATATGCTTTAATCCTTTGAGTGCCAGAGAGGTATCAGCGGATTGTGTTTGCAAAGCCTTGCTACCTCGTTGGCACTTTAAGGGTTAATATTGCCAGGCCTGGCAGGTATGACAATGGTTACAAGGTACTGACACTTAAAGGGTTGAAGTCTAGATTTGCAGCTTCAGCTATACCCTGTCCTTCCTTTGTAAACTGCCTAAACTTTGAAAGATGATAACAGCGCCTCCACCCGAACACACAGTAAAATAGGATGGAAAGATGGGTGATTGTTCTAAAAATACGCAAAGTTCAATTTATAATAGTAACAGTAATAGATATTGTAAAGTAGCAGAGATCAAAGTAATAGACCAGAAAGGAGCATATACACAGTGAAATCAGATTACAGGTTTTGAGGATGATATACAGTGGCCACTTACATCATATATAGATGAATAGTATCATATGAATACTGAATATACTTCAAGTCATAAATCAGCTGTCCATAACAGTTACAGGTGTCCGCTTTCCACTTGAAGTACTGCTTATCAGTACAAATAGCTCTCCTGTATCTGTTCCACCAATATGTCTCACATCTGCAGCCTGGCTGATGTTCTGGGACTCCACTCCAATCTGGAAATCTGTGTTCTCTGTCTTCTGAAGTGGTATCCCATCTTTGGGATTTGAATAGATAATTCTTACATAGTAACATAGTGGATAAGGCTGAAAAAAAAGACACGCATCCATCAAGTCCAGCCCATGCCAAAAACACCCCTGTTAATCCAGAGGAAGGCAAAAAAAAAAAAAAGCCCTCTGGAGCCATTTCCAATCTAGTCCCAAGTGTGTATGTGTGTGTGTGTGGGGGTAATTATTCCTTCCTGACTCCAACTGGTAGTCAAATAGTTCCCCGGATCAATATCCTATTTGCTTTGAAGCCATCTGTCATAATTGTCACTATTGTTCTGTGCTAGATAGGCATCCATTGCTTTTTTGAATGCAGTTGCATTATCTGCAAGCACAACATCCCGAGGCAAAGAATTCCATAGCCTTACCACCCTTACTGTATGGAATCCCTGCCTTTTTTTGTCAAAAGCGCCTTTCCTCTAGTCTTAATGGATGACCTCTTGTTCTTAGCTCAGCTCTTTGCATAAATAATTCATTGGATAGTTCTTTGTATTGACCTTGAGTGTATTTGTAAATGGTAATCATATCACCCCACAGACGTCTCAAACTGTGAACAAACCCAGTTTGGCTAGTCTCTCTTTATAACTCAGATCCTCCAATCCCTTTATCAGTTTTGTTGCACTTCTCTGCACCTTTTACAGTTCAGTAATGTCTTTTTTTTTTAGAACAGGCACCCAAAATTGTACTCCATATTCTAGATGCGGCCTAACCAAGGATTTATACAGAGGTAGGATAATATTAGCATCCCTTGATTCTACACCTCTTTTTATGCAGGCTAGTACTCTATTTGCTCTTGCAGCAGCTGAGTGACTCTGCACACTGCTGTGAAGTCTATTGTCTATCAGTACTCCTAAACCTTTCTTTAATGAGGATTTTCCAAGTTATTTCCCATTTAGAGTATATGTAGCAAGTCTGTTTGTACAGCCCAAATGCATAACCTTACAGTTATTCTACATTAAATGACATCAAATTTCACATACAATTTCTTTTTACATCTTCTATGTTTTAAATGCTTGATTTGCCATTTATTTAATCTATTATATTAATTTGTATATATTCATACTTAAATACAAGCATTTTTATCCCTTACTAAGAGATTTTTTTTTCTCTCATCATCACTGCCTAAACTTGGTTTTTGGGGTGCTCCAGGGCAAATAGCTGCGATGACAAAGCACAAGGACTCCATCTTGAAGCAAGCATTCTCCACATAAGAATAGAGATCCTTGAGATCCAGATTAGGGCGGCGGGGTCTTGGATACCACAAAGAGGTTGGAATAAAACCTGAACCTCTCTTTTGAAGTGGAACTGCAGCAAGAACTCCCTTGTCCAGAAGAGAATGAACCGCTTCTTCGAAGAGATGCAGTTTTTCTTGGCCCTTCTGAAACCGAGTAAAACCCACTGCTCTGAAATAGACTCTGTCCATGCATTGTGGAAATGGCATGGCTGTCCACCAGGATTTTGCAAGTCACGCTGAGGCAGTCTTCCCAGATTTGAGCTTGGCATCAGTTTGCTTAGATTGCCACTGCTGCTTGGGCTTGGCAGTGGGGAGCTGGATGAAGGCCTGAGTGGCTGGAGGCCTTTGCGCCTCTGTTTGGCAGGGATGAAAAAGATGTTGTTTCCTAGCCATGGTAAGTCATTTGGATAGCTGAGGTAATAGGGTGCTCTTGCCCCCTAGTATCACTGATGATCTGCCTTAGCATATGACCAAAAAAGAGATTCGCCCTGAAAGGGGAGGGAAACCAGTGACTTCTTGGAAGAGAGCTCCGCAGGCCAGATCTTGAGTCACAGAGTGTGTTGCACAGTAATGGAAAAGGAAGAAGCCTTAGCTGACAACTTGACAGCTTCAGAAAGAGAAAAATGTCAGTAACATATGTCTGAGCCTCTGACATGTTGGTTAAGATGGCCAAAAGGTGCACCATCTTTGATGACATCTATAAGTTGTCCTCCCCAGAAAGCAATAACTCTTGTAACCCAGGCAGTGGCAAAAATAGGCCACAATGCAGCACCAATGGCTGCAAAGTTATACTTGAGGATATCTTCTAGCTTCCTATCAATCATACCCTTAAGAGCTGCAGCATATGCTAGGGGCAGAGTGGTGGGCTTAGAAAACCTGGAGGAAGGGGGATCAACAGTAGGAGGAGATGCCCACTGCACCAAAGCTGCCTCTGAGAAGGAGTACAGCTTAGTGAATCTCTTAGAGATAGACAGCCTCTTATCGGTTGTCTTCCACTCATCCAAAAGGATTTGATACAGAGTGGTGTTGGGTGGAAACAGAGTAGAAGACTTTTTACATCTCTGAAAAAATCAGATGTAGATGAATCCTCATCCACAGACCTGAAGGCTCTGTAAGACAGCCTTAATGAGTCCCTGAGCAGAGGGAGCAGGGTCAGCTTCGAAGAGGTCTCCAAAAGCATAGGCAGAATCCCCTTCTCCATATTCCCCCTCCTCTTTGTCATCCTCAAAGGAGTCCTCCTCAGAGGAATCCATGAGAGCAGGTATACCTGGGGCCTTAGGGGCCACAAACCTGAAGATGGTAGGGGGTTTCCATGAATGGAAAAACCCCTGGAGAGAGAGGGGAAATTGTGCCATAGTGGACTTTAAGTATTTCACCCAGACTGGCTCTTGTTCAAGGCTGGAGGGCTCCGGTGGGGTAGTAGGGGCCACAGAGCATGAGGGGCATAGAAGTCCTGAATACTCTCTAAGAAGCCCCACTTGGCATCAGGAACAGTAAGAGAGGGGGTCAGAGATGCCCCTGAGTCCTTTGCCATAGGTCTAGCCCCATGTCCCTTTGGATCAGAGATCCTAACAGGAGTAGTGTCTAAAACACAATAAAATAATTAATACTGTATCCCAGAAAAAAATATTTCACCCTAGAAAAGGTACTTATATGGGAGGTGATGGGTTAATCTGAGAAGGAAAGCAAGGAGAGGCAACCTCTGAGTAGGATAAGTAATTGGGAATATGGCATCTGTAAAACCAGGAGCCAACAGGAAGAAAGCCTGGGAAATGGGCATTCTGTTCTGTAGTGTTTTCTATTACTGTAACCAAGCAACACCTACAATTGCACTTGCGGGACCCGAGGGCCCCCCAAGACGCTTGGGACGTGAACCGGATGCTAGGGCATGAGGAAACAAGAAAAACGCACCCTCTCTGAACTCGCACTGCAACCATATCTGTCACTGGCACCTGAGTTGTGCAGCTTGAGCCTCACTCACCCACAGCATCTATTCCAGCGCTATCCACATCCTCGCTATGTTCTGGCAAATAAAAAAACTCTTGCTGCATGACCATATATTGTCTAATTCCTGCATTCAAAATAACGCCTTCAGCTGAGCCATTTCTATTTGCATTGACCCCTTCATGACCACATGGCTGCGCTGCAAACCCTTCTCATCTGGTGCTCAACAGGTTAATGTATGCGTGCATGTGTATCTATGTTTATGTGTCTGAATGTGTCAATTACATTGTATTTTGAGTATTTTTGTTTTCCTCAGCTGGCACCTCTCCATCAACACACACTGGTTCAACTCTGGCAAACAACAGATTAGCAGTCAAGCACTGTCACTGACTTTGCCATATATCTATAGAACAGAATGAAAAGTATAAATGCATAATATACTGGTATCCACTTTATTATAAATTTACACTTTTCATTCTTTTCTTCAGCCGTATGGTACACTCGGCGACAGCTCTTGCCTGTTAAAGCTGAACTTTTACTTTGTATAAAGTTGTCCTGCAATAATTAAGTATATGGTAACTAGCTTCATAATACTTCTATTTCCTCTCAGAAGTGGCAGATTCTACAGTAATCCTTAACACCTTAAGGACCCATGACGGTCCTGGACGGTCATAGCTTGTTATCCCCTTAAAGGGATAGTAGTACTTAAAAAGTAAAAATAATATATGTTGTAGGGTTTATCCCCCTGAGTAAAACAAGGGTACTCCCACTGTTGAAATGTGTTTTATTCAAAAGTTATTACAGATCAAAGTTGATTTTTTAGGTTCAATATCACAGTGTCCTGAAATTGTACAGTGGTGCTGTTGCTACACCATCCTATGGCCAGCTCTGGTCTCGGGACCATAAATCTCCATAGGATGGTGTAGCAACAGCGCCACGGTACAATTTCAGGCCACTGTGATATTGCACCTAAAAAATTCAATTTTGAGCTGTGATAACTTTTGAATAAAACACCTTTCAGCAGTGGGAATACCCTTGTTTTACTTAGGGGGATAAACCCTACAAAATATTTTTTTTTTAGATTTTAAATATTACTATCCCTTTAAGGACTGTCATGGAATTCCAGGTTCCCCAATACAGAATAGGATTTAAAACAACAACAACAAAAAAAAAACCTCTGTGGTCCTTAAGTGACTGCCACGTGCATGGCCGGTCCTGAAGGAGTTAATCTTTGGAGACCAGAAGCCAGGCATCAGCGCAGACATCTTGTCTGCACACCTGTGCTGTCAGTCCCAGTCTGATGGCTGCGCAGGAGCGCAGACTGCACTCACCTGGCCATCAGTCTCCGAAGATTAAGGATTACTTTAGAATCTGCCACGTCTGATAGGTAATAGAAGTATTATGAAGCTAGTCGCCATAAGCTTAATTATTGCAGGGCGACTTTATACAAAGTGAAAGTTCCGCTTTAACCAGTTGGTTGCTGAATTAAACACTGCCTCCTTTCCACCTCCTCAGTACAGTACAGCACAGCACCATTACTTAACCATTTACATGCCAGATGGGTATGCAATGCATTGTTACCTGTCTTGCACTCAAGGCATTAACAAGGTATTGGTAGACCCAATGCATAGTGTACTGAGAGTGAGGCACTACAACTGTGCATCCTAGGCTTCAGTTGCATGCTGGGAAATGCAGTCAGGGCACTCAAACAGTAAGTTAGCAGAGTGAACGGTGACAACTACTGTCCCCATTGTCTCTGCTAACTTGCTGTATGAAGCTCTGCACACCATTTCCTAGCATGCAAGTGATGCCTGGGATGCAGAGTTGTAGTGCCTCACTCTCAGTACACTATGCATTGGGGCTTGTTGTGAGAAGCGGCAAGAAGAACAGCAGCACATGAGCATGCATGAGAAGCACCTTCAACATTGTGGTGGTATAATGGAATTGACACTTCCATTGTCTTCAGTCCCATTTAGGCTTATTGCAAAACTCTATGTTTGTAGATAAAGGGCAGAGGGCACTTCTGGAACAAACAAGCTGCACCATAACAAACAAATTACAGTTCCCATCATGCAAAAGGGCATTTTAACCCTTTCACTGACAGAGTGGTGCACAACGCATACACATTGTTACACTTCAAAATTTGCTTTGTGGACACTAAATTGTGCTATGGAAAACAGGTGCCATACCAATAATCTTTGCACCCATTGTTCTCCCTCAGTGGGTTAACTTTATCTAAGTCTTCAGCCACTTCACTTCATGTTGTCAGATTACAGTTCCCTTTCTATTCCATGCAGATGAATTCACTGAGCCCGGACACCAGCATGAATTCTACAGTCACACAACCCTTTCACTGCTGCCTTTATATATATAGTGCAGTCCCTCACAGTGTCCCCTTTGTGTCCTGTGTTGTTTCTGCTTCCTTCCCTCTGCCTTCAGCAGTCCATGTATGTGATATTTAATCCTTTGAGTGCCAGAGGGATACGCAACACATTGCAATGCGTTACGTTCAGCTCTGTCACTCAAATGTACATGTCACATACATGAACTGCTGAAGGCTGAGGGGAGGAAGCAGGAACAACACAGGACACAAAGGGGACAGTGTGAGGGACTGTACTATATACAAAGGGTGTTGTTGTTTGCTCCACTGTTCCGACCTCATACAAGCACAGAGAACACTTACTGGCGACCTGCACCCTGCTTCTGTGAGCCCTCGCACCATTGATCCACTTTGCTCCATTAGAGGGAGGGATCAAAGAGAATGAAGCTGCAATTCAACCAGGACAGCTTATAAATGTCTGTTCACCCCTTGGATGCTACAGAATTCTCCAATGTATGGTGTGTTCAACACCTCTGTAGCATCATATGGGTTAATTATATGCCAGGAGAGGTGCACCATACGGCTACAAAACAGACCTTGACATAAGGCACTGCAGGAGAGGGGCCAGGTAATAAGGCTACATGACCCAGATGCCACTACCCCTTCTATCACCTTATGTCAGCTCCTCATGAAACAGCCACAGCCAGGCGGACACCTGCATCCACATTCACATGGAGAAGCGGAGACCAGGCAAGCACACCTACTTTAAAACGTAAGGTCCCACAGCTATTAAGCCTTTGAGTACCACAGGGATTTGCAACATATTGTGTACCCGTCTGCCACTCAGAGGGTTAAGCAGTGCACTGCTTCCAGTTCCAAGATAATCTAATTTATGCTTTTTTTGCCAACCCATTTTTTAAATCACACATATGCTGCTTCATTCATAATGCAATTCCTGATGTGACTTCAGGATTGCTAGTGCTTAGTGATATCTGTGGATCCAGTATCTCAGACACCATACTGATCCCATGTGAAAGTCTAAACACTTTGCTCCTTCTATCCCTTTGAGTGCCAGTGGGCATGCAACACATTGCAAAGTCATGCGTTGTGTACCCGTCTGCACTCAAAGGGTTAATCTTGCAGCCATATACACAATCTACCAATAAGACTCATTTTTAATGTATAGTAATTGGAGAGAAGTATTTTTTAATGCCCTAACACACTGCTGCTGCTTACTGGAGTATTTCTCAGACAATTCACATGTTTTGTAAGATGAAAATTTGGGAGAAAATGTAATACATTTCTCTTCCTCTGTAATGAATGCATATTGTTACCTCTTTTATTTAAATACACCCACACATACACCAAAAAGCACATAAATTTGTTCTTTTACCTCAGAGAATACCTTGCTTTGGATACCTCATTGGAACTCAAAGGGTTAACACTTATATATCCACCTTAAAACCATGGTGATAGATAAGATTCGAATGTATCACAAAGCAATGTGTTGCAGGTGTCTCTAGCATCCAAGAGAGTTATTTACTTTTTTCAATCCCAATATAGAATTATAAACATATTATGCAGCTCTTTAGAGTACTTGAGCACCACATATCCAGCACTTGCCGTGCCTTTGGTTGACTTTCCCTTCTCAACTCTTTTCTCTGAAATGTACCCTCTGATGCTGGACTTTGCTATGTAACAGTTTAAATGTTACAAAAACATGTTTATGCACCATAGGTACATCATATATTAGTTCCTTTCAAAAACAGATCCCCTTGGGAGACCTGAGTAACAAAGCAATTAGCAGATATGCCCAACCTGAGGTCCTCCAGATGTTGATAGACTGCAAACCATGGGAGTAGCTATAGTGGGAGCAGCTCAGCATCCCATGGGGTCCCATGTGCCCTGGGGTCCAGAAGATTCTAACAATGGAAATATATGTTTTGCTCTGGGACCCTCCAATGACAACTTGCACCAATGACTATAAAATCCCATTATCCGAGGAGGATGAGACTTGCAGTCCATCTACTTCTGGAGGGCTTCAGGTTGCTCATCTAATACATATAACACAGCATATTAATCTGCCTGGAATCCGACATCAACACAACTGATCAAAGAAAAATGCCCCCTCCCCCCCCAAAAAAAATAAATAAATAAATACATACATAAAAATGCACAATCCCAGGAAAAAGACAAATATCTCATATCTATAGAAATCCATCAGACAGCATATACCCCATTACAAGTAGGTTGGGGAGATTCCAATTTCTACTCTGGTAAAACGGTTACTCCACTGAGACATCTAAAGTACAATTACATAACACAGGGAACCCTGAGGCCATGCTGATGTTAATGGTCAACAACTTCCATCATACGATAATAATGGGAGTTGTAGTCCAAGAGCAACTGAAGGACTTTGGGACGCCCATTCCTGCCAAACGGAAGAGCAGACAAATCTGCACTTAACACATATGATCAAAGGGAATTGCTTTCATCTCAGTAATCCCAGGACTGACCCAAATAAAACACATTAAAACATACATCAACAGAAATACATCACACATCCATCCCCAAAACCTATACAGAAAACAAATGGGTTCCGAATATGGGGAGTCTAAACAAGTGTACATATGCAATAACAATATATGCGATTTGTTTTATTTAATGCATCCAATACTCACAACAACTACATATGCATAGACCATAGGTGGACAACCTGTGTCTCGCCTCCTACTGTCAATTGTACACCAGCAATAACTGGATGGCAGGTGACAACGATGGGATTGTAGACCAACAACGTTCAAATGAGAAACACTTTGCCTAATCCGCTATGTACATAGGTAGATCAATAGCAAACATTGTGTCTCGCTCTCTGATTTAACCCTTCGAGCGCCAGAGAGATACGCAACGCGTTGCAGAGCGATGCGTGCCTATCTGGTATTCAAAGGGTTAATAGTGGGAATATGTAATGGAAACCCCCAGTGTACTTGCCCTTGATAAGACCAGACGAGAAGACCCACATGACTTACCCATTTCTTGTCTGGTAAAACCGGTACACCAGTGGGAGATTTATGTTCAAAGTCCTCACTGTTCGAGTCCGAATAAACTGTTATCCCTGCTGGTGGTATCCAAGTACAATAATTCTTGCTAGTGATGTCCAAATATCCAGTCATCGCTAGTGTCCAGATAATGTGTGATGTAAGCCCTGGTACGTGCATATGAGCAGATCGCGAGGCTCCATCAATCGTCTGTTCCCGTGGAAAACAACCTCGTCACTATAGCTGCGCGACTGATTAACCGTGGTAACGCCCGCGCGCACAGATTCAAATTCTCCCCGCGCGTCTCGAGGGCTTCAATCCCTAGCAGCTGATTGGATCTCATTTAAACAACGCCTACCAGGGCTAGCAGCCAATGAGCGACGCAGCTCGTGCAATTGTAAACAACTGGTAGCTCTCTGATTGGGAAGCTGCTGTATTAGTGTCTGTTCCCGTGGAATACAACCTCGTCACTATAGCTGCGTGACTGATTAACCGTAGTAACGCCCGCGCGCACAGATTCAAATTCTCCCCGCGCGTCTCGAGGGCTTCAATCCCTAGCAGCTGATTGGAGCTCATTTAAACAACCCCTACCAGGGCTAGCAGCCAATGAGCGACGCAGCTCGTGCAATTGTAAACAACTGGTAGCTCTCTGGTTGGGAAGGTGCTGTAGGAACTCATGAGAGTTCTGCAGATAGAGCTCCGTTGTTTACACAGTAAAGTAACTGTTAATAACCCTTTGAGTGCCAGAAAGGTATGCAACACATATCAAAGCATACCCCACTCTAGCACTCAAAGGGTTAAATGTGTATCGTTGTGACAGGGATTCCGATATTTACCAGGCATGTGCTCTTTTTGGATGGCTGAACTCCTTAACTATTTGAGTGCCAGGGAGGTATGCATTGGATACCTCTCTGGTACTCAAAGGGTTAAAGAGTAGAGGGGAGCGAATCGCATGGTCCTTAAACTGTTAAGAAATTGCAGTAGTCCAGTTCGCAAGTGCCTGCTTAACCGGCCAGCAAGCTACTGTAACTCACAGAGTTCCGGTCTATATTGAGCCTACCCCATGGTCCTTAAAGGGTTAATGTCAGCGCCGCTGACTTCTGTGCTGGCCATGGTAACTTATTTATTACCTAGAACAGAAGTGAGCATCACTGCAGTGATTAACCCTTTAAGTGCCAGAGGGGTACGGAACGCATTGCTTTGCAATGCCTCTGTACCCCTCTGGCACTCAAAGGGCTAATGTAAATATAAACACACCTGCATATGTATAAGTGCTACAGTTAGTTTCCTAGTACTGACATTGGTGCTGCCTCGGAAGATGGCTGATCGGACCCCGCAATTTACAGTTATAACACCTTTTGTGAAAGTCTGAACACTTTGCTTCGTCTATCCCTTTGAGTGCCAGGGGGTATGCAACGCATTGCAAAGCAATGCATTGTGTACCCATCTGCACACAAACTATTAATCTTGCAGGCATAGACTACCAATGTACACAGGTAGATCAATAGCAAACATTGTGCCTCTCTCTGTCTGATTTAACCCTTCGAGTGCCCGAGAGATACGCAACGCGTTGCGTGCCTATCTGGTACTCAAAGGGTTAATAGTGGGAATATGTAATGGAAACCCCCAGTATACTTGCCCTTGATAAGACCAGGCGAGAAGACCCACATGCCTTACCCATTACTTGTCTGGTAAAACCGGTACACTAGTGGGAGATTTCTGTTCAAAGTCCTCACTGTTCGAGTCCGAATAAACTGTTATCTCTGCTGGTGGTATCCAAGTACAATAATTCCTGCTAGTGGTGTCCAAATATCCAGTTATCGCTAGTGTCCAGATAATGTGTGATGCAAGCCCTGGTACGTGCATATGATCAAATCGCGAGGCTCCATCAATCGTCTGTTCCCGTGGAAAACAACCTCGTCACTATAGCTGCGCGACTGATTAACCGTGGTAACGCCTGCGCGCACAGATTCAAATTCTCCCCGCGCGTCTCGAGGGCTTCAATCCCTAGCAGCTGATTGGAGCTCATTTAAACAACGCCTACCAGGGCTAGCAGCCAATGAGCGACGCAGCTCGTGCAATTGTAAACAACTGGTAGCTCTCTGATTGGGAAGCTGCTGTATTATTGTCTGTTCCCGTGGAAAACAACCTCGTCACTATGGTTGCGCGGTTGATTAACCGTAGTAACTCCCACGCGCACAGATTCAAATTCTCCCTGCGCGTCTCGAGGGCTTCTAGCAGCTGATTGGAGCTCATTTAAATGCTCCGCCTACCAGGGCTAGCAGCCAATGAGCGGCGCAGCTCGTTCTGTTGTAAACGTCTCGTGGCTCTCTGATTGCGAAGCTCCTGTAGGAATTCGTGAGAGTTCTGCAGCTAGAGCTCCGTTGTTTACACAATAAAGTATCTGTTAATAATCCTTTGAGTGCCAGAAAGGTATGCAACACATATCAAAGCATACCCCCACTCTAGCACTCAAAGGGTTAAATGTGTATCGTTGACAGGGATTGTGATATTTACCAGACAAGTTCTCTTTTTGATGGCTGAACCCCTCAACTACTTGAGTGCCAGGGAGTTATGCCTTGGATAGCTCTCTGGCACTCAAAGGGTTAAAGACTAGATGGGAGCGAAGCGCATTGTCCTTAATCCTTTTAATGCCAGAGGGGTATGCAACGCATTGTAAAGCAATGCACTGCGGACCCCTCTGGCATTCACATGGTTAAACGGTTAAGAAATGGCAGTGGTCCAGATCGCAAGTGCCTGGTTACCTGGTCAGCAAGCTATTGGAACTCACTGTCTATATTGAGCCTACTCCATGGTCCTTACAGGATTAATGTCAGCGCTGCTGGCTTCTGTGCTGCCCTTGGTAACTCAGTTATTATCTAGAGGAATAGAAGGGAGCATCACTGCAGTCATTAATGTAAATATAAACACAGACCTGCATATGTGCAAGGGGTGCAGGGGCCACTCATTAGTACATAGCTCACAGTTACTTTCCTAGTACTGACATTGGTCCTGCCTAGGAAGTTGATTGGCTGGTCAGACACCGCAATTTACAATCATCTAGAGAAATTCATCAGACATCATATACCTTATTATAAGTAGGGAGAGATGATTACCATTTCTACTTTGGTAAAACCAATACTCCACTAAGACACACCTGAAGGACAAATACATAACGAAGATTTTGTAAGTACTTGTAGACCATCAGCATATGGATGGCTCTAATGCCCATTCCTGCCAAATAGCAGTCAGGCAAATCCCATGTTTCTCAGCTGCTCTCCAGTTTTTGCTGGAGTACAATTCCCATCATTTCCAGCTCGCCAATAGCCAGCTGAGGAGTGGGATGAATTGTAGTCCAGCAACAACTGGAGGAGAGAGGTAGGTTGCCCTCCCCTGGTCTATTCTCATGCAATTGCAGTGCAATGCATTGTGTCTCTCTCTCCAGCACACAGAGTTAACTAAACCAAATTGTGCATATTGTTATTGCATGTTTAGAATCCCGACCCCATCTTTTGAAACCCTGGGCTTTCTGCATAAGTTCACTTGCCACGGGAATAGGATGTCTCATGAAATTCTGTTGAGTTTTATTATGTTTTATTTAGGTCAGTCCCGCCTTTATGATTGTTTCGGTTTATTGATGGTGAAATATTTCTCTTTGATCTGATGTGTTGATTGCAGATTGTAGACTAAAACCTTTCAATGAGAAACACATGGGCACATATTTATAAAAGCAAACTAGTGTTAATCTGGGGTAAACCAACTGCACTATTGGGGACATATACAATCCCTGTTAAATTAAATTGGGGTTTTAACTAATTGAATGCTATAGAGGTCCCCAATGCATCTCTGGCATTCAAGGGGTTAAAAGTTATATTCAAGTGCATGGGATTTTACAACTTTTCATTTTGTCCCCTATGGTTCAGTTGTTTTACTCCAGAATGGTTTTTATACATATGCACCATGTTGTCTAACTGCTATACAAATAGGTAGATCCACGGCAAACATTGTCTCTCTCTGAGTTAATAATGACAGGTAATAGAAAACCAATCTGGGTTTGCCCTTGACAGGACTGGGTGAGGAGACCCACAAGACTTACCCATTACTTCTGTGGTAAAAGTGGTACACTAGTGGCAGAGCCAGATTAACATGCCACAGGGTTCTAGGCAACGTACCAATTTGGGTATCCCCTCCCCACACTGCTATACTTCACACCGTTACCATTATGCCCCCTTGTCACCCCACTCCAATAAGACACTCATTCATACTGCTTCCAGGCCACCCCTTTAACCCTTTGAGTGCCAGAGGGGTATGCAACTCATTGCTTTGCAATGAGTTGCGTACCCCTCTGGCACTCAAAGGGTTAAATTCCTGCCCATATCTCCCTTCCACATGTCCCACAACCTTACATATACCAGGTTTTGCCATCTGATTCAAAGGTGTGTAGCTCTCTGTGTTCATTCACCAGCTGTAGTTTTATACAGGCGATCGGGCAGGGTGCTGAACCGCTAGATGCTGGGTCAGACCTCCCGTCTGTACGGTAGCTGGAAGCGGCCATCAGGGCTATGAAGGGTCAGGTAATGGAGCACTGGATACAAGCAATACCACTTAGGTGTCTGGAGCTGTCAGACCTATGGGTTTCGTATCAATTGGTACTTTATGAAGAAGTATCCATTGATATGAAACTTGTAGGTCTAACAGCTCCAGACACCTAAGTGCTATTGCTTGTATCCAGTGCTTCATTACTGGATCCTTCATAGCCCTGACGGCCACTTCCAGCTACCATACAGACAGGAGGTCTGACCCAGCATCTAGCGGATCAGCACTCTGACCGCGTTCCCCGTATAAACCCATAGCTGGTGAATGAACACACAGGCTACGTATCTTTGAACAGGGTAAGCGGTCACATCAGAAGAATTTTCATTCTATTTAACCCCTTCAGTGCCAGAGGGGTAACCAACCCATTGCTTTGCAATGGGTTGGTTACCCAACCAACCCGCTGGCACTGAAGGGGTTAAAGGTTAGGAGAGAGATCCGCTATACCACACCATATTGCGATTTACCTGCCCGCATTACAATGGCTACTACTCGAGTAAGTTAATACAAAGAGACTTGGACCTGTTTAGTCTGGATGTGAGCTCAGTGATCACTGACATATTGACTATTACACATTTTAACCCTTTTAATGCCAGAGGGGAACACAACACATTGCAAATCAGTGTGTTGTGTACCCCTCTGACACTGAAAGGGTTAATAGTAATATCACTTATTTCTACATATTTTTACCATATTATATTTGTCGTATTAACGGAGATACTCAGATTATATATTGCATTGTACTTTAGGTTCTGTTCGTTTTTATTTATGTAATATATGTTTTTTAAGTTAAGAGATTCAGAGAGCTTTCTTTTTCTGTGTTTATACTACCATTTATGTCTGGACACAAACTCCTATACATGCACACATTCATACTCACTCATACACACATTCAGTAACATTTATACAAATAGAAAATGTGCTTGTTGCCTACCAGTGGGCACATTCAGCAGCAGCAAGACATTCCACTTCCATTCTGTGCTTGCCATTCCCACTTTGTTTCAGTTGAATTGGATCATCACATCATGCTGCTCCTTCTACACAGTTGTCAAGGTATTTGCTTGCAATCACACATTGGAAGTAAGGAGAGGTGGGACCTTTTAAACCTTTGAGTGCCAATGAGGTGTGCAAGGCATTTCTTTGCAATACATATGCATTTCTTACCCTTCTAGTACTCAGAGGGTTAAGCTGCTCTCTACCAGGCATTTGAAAGCATTGTTGACAGGGCTCCCCAAGTTCACCAGGCCTTAGGCAGGTGCCTAGGTTGTCTTGCCCATGATCTGGTTCTGACTTGTGGGACATTTCTGTTCAAAGTCCTCACAGGTCGAGTCCAAATAAACTGTTATCCCTGCTGGTGGTATCCAAATAAAGAATTCTTGCTAATTATGTCCAAATATTCTGTTATCGCTGGTGTCCAAATAATGTGTAATGCAAGCCCTGGTGCGCGCATGTGAGCGGATCTCATGGCTCTGTCCATCTTCTGTTGCTGTGGGAAACAACCTCCTCAGTAAGGCTCCGCAGTTAAATAACAGTGGTAACACCCACGCGCGCACATTCAAATTCTCCCTGCGCAGCTCAAGGGCTTCAGCCCTAGCAGCTGATTGGAGCTTCTCAAAACTCCATGCCTACTAGGGCTCGCAAACAATGAGCAGCGCAGCTAGTGCAGTTGTAAGTGTCTCATGGCTGTCCTATGGAGAAGGAGCTATAAGTATTCATGAGAGTTTGTACTGCTAGACCTAGGTTGTGTTCATGGGAAAGCAACTGTTAATAACCATTTGACTGCCAGAGAGATATGCAACACATCACGAGGCAATGCGTTGCATACCCCTCTACCACTCAGTGGATTAAATGTGTATTGGTGACAGGGATTCCGATATCTACTCCTCTTGATGGCTTAACCCTTTAACTTAATGACAGGGTTTTTTTTCCCCATTATAGCGAATGACTTCCTGGACTTACCAGGTAAGTCGTCTGTCACTAAGGGGTTAAGGCCAGAGTGGTAAGAAAAGCATTGCCCTTAAACAGTTACAGAATGGCAGTGGTCAGGGTCTCAAGTAGCTACTTAACCTGCCAGCCCGCCCTTGGACAGAGTTCATGTTCACATTTTGCCTACCCCTATGGTCCTTAAATAGTCAATAAGCTATATATCAGTGCCGCTGGCTTCTGTGCTGGCAATGGCAACTTAGATATTACCTAGAGTAGGGCTGTCCAAGTTCAGTCCTCAAGGGCCACCAGCAGGCCAGAATGTAAGAATTTCCCTGATTAACCCTTTAACGACTGGCTGATTGGCGCGGCAACTCGACTTAAGGCGCAGAGCATTTTTTTTCTTCTTTTTCCGGTTCCGGACTCCACAAACGGCGTGCAGCCGCGGGGGGAGCCTGGAACTCCATGACGGTCATAGTACGTCATGGATCGTTCAGTCAGATCGACTCATGACGTACTATGACCGTCAAGGGTCGTTAAGGGGTTAAGCACAGATGAGTCAGCCACTGATTATCTCACCTGTGCTTAATCAGGGAAATCCTTATATCCTGGCCTTTTGGTGGCCCTTGGACAGCCCTGACCTAGAGGAATAGAGGTGAGCATCAGTGCAGTGATTAATGTAAATCTAAACACAGACCTGCATATGTACAAGAGGTGCAGAAGCCACTCACTAGTACACAGTTCACAGTTAGTTTCCTAGTACTGAAACTGGTCCTGCCTCGGAAGCTGGCTGATTGGCTGGTGCGACACCACAATTCACAGTTATGTAAGAGAAGAGATAGACTTTAGTTTGTCAGTCTGTAGGTCAGGCTCAGCTGAACCTTTTCTGCACTTCTTGCTCTCAAGCAGGTCTTCTCCAACCATTCACATTGTGAAAATTACTTGATGGCTAGTCAGAAGACCTGAAGCACCACCAGAGACAGAGGGTGAGAGATTAGAGACAGAAGGTTAATTGCAGATTGCCCCAGCATAGCATGTAGGAAGGAAGCCATGTTACTGCATTGGCAGTGCCAGACTAACTATGTACCTCCTAAGAATCCCTCTTTTACCCTTTGATTGCCAGAATGGTATGCAACGCATTGCAAAGCAAAGGGTTAAAGGGATAGTAATACGTGTAATAAATTTGAGGTCTGAGTCTTATTTATATGTTTTTAAACAAATAGCGCTAAATTTCACCACTTACATGTTTGTAGATCAAGCACTATTCAGTCAGGAAGGATCCCACTCCCACCCCTTTTGGCCGCCTCTCATTAGATCTGATTGAGCTCTGCTTTGAGTATATGTAGCATGGGATGGGAAATGTCTCAGAACTTGACTGTGTGGCCAGTAGGACTGCAAAGGTAGTCTGTAGTGATGAGCGAGCACCCCAATGCTCGGGTGTTCGGGTGCTCTGACCGAGCACCCCCTGAGGCTCGAGTGCTCGGCCGAGCACCCGAGCCCCATTGAAGTCAATGGGAGGACTCGAGCATTACACCAGGCACCCCCTGCTCTGATGAGGGGAGGGTGCCTGGTCCATAGGAAAAGGGCAGAAAAGGATGGAAACACCACAGAAATGGTTCAGGGACAGCATAGGGAGGATGTCTGGATGCATCTTGGACTCCAACATCGCTGCTGGGAACGATCTTTCGCCCGTAGTACGCCATTTTTACAGACTGACCATAAAACACACAAAAAGGAAAATAAAAACGACTTCAGGCGAAAAATTGTTACCAAACAATATTTGCTGTATATTTACTTGTATATCATCTGCAAATTCTCCCAAAAATTTCCTTGGTTTTCGGAAGTGAGGCCATGATTAAGAGGGAAACGTGCACAGAGGCAAATTCTCCCAAAAATTTCCTTGATTTTCAGAACTGAGGCCATGATTAAGAGGGAAACGTGCACAGAGGCAAATTCTCCCAAAAATTTCCTTGATTTTATTGAACTGAGGCCATGATTAAGAGGGAAACGTGCGCTGAGCCGACCATCTAAAACATTATGGGTGAGGGTCTGCTGCAGAGCTGACCATCCTAAACATTATATGCGAAGGCCCGCTAGTGAGCTGACGCTATAAAACATTATATGAGAGGGCCCGCTAGAGAGCTGACCCAATAAAACATTATATGAGAAGGCCCGCTGGTGAGCTGACCTATATAAAAATTGTCAAACAGGGCCCGCTGGTGAGCTGGCCCTATATAAAAATTATATCACAGGGCCCGCTGGTGAGCTGGCCCTATATAAAAATTATAGCACAGGGCATATGGAAGAGGAGGAGGAGGATGAGAAGATTAAGAGTCAACCATATACCCGTTTTTTGGGTGGAAGGGGTGAATGGGAATACAGAGTATTCACATCATTGTAAATAACATATATAAAGTGAGTTTATGTTCCCCCGGGGCTTTCCTCCAGTGGAGTGGAGAAGTCAGGGGAAATCCAGGCCTTGTTCATTTTTATAAGTGTCAACCTATCAGCATTGTCGGTGGAAAGGCGGATACGCTTATCTGTTATGATGCCACCAGCAGCACTAAATACCCGCTCAGACAGAACGCTGGCGGCAGGGCAGGCCAGCACCTCCAAGGCGTAGAGTGCCAGTTCATACCACGTGTCCAGCTTGGACACCCAGTAGTTGTAAGGCACAGAGGGATCATTGAGGACGCTGACACGGTCTGCTACGTACTCCTTCACCATCTTCCAAAACTTTTCCCTCCTTGTGACACTAGGCTGCGCATCAGGGTGAGGGTGCTGGCGGGGTGTCATGAAGGTGTCCCACGCCTTGGAGAGTGTTGCCCTGCCTTTGTCGGAACTGCTGTGTGCTCCCCTTTTCTCCCCTTCTCGGTTGGCCAAGGTAGCACGTACTCTGCCGCCAGCGTTGTCAGATGGAAAATTTTGGAGCAATTTTTCAACAAGAACCTTCTGGTATTGCACCATTTTGCTTGTCCTCTCCACCGGAGGAATGAGAGATGAGAAATTCTCTTTGTAGCGGGGGTCCAGAAGGGTGAACACCCAGTAATCCGTGTTGTCTAAAATGCGTGTAACGCGTGGGTCACGGGAAAGGCAGCCTAACATAAAGTCAGCCATGTGTGCCAGAGTACCAACAGGCAAGATTTCGCTGTCCTCACCAGGAGGATGACTCTCAATCTCCTCATCCTCTTCCTCCTCTTCTGCCCACCCACGTTGAAGAGATGGAACTAAAGTTCCATGGCTACCCTCTGTAGCGGAGACAACCGTGTCTTCCTCCTCCTCCTCCTCCTCCTCCTCCGCCTCCTCCAATTGTCGCTGAGAAGACGAAGTGAGGGTGCTCTGGCTATCACCTTGTGTAAGCTCTTCCTCCCCCATTTCCACCTCTTCCACATGCAAAGCGTCGGTTTTAATTGTGAGCAGCGAGCGTTTCAGTAGACACAGAAGTGGGATGGTTACACTGATAATAGCGTTATCGCCGCTCACCATCTGTGTCGATTCCTCAAAATTGCGTAAAACCTCACAGAGGTCTGACATCCATTCCCACTCCTCACTTCTGATTACAGGAAGTTGAACGGAGAGGCGACGACCGTGTAACAGCTGGTACTCCACTACTGCCCTCTGCTGCTCACAAAGCCGGGCCAACATGTGGAAGGTGGAGTTCCAGCGCGTGCTCACGTCACACAGCAGCCGGTGAGCTGGCAATTGTAAGCGCTGCTGCAGCTTCAACAGGCCGGCTGAAGCTGTTGATGACTTACGGAAATGTGCACACACGCGGCGCACCTTGGTCAAGAGATCATGCACATTGGGGTAGGTTTTTAGAAATCGCTGCACCACTAAATTAAATACATGCGCTAGGCATGGTACGTGTGTGAGCTTGCCGAGCTCCAAAGCCGCCACCAAGTTACGCCCATTATCACACACAACCATGCCTGGTTGCAGGTTGAGTGGCGAGAGCCACTGCTCGGTCTGGTGACTAATCCCCTGCAACAGCTCTGAGGCCGTGTGCTGTTTGTCCCCAAGGCAGATCAGCTTCAGCACGGCCTGTTGACGCTTCCCCACTGCAGTGCTACACTGCTTCCAGCTACTGGCTGATGGGGGAGTGGCGGTGTGTGTAGAGAATTCGGAGGTGGAAACGGAGGAGGAGGAGCCAATAACGTAGGTGCTGGTGGAAACCCTGATGGAGGTAGGGCCCGCAATCCTCGGCGTGGGTAGCACCCGTGCCATCCCAGGGTCCGAGTCGCTCCCAGCCTCCACGACATTCACCCAGTGTGCCGTCAGGGAAATGTAGCGTCCCTGGCCACAAGCACTTGTCCATGTGTCAGTCGTTAAGTGGACCTTCCCAGTAACTGCGTTGGTCAGGGCACGGGTGATGTTACGGGACACATGGTGGTGTAATGCGGGGATGGCACACCGGGAAAAGTAGTGGCGGCTGGGGACCGCGTACCGAGGGACAGCTGCTGCCATCAGGCTGCGGAAGGACTCAGTGTCCACAAGCCTAAATGGCAGCATTTCGATGGCCAGTAATTTTGAAAGGTGTGAGGTTAGTGCTATGGCCTGTGGGTGGGTGGCTGGGTACTTTCTCTTGCGCTCAAATGCCTGGGGTAACGACATTTGGACGCTGTGCTGGGACAGGGAAGTGGATGTGGTCGCTGATGGTGCTTCAGATGCTACAGGTGCAGGGCGGGAGGTATGCGGGCCTGCGCCTTCGACAGGCGATTGGCCGGCACCGAAAACAGGGGAAGAGGAGGCAGTGGTGTGGCCTGCAGACACAGATGGGCGATCCAGGCGTTCCTCCCACTTACTACGGTGCTTGGATGCCATGTGTCGGATCATGCTGGTGGTGGTGAGGTTTCTAGTGTTCATGCCTCGGCTCATTCTGGTGTGGCACAGGTTGCAAACTACAATTCTTTTGTCGTCCGCACTTTCCTTAAAAAAACGCCATACCGCGGAACACCTACCCCTTGGCAAGGTAGATTTACGCAAGGGGGTGCTCCGTGGAACATTTGCGGTCCGGTTTGGTGCGGTCCGCCTTCTTTCTGTAGCCACACCACTGCCTCTTCCAGCCTGTTGCGGTGCTGCAGATGGCTCACCCTCAGGACTGCTGTCATCGCTCGGCTCTACACCTTCCCAGGTGGGGTCAGTCACCTCATCGTCCACCAAGTCCTCCTCCACTTCCTCACTCTGATCATCCTCCTCAAGTCTTGATCCCACCACATACTCAGTCATTGACAACTGTATAACATTCTCCTCAACAAGGTCTTGAGACGGAAATAGTGGTTGATTTAATGGCAACTGTGTCTCATCATCATCATCATCATCCACTACTTCCTTTGACCTTAAATGCCGTTCACATCTGTCATCTTCTTGAGATTGGGTAGCCTCTAGAGGTTGTGAATCAGGGCACAAGATGTCATGTTCCTCTGCAAGCGTGCTTGGAGAGAGGGTCAAATGAAGGATTGGTGATGAGACGAGCTCCTCACTATATCCCAGTGTGGGATCACTTCTTTGACCAGACCGTGTATGGTGGGAGGAAGGATGATCAGAGTGAGGATTATGTTGACCAGACTCTTGGCTACTGAGAGTGGACTTGGTGGAAGACAGGGTGGTGCTTAACCGACTGGAAGCAGTATCAGCTGTCATCCAACCGACCACCTGTTCGCAGTGGTCGGACCTCGAGAGTGATGTCCTGCGACGCCCTGTAAAATTACACATGAAGCTAGGTATGGTGGATGTCTTTCTTTCTTGTGCTCTGGCACCAGGCACAGTTTCTCCGCGTCCTGACCCGCGCCCTGAACTTTCAGGATCACGTCCACTTCCCCGTCCCTTTTTACCCGCCTTCTTCATCTTACACAGAATATGTGACTTTAATATTTGAGTTTGAAAACTTAACAGTATTTCTTATTATTCTGCAACTGTACAGAGTACACAGAATAGGCTGCTAAACTGCGGTGAAACACACTGAATGGAATATGTGACTTTAATATTTGAGTTTGAAAACTTAACAGTATTTCTTATTATTCTGCAACTCTGCAGAGTACACAGAATAGGCTGCTAAACTGCGGTGAAACACACTGAATGGAATATGTGACTTTAATATTTGAGTTTGAAAACTTAACAGTATTTCTTATTATTCTGCAACTGTACAGAGTACACAGAATAGGCTGTTAAACGGCGGTGAAACACACTGAATGGAATATGTGACTTTAATATTTGAGTTTGAAAACTTAACAGTATTTCTTATTATTCTGCAACTGTACAGAGTACACAGAATAGGCTGCTAAACTGCGGTGAAACACACTGAATGGAATATGTGACTTTAATATTTGAGTTTGAAAACTTAACAGTATTTCTTATTATTCTGCAACTCTGCAGAGTACACAGAATAGGCTGCTAAACTGCGGTGAAACACACTGAATGGAATATGTGACTTTAATATTTGAGTTTGAAAACTTAACAGTATTTCTTATTATTCTGCAACTGTACAGAGTACACAGAATAGGCTGTTAAACGGCGGTGAAACACACTGAATGGAATATGTGACTTTAATATTTGAGTTTGAAAACTTAACAGTATTTCTTATTATTCTGCAACTGTACAGAGTACACAGAATAGGCTGTTAAACGGCGGTGAAACACACTGAATGGAATATGTGACTTTAATATTTGAGTTTGAAAACTTAACAGTATTTCTTATTATTCTGCAACTCTGCAGAGTACACAGAAAAGGCTGCTAAACTGCGGTGAAACACACTGAATGGAATATGTGACTTTAATATTTGAGTTTGAAAACTTAACAGTATTTCTTATTATTCTGCAACTGTACAGAGTACACAGAATAGGCTGTTAAACGGCGGTGAAACACACTGAATGGAATATGTGACTTTAATATTTGAGTTTGAAAACTTAACAGTATTTCTTATTATTCTGCAACTGTACAGAGTACACAGAATAGGCTGCTAAACTGCGGTGAAACACACTGAATGGAATATGTGACTTTAATATTTGAGTTTGAAAACTTAACAGTATTTCTTATTATTCTGCAACTCTGCAGAGTACACAGAATAGGCTGCTAAACTGCGGTGAAACACACTGAATGGAATATGTGACTTTAATATTTGAGTTTGAAAACTTAACAGTATTTCTTATTATTCTGCAACTGTACAGAGTACACAGAATAGGCTGTTAAACGGCGGTGAAACACACTGAATGGAATATGTGACTTTAATATTTGAGTTTGAAAACTTAACAGTATTTCTTATTATTCTGCAACTGTACAGAGTACACAGAATAGGCTGTTAAACGGCGGTGAAACACACTGAATGGAATATGTGACTTTAATATTTGAGTTTGAAAACTTAACAGTATTTCTTATTATTCTGCAACTCTGCAGAGTACACAGAAAAGGCTGCTAAACTGCGGTGAAACACACTGAATGGAATATGTGACTTTAATATTTGAGTTTGAAAACTTAACAGTATTTCTTATTATTCTGCAACTGTACAGAGTACACAGAATAGGCTGTTAAACGGCGGTGAAACACACTGAATGGAATATGTGACTTTAATATTTGAGTTTGAAAACTTAACAGTATTTCTTATTATTCTGCAACTGTACAGAGTACACAGAATAGGCTGCTAAACTGCGGTGAAACACACTGAATGGAATATGTGACTTTAATATTTGAGTTTGAAAACTTAACAGTATTTCTTATTATTCTGCAACTCTGCAGAGTACACAGAATAGGCTGCTAAACTGCGGTGAAACACACTGAATGGAATATGTGACTTTAATATTTGAGTTTGAAAACTTAACAGTATTTCTTATTATTCTGCAACTGTACAGAGTACACAGAATAGGCTGTTAAACGGCGGTGAAACACACTGAATGGAATATGTGACTTTAATATTTGAGTTTGAAAACTTAACAGTATTTCTTATTATTCTGCAACTGTACAGAGTACACAGAATAGGCTGCTAAACTGCGGTGAAACACACTGAATGGAATATGTGACTTTAATATTTGAGTTTGAAAACTTAACAGTATTTCTTATTATTCTGCAACTCTGCAGAGTACACAGAATAGGCTGCTAAACTGCGGTGAAACACACTGAATGGAATATGTGACTTTAATATTTGAGTTTGAAAACTTAACAGTATTTCTTATTATTCTGCAACTGTACAGAGTACACAGAATAGGCTGTTAAACGGCGGTGAAACACACTGAATGGAATATGTGACTTTAATATTTGAGTTTGAAAACTTAACAGTATTTCTTATTATTCTGCAACTGTACAGAGTACACAGAATAGGCTGTTAAACGGCGGTGAAACACACTGAATGGAATATGTGACTTTAATATTTGAGTTTGAAAACTTAACAGTATTTCTTATTATTCTGCAACTGTACAGAGTACACAGAATAGGCTGTTAAACGGCGGTGAAACACACTGAATGGAATATGTGACTTTAATATTTGAGTTTGAAAACTTAACAGTATTTCTTATTATTCTGCAACTCTGCAGAGTACACAGAAAAGGCTGCTAAACTGCGGTGAAACACACTGAATGGAATATGTGACTTTAATATTTGAGTTTGAAAACTTAACAGTATTTCTTATTATTCTGCAACTCTGCACAGTACACAGAATAGGCTGCTAAACGGCGGTGAAACACACTGAATGGAATATGTGACTTTGATATTTTAGTTTGAAGACTTAACAGTATTTCTTCCTATTCTGCAACTCTGCACAGTACACAGAATAGGCTGCTAAACTGCGGCGACGCACACTGAATGGAATATGTGACTTTGATATTTTAGTTTGAAGACTTAACAGTATTTCTTCCTATTCTGCAACTCTGCACAGTACACAGAATGTGCTGCTAAACTGCGGCGAAGCACACTGAATGGAATATGTGACTTTGATATTTTAGTTTGAAGACTTAACAGTATTTCTTCCTATTCTGCAACTCTGCACAGTACTCAGAATGTGCTGCTAAACTGCGGCGACGCACACTGAATGGAATACGTGACTTTGATATTTTAGTTTGAAGACTTAACAGAATGTGCTCTAATCTGCAACTTTGCACACTAAACAGAATGTGCTCTAATCTGCAACTTTGCACACTAAACAGAATGTGCTCTAATCTGCAACTTTGCACACTAAACAGAATGTGCTCTAATCTGCAACTGTGCACACTAAACAGAATGTGCTCTAATCTGCAACTTTTCACACTAAACAGAATATTTTTTTTTTTGTTTTTTTTGTTTTTTTCCCCCCACAGAAAATAACCTGCTGCCCCCACACACAGTAGTCCTAAAAAGGACTTTTGGTTCTTTTTTGTCACAATTTTTTTTTTCCTCCCTACACTGCCTTTCCCTTCCTATCCTCAGCTCTCCCTGGCTCAGACTGAGCCGAACTCGATGGTCAGGTGCTATACAGCACCTGACCACGGGTTCTGGCCAGCCAATCAGTGTAATGCCAGCAGCCAACATGGCTGCTGGCATTACACCGATGTCAGAGCCTCCCTGCACGTTTATTGGCTGCGCAGCAGCCGCAAAACGTGCGGGGAGGAGACCCGAACATGGCGGGCGAGCACATGCGGTACTCGTACGAGTACCGCCATGTGCCGAGCAGAGCGATGCTCGAGCCGATCCGAGCATCGGCCGAGCATGCTCGCTCAACACTAGTAGTCTGTCCATATCTGAGGTGGGGCCTGTTTGTGACTTTGCAGTGACCAGGCGGTTGTGCTGTGATGTTCTACTGGTAATCTGGAAGATTAGCCTATCTTTTCCAATTTACTAGGGGCCCATCGGGTTGACTGACTTCCATAGTAATCATTGGGCAACCCTCTGACAGTTCAGACCTCACATCATGGCCATTATACGTCTCTGGTGGAATAGAAGTTTTGCACAAAACCTGATCCATCTCAGTCTGGCACTGCCTGCAAAAGCATGCAATGTTTTTCAGATATTTAACTGCTATGTGTTTGCGTTCAACATCTCATGTTTCTCTAATACATTGCTAGAATAATTCTACCGCTCCTACTGCCTGAGATTTGTGCTTTTTTAAGGAAACATGACAAGAAACTCCATGTACCTCTCCTTCTCTTTCTACATATAGACACACTTCTTTGTGATGACTTGAGCTGGTGTCTGCAGCGAAAGACTTGCTAGATGACTATAGATTTAACCCTCTGAGTGCCACAAGGGTAAGCAATGCATTTGTTTGCAATACATTGCATACCCCTCTGGTGCTCAAAGGGTTAAAGGGAAATGTATGCAAACCGCATGAACCATTAACCCAGGGCTGTCCAAGTTCAGTCCTCAAGGGCCACCAACAGGCCAGGATGTAAGGATTTCCTTGGTTAAGCACAGGTGAGTTAATCAGTGGCTCACTTATTAAATCCTTTCTATAACACTTCTCTCTTGGAGAGCTGCTTTGTGCAAAAAGAGCCTGTTCCATCTCATTTTGCAATGCCTTGGAAGTGCATGCAAAGTGTTGCAATAATTTAGCCATTTGAACCAGTGCTTGTTTTCAACATCTGAAGTTCCATTGTGACATTGCAAGAATAATTCAATTGCAACTGCTCCCTGAGAACTGTGCTGTTTTAGGAAACTTGATAACAAATGCAATGCATCTCCTTCACTTTCTGCAAAGACAGTTCTGCATGATAACATGCACTATGGCCTGCAGAGATGGCATTTAGTATATGAATGGATTTCAAATGTGTTGCTGTATGATCCAGAAAACTGTACTGCATGGCTTAACCTCTTCACCTGGCACTCAAAGGGTTAAGACCGTGTGTAATCCTGTGAGGTGCAGGGGGTTTTGCATCTTGTAAGTACCACAGCCATGTTCTGCTCCAGTGGGGTAAAGAAGAAAAAAGATTTTATGTACATCCATCAATGCAATTATGCTAGGAACTTTAACTGTAATGGAAGAAGAAAACAATTATGCGCCTCCCTTTATTCAAATTTTAAGAGCAAGGTGCAGTCAAATGACACTGTTTTTAGAAAAGAGATATAAAAAAGACCAGTCAATCAGATAAGATGTTTTGGCACCGTTTGCCATAAATTTATATAAAGGGAAGGCAGGGCAACTTGCCCATGGGAGTTCTGCCCCATGTCTCTTCCTCTCCATAACTGTACAAGAGAGGCAAATGTGGCGGTTGTGGAGACAGGTTTTCCTTTTCTTCCACTGACATGTATGTATACAATGATTGAGCTCTAGGCTTGTGCGATTTGGGTCGGTGACATTTGGAATTAGAAGAAAATGGGGTCATATGGTAACATTCGGAATTTGAAGAAAATTGGGTCATTTGGTGACATTCGGGCATTCTGAGTCCGACTAGCTGTGGTCCGAATGTCGTCGAAAATTTTGGAAATTTGGCGACTACCACCTGTGTTTGATTACGTCCCCCCATACTTTCTCTCCATGTCTGTAGTTCAATTAGCTTCTCCGTTTCATGCTGTATCTATTCCAATTGGGTTCTTCGTTTCACGATGGGGGTTGGACTAATGACACAGACCGTCGACACCCAGACAGCCTGCATTTCCTCTTAGTGCGTTAGTGAGATAGAGAAGAAGCAGGAGATATTAGAATGTCCAGTTGCTGTGTAGGCAGGCAGGTAGCATTAGGTATAGGCAGGCAGCCAGCATTAGTGCCTAATTGCTACTGCAAGGGAGAGTCATCTTTGTTCCTGTGAAAAATATTAAAATTATTAGGTATTTGTTTGAATAATTTTCAGAGTGACACAGCCAGTCTCACAGTTGTGTAGGCAGTCAGGGTGCCTTATTGCCACCGCAAGGGAGAATCATCTTTGTTCCTGTGCAAAAAAATATTAAATAGTAGACATTTGTTTGAATAATTTTCAGAGTGACACTTCAGCCAGTCTCACAGTTCTGTAGGCAGGTCTAGTACCTTATTGCATCTGCAAGGGAAAGTCACCTTTGTTCCTGTTTAAAATATTAAATGTAATGTTAGGAATTTCTTTGAATAATTTTCAGAGAGACACTTCAGGAAGTCTCACAGTTCTATAGGCAGGTCTAGTACCTTATTACCACCGCAAAGGAAAGTCACCTTTGTTCCTTTTCAAAATATTAAAAGTAAAAGTAGAAATTTGTTTGAATAATTTTCAGAGTGACACTTTAGCCAGTCTCACGGTTCCGTAGGCAAGTCTAGTATCTTAGTGTCCACAAAGGAAAGTCACCTTTGTTCCTGTGTAAAATATTAAAAGTAATAGTAGAAATGTCTTTGAAATGTCTCTCTGAAAATTATTCAGCCAGTCTCACAGTTCTATAGGCAGGCCTAGTACCTTATTACCACTGCAAGGTAAAGTTACCTTTGTCCCTGTGTAAAATATTAAAAGTAATATTAGGAATTTGTTTGAATAATTTTCAGAGTGACATAGTTTCACAGTTGTCATGTGGCCAGTTTTTTAAATTTTAAAACTATTATAGTTCACTACCTACCTATCTGTCATGGATTTGAGTCCTAGTGAACAACCTGATTCTCCTCATCCTGGTAGCAGCTGCAGTGACCGAGCAACCACCAAGACCACCACAGTGATGTTGCTTTCAAGCAGAGCTGGCAGCAGCAGGCGGGCAGTCAAAGAAGAGTACTTTGAGTAATACTTGTCAGACTCAGCAGCAGCACTCCAAACCAAAAACTAGAAAGAAGGGAACTGCAGGACGTTCTGCCTCTACTAGCAGGGTAGAGAAGTCCAGGTCCTCCTCTGTGACCACGAAACAGCAGTCACCTGTGTCTTGCCAGCTGTTTGGTGATCCCCCCCCAGAACCACCTGCACAATGACTAGTTCCACTGCCAGTTTAGTCACCACTTCCGCTACAGCCACTTCTATAAACCTGGGGACACCTAGCGTGTGTAACACTATTGGTCAGACACTGCGAGCAATATCAATGCAGGATTTTTATACCGAACCACTGTGTAAGCAGCCCAAACAGAAATTATTGCAGTATTTGGATAACATTTCTCCTGCCACCACTGTCACTGCCACTGAGAGCATAACAACTCCAGTAAATGTCATTGAGGGAGAAAGTTTACCATTTCCTGGTAGCCACCAGGCAGAAGAGGGAATTAAGCAGGGCTCCCCAGAATCTGCTGCTGCTGATTTCTTCTTCCTCTCAAAACCTACAAGAAGTAGAAGAAGAATCTGAGGGATCAAGGCCTCCTAAGCTTGATTTGTCCCCTGAGCTTGATTTTTCCAGTGACCTTGATTACTCCCCTGAGCTTAATTTTTCCCTGCTTCCCATAGTACTCCTCCTGTCTCTCCAGTTACACTTGTGTCTTCTATTGATGACTCAACACCTGCTTCTCCAGTTCCATTTGAGTCTCCCAGCCAGGTAGTAGCTGTTAGTGTCTCCACCGCCAGTACCACTGTTACTCCACTATCCTCCTCCAATCCCAGTCTCAACATCCCTGCTGCCATCTTTAGGTCTAATGGTACCCCTGTAATGGTATGTATGAAGAAAAAGCAAAGTGAGCTTGCTCCAGCATGTGAAGATGAAGAAAGTGTCTTCTTCTCCACTACCTTCCAGAGTCATCTGTCACTCCAAGTGTGGGACCATTTTGTGTACTTGGCAATGGCCGGCTAGCGAAATGCAAATTGTGTGGCAGGGAAGTCAGCCATGGGAGGGTGTTGTGTCATCTGACCACCTCTGGGATGAACCAACACCTGAACAACTACCACAAGTCAGTGTTAAGTGCAGAAAGTGGCACTACTAGTACTGCATATTCCAATATCACACTCACCACCAGTAGGCAGCAGGAGAAAGGGCAGGGGGATCATGCCACATCTGGTCCTAGTAAGAGCAGCAGACAGTCACAGCCCATCCCAAAATCAATACAGGCCACAATGGAAGATTTTGGTGGGTTTTTGGTGGGTACCAGTCATGCGTTGGGCAATTGAAGGACCTGCTAGTAACGGCTGGTGGCCAGTCAGTGCACTTTACCACTGACTTTTGGAGTGCTCCGAGTGGCCAGTATGGCTTTCTGTCATTGACCGTGCATTGGTTGTAGCCCAATGTGTTGCAAGACACATCATTACCAACAAGAAGTTCAGGTGCAGTCTCTAAGCAGACAGGCCGCTCTTTCCTCCTCCATGCTGAGGTAATGGATCAGCAGCACACCTCAGATAACATCTGCAAAGAACTGAAGAACATGGCTAGGGGAGCAGGCAGGTAAACCGGCACACATGGGGTTTGTGGTTACTGACGGTGCAGCTAACATGTTTAAGGCTCTCCGGGATGGCAGATTTGTGGGTATGCACTGCTCAGCACATGTTCTGCATCTGGTAGTGAAGGCTGCTCTCGAGGATGGCTGTAGCACTGGAAGGTTGACAGTATTTCTGGAGTCGTGCTGACAAATTGCTGGCCACTTCCATTGGAGCGTTCAAGATAGCCAGTTCCTCAGTGAGGAACAGAAAAAGGCAGACAACCCAGAGCACCGTCTAAAACAAGATGTTGGGACCAGGTGGAACTCCACCTTAGATATGCTAGAGCATATCCTGGAGCAGAAAAAGACAATTCACGCAATGTCATGCCACCATTTAATTGACAGTAACAGAACACTGGGCAGGGATGACTGGGCCCTGATGGAACAGGTAGTAACAGTCCTCAAGCCTTTCTGTGCTTTGACAGAAATTTTAAGCAAAGAGAACACTAGCCTGGCAGAAGTCATTCCCCTCTTCACACACCTCTTGTTAAAAATGGACGATTTCCTTGCCCATAGGGAACGCTTGCCTGGTGCTGAGGGTAATATATTCTGGATGTTGCTGCCCTTCTAACGATGCTAAAGAAAGAACTGACTTGGAGCATGGAAGAGAACATGGACAATTGTCCTGAGTTAATGCTTGCCACAATTTGCGATCCTTGAATCAAAGGCAAGATGGCACTTAGTTCCAATTCCCTCACTGCCTGGAGGGAACAATTCATAGCGAGGGTGCGTGAGAGGCAAAATAAAAACAGGATACAGTCACAGGAGGCGGGAGAAGATTCTGCAGATGAGCTGGAGGAGTGTGGTGGTCTTTTGGGACCTATCAGTAGCAGCTCCAGTAGCACTTCATCTTGTTCCAGTGGAGCAGCTGCTGCTTTTAATGGTGAGGCAATGGATAGATTATGCTTTGGACAAAACAAACCGCTCTCCAGCAATAGAAAAAGTGCTGAGTTTGAGGTTAAGGCTTACCTTGCGGTACGTTCTTTGCCCCCCAAGTACAGATCCCTTGACTTTCTGGGATAACAAGAGGGCTGTGTGGCCTACTTTCTCCCTGGTAGCCCAGGAGTTTCTTTCTTGCCCCCCAACCACTGTCCAGAGTGAGCGGGTATTTCCCATAACAGGAAATATACTTAGCCCCCAGCGCTCTCAATTGGCCCCCCAGCTCATGGAGCACATTGTTTTTTTTTTTAAGTCAACCTGCCAAAGCTGGGTGTAACGGTTTTTTAGGACACTCAGACACAGAAGGTTTGGGTAAAATCACAGTTTTATTGAAAACACAGAAATTAGAGTAACCCACACGGGTCCGGTATATACAGACAGAAATAATACTGACACAGGTCAGGTTACAATTAGTTTTTGTAACCCACACGGGTCCAGTGAAACACAAAGGTACAACACTGCCACAGGTCAGGTTACAGTTCGTGTGAATCCTGGAAGAGACAGTGGGAAGACGGGTGCTATTAGGCCAGGAGGTATGGACAGCCTCTAATAGGACAGAGGCCCACAGGACACTCTCTACGCAGAGAGTGACACAAAAGCCACACGGAGTTAAACGAAGGCCCTAGAAGTAACAGACTGCCAGAACAGTCAAGGGTGACTGATACTGTATAGCACAGAGTAACGCCAATGTAACCTGCAGTACACTGTGACCCAAAGTGCAACCGCACCAACCTCCAAGGGGTTAAACGAACGCTCAGACCTGAATTTGGCTGCAAGGCCGTAGCAACCACAGAGGCGCCCAGGGAACAAACCAACCTCGGGAAATGGCAATGAACAGATCAAGTGTACCGTGGTACACCCTGATTGATCTCAACCACCGGAGTGAAAGATCACGAGGGACAATAACAGGAGACTGGGTCACAGTAGGCAGGACTGCCGGAGCAGAGTATGCAAGGCAACCAAGAACTGTCAGTAGACAGACAGTGCGAGCACTGGAGGCACGTACTCCAACCGGATCACCGGATGGAGCGGGACACCAGGCCAAATCGGTACACAGAGCAGGAACATAGTCAGGCCGGGTTGGTACACGGAGCAGGAACATCAGCCAATCTGGGTCAGTACACAGAGCATGAACATCAGCCAGGCCGGGTCGGTACACAGAGCAGGAACGTCAGCCAATCCGGGTCGGTACACAGAGCAGGAACGCCAGCCAGGCTGGGTCGGTACACAGAGAAGGAACGTAATCAGGCAGAGTAGTCAGGCAGTCCAGGTAATACACAGGATTCACACAGAAGTCAGGAACAAGCACTAGCGATTGGAACACCACAAAAGGGCATAGCAGAAGTGACAGGGCTCAGTATTTAAGGGCTAGCACTGGGCAGTGCAAAACCACAATAGCCAATAAAAAGAATCACAATGTCGCCAGTGATAACACGGGCACCGTGATACTGGGTTACTCTGCTCTCAGGTTTGATGCAGATTAGAAGAAAAAAAGTATTTTTTTATATATATTGTATATTTTTATTTATATAGCGCCAACCGGTGTACTTGGCACTTTACAGATTACATTTAATATAGCAGGGGTACAATAAGTGTGGTGATTAAGTGCTTATATAGGCAGTCATAAGGCGAACGACAGGTGAGTATACATTAGGATAAGAGGTCCCTGCCCCGTAGAGCCTACAATCTAAGTATAGGATGGGTGACATACAGATACAAGCTGGTAGAGGAGGAAGTGCAGTGTTTGGCTTATGATAATAATGATGATGTTTCCATATTATGCTGTTGCTAGAGATAAAAGGTGCTCTTTTACTTTAGATTTAAAATTGTTGAGGGTTGAGGCTTGGCGAATACTGGGTGGTAGGGAGTTCCTGAAGTAGGGGGCAGCATATGCGAAAGCTTTCAATCGTGAAACAGCGATAGTGGTTAAAGGGGCAGTGAGTCGTACAGCATGTGTGCTGTGTAGTGGACGTGTAGGAATATGGCGGGATATCAAAGATGAGATATAAGGCTGATGGAGAGCCTTGAAGGTAATGAGGAGGATTTTGAATGTGATACGCCGCTTTATGGGAAGCCATGACAGTGATTTTAAGAGTGGTGGGGTGAGTACTGTTCTGGAGGAGAGGAAGAGTATTCTGGTGGCTGAATTAAGAACTGATTGAAGAGGAGCGATATGGTTAGTAGGAAGACCAGTAAGTAAAGAGTTGCAGTAGTCCAGGCGAGAGAGGATAAGAGCATGCATGAGGGTTTCTGTTGTAAAGTGAGAGAGGAATGCAGTGGCATAACAATAGGGGTCGCAGCGGTCGCACCTGCGACCGGGCCCGTCACTCAAGGGGCTCGGCCACCACCTGCGACCCCCTCGCCCATAGCAGTCACTTACCTGATCTCCCACTCGGCGCGCCGCTGTAGTAATACAGAGCGCTGGGAGATTACATCATCTCCCAGCCTCTGCATTACTACAGCGGCGTGCGGGAGCTCCGGTTGCAGAGATCTGTGCCGAAGGAGGCACAGATCTGTAAAGACACTCCGCTAGACCACCAGGGACTGGAGGTAGGGGAAATGTGAAGATGGGGGCATTGTGGAGATGGAAGGGGACATTGTGGAAGGGGCATTGTGGAGATGAAGGGAGCATTGTGGAAGGGACATTGTGGAGATGGAAGGGGCATTCTGGAGATGAGATGAAGGGGGCAATGTGGAGATGAAGGGGGCATTGTGGAAGGGGCAATGTGGATGAGGGGGCCAATGTGGGCGGGGGGGCCCCATGGCAATTCTTGCACCAGGGCCCAGTGGCTTCTAGTTACGCCTCTGGAGGAATGGCCGGATTTTTGCTATATTCTGAAGAAAGAAGCGACAGGTTTTGGTAACGTTGTTAATGTGGGTGGAGAAGGAAAGAGAAGAGTCCAAAGTTACCCCGAGGCAGCGGGCCTTGTCTACAGGGTAAATTGTGGAGCCTTCGACAGTTATAGAGAATGGAGGTGTTGTGCAGGATTTAGGAGGGAAGATAAGGAGCTCAGTCTTGGATAAGTTAAGTTTTAAGCGACGATGAGCCATCCAGGAAGAGACAGCGTTAAGGCAATCTGAGACCCGCTGCTGTATTTCAGGTGATATTGAGGGTGCAGAGATATATTTGTGTATTGTCTGCATAGAGATGGAAAATAAAGCCTAAGGATTTTATCAGTTGTCCCAGGGAGAGTGTATACAGAGAAAAGAGAAGAGGTCCCAGAACAAAGCCTTGGGGGGATCGGAGGTGAGGAGGTGTTAGCGTATGTCACAGAGAAAAACCATTGAGAGAGATAGGATAGAAGCCAGGAATGTGCCAGGCCGCAGATACCAAGTGATTTGAGAATCTGGGATAGAAGGGTATGGTCGACTGTGTTGAATGCTGCCGAAAGGTCTAAGAGGATAAAAAGAGAGAAATGGCCTTTGGTTTTTGCAGTGTGGAGATCATTTGTTACTTTGAGAAGGGCGGTTTCTGTAGAGAAAGTGGGCCGAAAGCCAGACTGCAGGGGGTCCAGAGTGTTATGGGAGTTGAGGAAGGTAAGTAGACGAGAGTAGGCTAGGCGCTCAAGGAGCTTAGAGGCAAAGGGCAAGAGGGATATGGGACGGTAGTTGTATGGGGAGGTGGGGTCTAATGAACTTTTCTTGAGGATTGGAGATACTATTGAATGTTTGAGGAGGGGAAGATGCCAGAGGATAGGGAGGAGTTGAATACCCAAGTTAGCATGGGTACTAATGTGTGTTGCAGAGGAATGAGGATGTGGGATGGTATGATATAAAGGGAGCAGGTGGAGAGTGGTGATGTGGACAGCAGGAGGGAGACCTCTGCTTCTGTGACTGAAGTAAAGGAATCAGATAAGTAGGATGGAGGATCAGGAAAATACAGTTGTGAAGGCTGGGAAGGTGGGATTGTTTGATGTATTGTGTTAATCTTTTGTGTGAAAGATTCTGCAAAGGCTAGTGGGGTTAGGGAGGGGAGGGGGGAATGATGGAGTGGAGGGGCGAAGGAGGGAATTGAAGACACAGAAAAGGCACCGTGGGTTCGATTTGTGAGTATTGATTAGTGAGGAGTAGTAGTGTTGTTTGGCAGAGGATAAAGCAGTGTTGAAGCAGGACAGGAGGAATTTGTAGTGGATAAAGTCTGCGTGAGAGCGGGACTTCCTCCACAGGCATTCAGAGGTGCGGGTACAGGAGAGGAGAAAGCGTGTTTGTGAGTTGAGCCAAGGGTGTGGGTTTGAGGGGCATTTGTGACGGGCCTGGACGGGGCATACAGATTAAGTGATGAGGAGAGGAGGTTGTTATAGTATTCTACAAGTCTATCCGATTCAGAAAGAGTGTCGAAGGTGGAGAGGTTTGAGTGCAATGCAGAAGATAAGGCAGAAATATCTAGTGAGCGAAGGTTACGGGTGTAATGCGGGGCTGTAGTTAGTTGGGGAATGAGGGAAAGGGTTGTAGAGAAGTTTATGAGATGGTGGTCTGAGAGTGGGAAAGGAGATATGGAGAAATCTAGTAAGGAGCAGTTGTTTGAGAAAACCAAGTCGAGGGCAGTGGCTTAACAATAGGGGTCGCAGGGGTCGCAATGTGGAGAATAAGGGGCATTGTGGAGAATAAGGGGCATTGTGGAAGGGGCAATGTGGAGATGAAGGGGCAATATGGAAAATAAGGGGCATTGTGGAGATGAAGGGGAAATGTGGAGAATGAGGGGCATTGTTGAAGGGGCATTGTGAAAGGGGCAATGTGGAGGTAGCCAATGTGGTTGAGGGGGGCCAATGTGGTCGGGGGGGCCCATGACAATTCTTGCACCAGGGCCCGGTGGCTTCTAGTTACGCCTCTGATCGAGGGGTGACGGTCTTTGTGTGTGCTAGAGTCAGTCCATTGTTGAAGAATGAAAGATGAGGTTAGTTGAAGGAGGCGTGAGGCCCAAGAGAGGGAAGGATCATTAATGTGACAGTTGAAGTCCCCAAGTATAAGAGCAGGAGCATCAGAGGAAAGAGAGAATGCAAGCCAGCTCTCAAAGTCTAAAAGGAAGGAAGAGGGTGTGGTTGTGGGAGGTCTGTATACTACTGCAACACGCATTGCTACAGGGTGGAATAATTGGATAGCATGTACCTCAAAGGAGTTAGTGGAAAAAGATGGGGGAACAGGTATCAGCTGAAAGCGACACGAGGAGGCAAGCAGTACACATGTGCCACCACCTCTACCCACTGTGCGTGGTGTGTGTGAGAAGTACAGGCCTCCATGTGAGACTGCGGCCTCCATGGCTGAATCATGTTGGGAGAGCCAGGTCTCAGTAAGGGCAAGAAGCTGGAGTGCTTGTGAGCAGAAAAGGTCATGTATGAGAGTAGATTTGTTAGAGAGAGAACGGACATTCAGTAGGCCACAGGAGAAGGGCTGGGCAGGAAGTGGGAGGGTTGGGATGGGGATAAGATTAGAAAAATTAGAGTCTCTGTGGGATGGGGAGGAGAGTGGGCGTGGACGGTGGCATGTGGGGATATGATTGGGGCCTGGGTTTGGGGAGATGTCTCCAGCCACAAAGAGGAGAATAAGACATACAGCCAGTAGGTGGGAATGTGATTTGTGACTGCTGTGGGTTGGAGTGGAAGGATGGGTCGGTCTGAGCAATATATACAGGGTGTGGTTGCAAAACGGATTAGATGAGAGTAAGGAGGGGGAAATATGAATATGGGGAACAGTAGGCATATAAATAGAGTGCTGGATTCTGCAGTATAGGAGCAGAGTTGAATACAGCAGTAAAAGGGCAGGTTGCATTGTGGGCTGGAGTAACAGAGCAGGGAGAAAGCAAAACAAGAGTCTTTAGAAGTGTGTGTTGCTGCAGGGAGGGATGTTCATCTTCAGTCTCCCTTCTCACCTCTGCTCCAACATTCATGTAACTCCATAAAGTTCTTAACAGAAGCACTTGAGATGTTTGTTCATCTAGCACATAGAGTCTTATAATATCCCAGACAGTCCAAGTGTTAAGAGTGATTTATTTTGTATTAAACTCCAGAGATTGATGGTGAGTTTGGAAGCTGGCTCTTTAAGAGGACTGCACAGTTTTCAAATGTGAGGTGTTCTTCTCCAGTGGATCCTGGTTGTTCTTTTAGCCAACTCCTTCTCCAAGTCCTGGTTAAGTCTACCTCCCTTGGAATGTCTGCCTTAGAATGGGGAGCCCTTCAATAAATGCACCCTTATATCTTAGTCTTTAAATAGCAAATCTTATTCACATAGGCCAGTTTGAAATTAACTAATCAGCAAATCAGAGCATGACCATTTGTTTGCTCAAGGTTGTTTTAACGAGCTAATTCACACCTAAGTGAAATAAGAAATTACCACTGGAGACTGAAGTCTAGGGGCAGAATGCAGAGGGAAAAAGTGAACAGAAGAGTAAGACATACCAGGACCCTGAATGGTTAATACACAGATGAGGTTTAACACAAGGTTAGAAGCTGTATGAATGGTAGACACATACCTGAAAAACAGAAAGATATGGAGAGTATGAGAATATAGCTGAAGTCCTGGTTAAGTCCACCTCCCTTGGAATGTCTCCCTTAGAATGGGGAGCCCTTCAATAAATGCACCAGTACCATAATATGCTGAGCACTCCAGATTACCCAGCTTTAGAACTAGACTTGTGCGAATTCCTTAGGAGACATTCGGATTTCGTAAAAAAATGGGGTCATTCGGAGACATTCGGCCAATCCGAAACTCAAGGGTCATTCGGAAAAAATGATCCGACTCCGAACAGCCCAGGACCGAAATTCGTCGAAACTTTCGGAAGTTTCGGCAATCGACAAATTTCCAAAAGTTTTGACTATTTTCGACCAGGACTTTTTTGTACTTCCTGTGCGCGCTCAATTACTTTCCCTCCATAATTTTCCCTCCATGTCTCTAGTCCAATTCCATTCTCCGTTTCATGCACTACTTCCCTCTTTTGTCTGTATTCCAATAGCCTTCTTCGTTTCATGATGGGGGTTGGACTAATGACACAGTCACACAGACAGACAGCCTGCATTTCCTCATTGCGTTATTGGAGCTCAGAGAGAGAAGAAGAGATTAGAGAGTGTCCAGTTGTTGTGTAGGCAGGCAGGTAGCATTAGGCTAGGCATAGGTAGGCAGCCAGCATTAGTTCCAGGTATTGCCACTGCAAGAGCGAGTAATATTTGTTCCTGTGCAAAATATAAAAAAATATTAGGTATTTGTTCGAATACAGGGCCGGCCCTTACATGGGTCCCAGTGGGTCCATGGACCCAGGCGGCACTTTGACAGGGGCGGCAATTTGCCGTCCCATAGCATGTTTATTTTGTGCGCTTCCGCCAGTTCTATGTTGCAGGGTGTCCCATCAGTGTGACTGTCAGCAGCCGGGCAGCCCTATGCTCACTCAGTGATGATGCCTGCTGGCTGCTTCAGTGACATGAATTATGTGATAGTGAAACATTATGCCTATTTTGTATTGTTTATCACCCACCTAAAGTCAAGACTTGAGTAAATAGGTCTACCGTCCCAGATTTGCTAGAGAGGTTTTACAAATACAGGAGGGTGCCCCCTGTACGAAATGGGTCTAAACATTTGGGATCCCTAGTATGAGTGCACGACAGTGCATGATGTGTCCTGAACAGGATTGCTGTGAGGTGTCTCCAACCGGAAGGTGCTGGCCGGGCTGAGCTTCAACATTGTGACGAGTGACCAACTAAGAGCACCGTGCCAGACTTAATCTGCAGCCATAGCATCACCCCCTCCTACTCTCCGGGTCCCGCTGACTGGCAATAACAGGTGAGTCACTAAGAGATCTGAAGCCTTTCTGGAAGTCCTTTCACTTGGAAAGGGGCTAGGTATTACTTGGGGGAGTTGCCTCGTGTGTAAATAATTTCTAGGTGGGAGATGAATGTGCATCACTTATGTGTTTCCTAACAGTAGTTAGAATACAACTCCCATCATCCCCTGATTATGACGTTGGGAAATACCCAGCAATTACCGTAGAGCCCTGTATTGCACACTCACGGAAAACAATGATATCGCTATACTAAGACAATGCTGTGGACCCCTCTTCAGTATAGATGTCAAGCATTTTTTTTTTCTCTCCTGTGTTGCAGTTCGTTCACAACAGAATGTCTCAATTTTTCTTTTTAACACATTACATCTATCACATTGCAATCATTGATGTTTATTCTTGATGTAGTATGAAACACTACAATGTATATACACATAGACTTATCTGGTATGAGGGGAAATCAGGATAGGAAAATGAGAGAGAGGTATTTGGGTACTAAAGAGGGACAGTAGAGGGACACATAGAATGTGACATGTAGTTTGTCCATGTTTGAGTCGACCACTTATGTTGAGTAGGATGTGACAGGAATGGGTTTTCGAGGTTCGAGCATATGCTATATTGAAGGACAGGCATGGGGTTTCGATGTTCGAACATATGCTAAATTGAATGACAGGCATGGGTTCTCGATGTTCAACGTTTGCATTGTGACTGGCATCCCATGCTGGAGTAGAGGTGACATGCACAGACTGGCAATGTATGACAATGTCCGTTTTTGGGATGGATCTTTATCTAAATGCACACCCTGTCTGCAAAAAATGATAGCAGCGTGCACGGAGGCGCACTGCTATAATTTAACCCATGTTAAATTTGGCCGAATAATTCGGAATGGATCAGAATTTCGTTCGAATCGAATAGGCCCGGTCCGAAATTAGGATCATCCGAATTAGAAAAAAAAAATTAGTTCGAATTTTACCGAAAATTTTGCCCATGCACAAGTCTATTTAGAACCATGGTAGGTTGGGCAGAGGACACCCCCCTGACTTGGTGGGAGACAGGGGGGAATTTAAAGTCTACATTATTGTCCCACTATATAGGTTGTTCAGTCTGGCTCCACTGTTTTGCATCTCTTGTTAAAAAAAAAAAAAAAAAAAAAAGTCTGCTGTATCTATCTACTGAGTCCTGGCTGCTCCAGTGTTCTGCAGTTTGCTGCTGGCTACATCTCCAGTGCTGCTATCATCCTGAGTCGCCTCGCACCAGTCATCCTCAGTTTTCTAGTCTCTTGTAAAAAGTCTGCGGTATCTTGACAGTCGTGCCTGCTCCAGTGTTCTGCAGTTTGCTGCTGGCTACATATACACAGTGTTCCAGTCATCCTGAGTCTTCCCTGCACCAGTCATCCTCAGTCTTCCTTCTTCCTTCAACTTTAGCTACATCCATAATTCATCTACTTCATCCATAGTACCATAAGGCTAAATGCCCACCTTACCCTGTTCCACCATCTTCATTTAGACCCTGGAAATGGTTCCATTTATTTAATTTTAATTTTCATTGTATTTTAAAGTAGCCGAATAATTCGGACTGTCATCGAATTTCGTCCAAGTCAAACAGGTCAGATCCGAATTGCGAAGTCGACAATGGAAAAAAAAAATTTAGTCCAAAATCTAATTTTACCGAAAATGTTTATCGTGCACAAGTCTATTGAGCTCTGCTTTGGGATGAGACATGTCTCACAGCTTGACTGTGTGGTCAGTAGGACTGAAAAAGTAGTCTGTCCATGTCTGAAGCGCAGGGTGTGTATGACTTTGCATGACCAGGTGGTAGCTCTGTGATTTTCTACTGCAAATCTGAAAGATTAGCCTATCATTTTCAACCTTCAAGGAGGCACTTTAGGTTTACTGATTTCCATAGTAATCTTTGGCCAGCCCTCTGTCACTTCAGAGGTCACGTCATGGCCATTATACATCTATCGTGGAAGACGGCTTTGCACAAAACCTCTTCCATTTCAGTTTTTCATGTACTGCAAATGCATGCAATGTTTTTCACATGTTTAGCCGCTATGTGTTTGTGTTCAAGATCTCATGTTTCTGTAATACATCGCAGAAATAATTCTAAGGCTCCTACTGCCTGACATTTCTCCTGTTTTAAGGAAACATGACCACAAACTCAGTGTACCTCTCCTTCTCTTCCAACATACAGACGCACTTCTGTGTGATGACTTGAGCCACTGCCTGCAACAAAGCACTTGTTAGATGACTACAGAATTAACCCTCTGAGTGCCAGAGGGGTATGCAATGAGTTAATCAGTGGCTCACTCATTTTGACTGACTCACCTGTGCTTAATCAGGGAAATCCTTACATCCTGGCCTGTTGGTGACCTTTGAGAACTGAACTTGGACAGCCCTGCATTAACCTATCAGTTTACAGCAACCCACTGGGCAAACTCCTTAAAGTGTTAATAATGTCCAACAAAAAGATTTTTGCATTTAGAAGAGTTTAAAAAGCTGAGCTAAATGCAAAAAAACGTATCTCTCAAACCGCTATGGTTTAAGAGATACAGGCATTTAAAGTTCGCTGTCTCCTAATGACAGCTGTAAAGCTGTCAGCAGGAGATTCGTGTCGGTAGACACAGAGGCGCTTGAGAAGTGCCGCAATCTCGTTACTTACAAGGAATCCTTTCATTGGAATGGTCTAAAACATGTGCTTGCAATCCAGGCACACGTTTTAGACCATTCCAATGAAGGGATTCCTTGTAAGTAACGAGATGGCGGCACTTCTCAAGCGCCTCTGTGTCGACCGACACGAATCTCCTGCTGACAGCTTTACAGCTGTCGGTAGGAGACAGTGAAATTTAAACGCCCGTATCTCTTAAACCATAGCGGTTTGAGAGATATGGTTTTTTGCATTTAGCTCAGCTTTTTAAGCTCTTCTAAATGCAAAAAACTTTTAGTTGGACATTACTAACACTTTAACATTATCTTACTTTCAGCATTCAGTGGGCCCAAAGTAATGTCTTGGGCAACCTGCTGGCACTCAAGGGGTTAAATACTTTTTATTAGACATCTTTCGGAGGACTGCTTTGCGTAAAAACAACCTTTTTCCATAGCTCCCACATTTCAAATGGCCAAAGAGGGACACTTTGTTTTAGGGGTGTGACTGGGGGCATGGTCGGGGCATTACTAACAATTTTTTGGTTATGTCATGACCTATTGACACCTATGTGTAACTGAATAAATTATTTAGAGCAAGACCAAAGTATTTTATTGGACATGCTCTAATTTATATACACATATACTGAACTTTACTCAAACATCAATGTGAGTTTTATTGCTGTGGAGCAATATGATACACTTATATACACATCACCACACAGTCTGATCACCTAAACAAAGGGACACCAGGGTGGGAAAGAGGCACAGGGGGATTTGGGTCTCAGAGAGGAACATTTCCTCCTAAAGAGAGACACTTGGGAGGTATGATGTTAGACTGTTGGTAAAATATGTTATATTTTATTATATTTATGTTAAATAACATATATAACATAACATATATATATATATATATATGTTATATATTTATTTATTATATTATATATTAAAGGCAACCGTTAAACCAGCCGCTAAGTGAAAAAGGCACATCGCTCGCAAATAATACAGGAGTTACAGCAGATTCAATAGCTACTCTACGAGAATAGCTATCGAGCGTAGGCACACAAAAAACACGTAACACAAAAGCCGTTGTCGCTCATGTTAATGCACAACGGGCGGCCAAATCACACGATAACAGCGCTCAAAAGAACATCTAACATAACGGCTGCCGTTGTCTAGCAACCATGATTGATGCAAAAACAAATTCAAACACACAGCCAATCACAAAGCCCCAATGTATCAAATAAACTCAAATACACCTATATATACCCAAAAATAACCGTCACACACTGTCTGTTATCGAGTTCTTCAGAGCCAGATATCAGGACCCAGGAGCGGAGGATAGTGATTAGAGAGAGGGAGAGAGGTGCGTTCATTGGAGGTAGAGGAGTTTTGCAGTTTGGAGAGAGGAGAGAGGTACACTAAATATACACATATCACACTTTTGCACATATTACATACACACATACAAACACAAACACATACACATACATACACATAGTCCTTTTATTTTATAACACCTTACACATTTTACTGTTTATTTTGACAGTGTGAATCTGGGAGTGAAAGTGTGTGACAGAGAGTGAGTGGATCGTGTGTGTCTGTGAGGGCCTGTGGGAGTGCCTGGGTGTGACTGGGTGAGTGATGGCCAGGAAAGGAGGATAGGAGAGAGGGATGGGGAGAGTAGTGGAGGAGGAGGAAGCTCAGGAGGGGATCCCTCAGCACAGCAGGGCTGGGAGAGGGAGATCCGCAGGGCGGAGGGGGACCCGGCCCACAAGAGCAGGCACACAAAGAAGAGGGACAGAACCTGCAGTGGGACGAGGGGTAGTTCCTGGGGAGCACCCCACACAGGCAGGGTCATACCAGGCAGGGCACTCCGGCTCTGAATCCTCCCATGCCGGAGCTGATGAGGGCAGGATCAGGTATCCCAGATATAGTTAGGAGGAGAACACGGCTCTCGTGGAAGCTGTCCTGGAGAGGCAGAGTGTTCTCCACCCGACGGCAAAGGTCCCTGGCCTGGCAGCGAGGAGGAAGGCAGCCTGGAATCAGATCTGCAGCCGGGTGAACGCGGTGGCTACATGCAGGCAGGACGTGGAGTCTGTGAAGAAGAGATGGGGCAACTGCCGGAGGGTGGTCAAGAACAAGATGTCTGACATGGCCAAGCAAGCCGGAGGCACCGGAGGTGGCCCATCTGTGCCCATCACATTCTGCGGCTGGGAGGAGATGGTGCAGCAGAACATGTCCCCGACCATGATCGAGGGGGTCGTGGGAGGAACTGACACTGGGGATGAGAGGAGCCTCCACACTACCGGTAAGTGCAACACTACATAACCACACACTACAGCAACCAACACCAGCTGCACACACAGTCACACCTCAACACATGTCCATCACTCAGCCATACAACTGCACCAACACAGCACCATGAGGGTTAAAAAAAGGACACAACACCTGGACAAATGGCAACGTCCAACTTGGGACAAACCTGTCAAAGTCCTACTTCAACCCTCCTGTCACTGTGCTCATTACACATAATACACAAACCTTCATGTTCAAAATGTCGACTGTCATAGATCATCACTGTTCACACACAATGTCACCCATGTCCCCACCCCCACCCTAACCCCTTGAGTGCTAGAGGGATCATCAATGCATCGATCAACAATGCATTGGCAACCCCTCTGGGACTCAAGGGGTTAACCTTACAACAAACAAGTCAATAGGACAACGATCACATGCTACACAGGGGACATTCACTAAGTGGTGACAAACAGATGGTGGACACAAAGTAACCCTCACACACCCTCACTTCACCAGTACCAGTGTTAGTCCATGGAGAATATGCAAAAACAAGAATCAAGTTCATAGGGTCCCATTGTACAGACTCCATGGAAAACACTGGAAATGGGGAAAGGAGATCACTGGA